>BSBK01000561.1:502500-1102500 GCA_027943335.1 Chamaecyparis obtusa
TAAATTAATGTCAGTAGAAAAAAAATGTACTTACAACTTATAATGTCCTGGTGGGTTTTTTATAGGGATGCCAAGAGGTTTTCCCATTCCTCTTTCAAGTTGTCAAGAGCAATGTGTTCTAGACCGACTTGTGCATGCATGTCAAAAATGTTTTCAAGTACAAAGATCTCGGGGGTGTAAAATAAACCTTTTTCCTTATTTACATGTCTCTCCATGATTTTTAGATGGGGAAGTAGCTTAGCTTGTAGCTCGGTGACTTGGTCACTTATGGTCGTATCTTCCTACTTCCCCAAATCTGATATCAACCGCCTAAGTTCTTGAACTTTTAATATATGCTTTTGAAAATCATTTGGCTTGGTTAGAGAAAAATTAGCACTGACCTTGATTTATTCATCCAATTTCTTAATCTTTTCACTCACCTTGGTAATAAATTGGTCAACAATGCACAATTTAAACAAGATTTGAACAATTTTATGAATAATAATTTCTAGCTCAGTTATTACCTCGGAGAGCTTAAACTTATTTATTGCCACTTCTTGGTTTATCTTCTCAACTAGTTTTAGTGGAATCTTTGCTTCTTCCCTTTCCTTTATTCTCTTCTTTGCATCAATATCTAGGGTATTTATATGACCTGTTAGAGTTGCAAGTTGATCAAGGATGGGAGTATCCTCATCGACATTGATCTCAAGAACTACTTGTAGTAAGATATCTCTAACATCCTCTAGAATTTGTTTGTTTTTTCTGTCCTTTTTTAGATTTTATTGTGTAGCCTTCCTTGTGCACAATTCCCCATATTTTCTTAGTGCCTCAGGGTCTAATGTTCTAGGGTCACATTCTGGTATCTCAATTATCTCATTCAATGTTACTGGCCCTTTTTCATGTTTCTTTTTATTCTTTGGTGTTGGTGATTTAGTAAATGGAACAAGAGCTTTACACTCTAGATTGACCTTTTCAATCTCAATTAACACACTTTCCTCCTTAGGTTTCCCAATTATGAGTATCTCAGTTTTGTGTCCTTGGGCATCAGTTGTAGTGTTTGTTGTTGATTCTACTGGTTACTTTCTTTCGATGCTTGTGATGTTGCCTATATTTTCTCAAGATGATTGGAATTATTCTTCTCTATTGTCACCTATTCAGTTGTCCCCTATTCCTTGGGTTTTTCTTTAGGTTTCTCGGGGGGTCAATTCTTTGGGTTCCTTATGTGTGACTATGTTAATAACTTGTACTAGAATTGGTAAGTCACCCAAAATTTCACTTATTGTTGCCTCAATGGGTGCATTCTCCTCAATTGTATTTGTAGCAATGCTTATGTCTTCATCATCCTTTATGTCATCAAGATCACCATTTGTGATGTCTTTAATAATTATACCATCTTTCCTTGTTATGATCAGCTACTTGGGTGGATCCTTGTATTCTTCTCTATAACCTGCCAGATAAAAATCTATTGTAATGGTAGTATTTGCTACCTCGGTGTCTGATAGATCTATGAGTTCCTTGGTAGCAAGATTAGCATCATCCAAGTGGATTCCTTTACCTTTCCTCTTGCTCTTCTTCTCGAGAACTACTACCAATGTCAGCTTGTCTACTTCTTCTTGGATAGTGAGAATTGAAGTCCATAGAAGTTGACTGTTCTCATCAACTTCCTTAAGTTTGTCTGCCAAAATATTTAGGGATCTACTCTTTACTAGAAATCTCTTGGAATATTGTGTCATCAATTATCCTATTTGAGGAACTGATAGGGTAGGTATAGCCAATATTAGTGAATGTTCTCTCATCTTCTTTTCGGTGTGCAAGGCATAAGTCCATCTTGCAGACACTTTCTCATATAAAATGTTAGGTACATACTTAGAAAATTTAATAGGTACCTTCTTAAATTTGAAAATGTTAGTTGGTAATGTTAGGTACCGACTTATTTTGGGGTTGCTAAGACCGCTAGTTTCCTTTATTTTCTCAAATAATTCATCAACTAATGGATTTTTATTTACAACAACTTTAAACTTATCTTGATCTTCCTCTTAATCTTCTTCATCAACATCATCCTTTTCCCTTATCAAGTTCCTCCTCTTCTTAGGTAGCTCAGAGGTGTCTTGGGCACCTCTCTTTTTCTTTTATATGTTTTTATAGGAGTTTGCCTATATATTTTCACTACTCCTTTCTTTAGAGGCAGGGAAGTAGTTGTTGTGGACCTCCTTTCTCTCATGGATGCTTCTACTTGCTTCCTCTTTCCTGTGGCCTTGACTGGTGTAGATTGAATGTCTTTATCAGATTCATTTTCCTCCTTGTCATGCTCACTATTACCTATCAATAACTGTTCCTCAATTTCCTCTTCAACCAGATTAGCCTCAGATGCCTTATCCTCTTTTGCATCATCTCTAAATTATTTTATCAGTGTATCCATCATTTTCTTAGATTCCTTGTTCACCTTGACTCTGACTAGATCCATTTTAATTCTTAGTTTGGCCTCTACATAGGTTCCAAACCTAGTTGCCTGTGGATATTTGGGCTTGGCCAAAAGAGCCTTTATTGACCTATATGCTCTATTAATATCAAGTTCATAGCCCATCGGTGCCAACCATGTTGTTCTCGATTCAACTGCCTTTATTAGAGTGGTGTCGGTATCCACTAAGAAATAGATATCTTCCTTATATTTCTCAACCAGTTGACTTGTTATTCTACTTCTTGGGTGCATTCAGTCCTTAAATTGCTCAAAGTATACATCCATGATATTAACAAAATTTTGTCCCAAACTTTGAATAAAATCATTTATTTGCAAAATGATCGGTCAGTCAGTATCCCAATCAACATTACCAACTGAGGGGGAAAACATTTGAACATAGAAAAATATGCATATCACTAGTGAACCAAACTTACAGGTATTATAATTTTCCAACCTGATGGTTCTCATGTTCTCTTCTAACTATTTCAATAAGATCTCGATGAGGTCCAATTGAAATCCTTTCTTCACCATCTTATATGCAATATCCACTACTCCACATGGCACACTATTTGTCCTGCTAGATTGAAATATCTTGTATCCAATTGTATATGCACCAAAAAAAGTCTCATGATTAATAATGGTGATGATTTTCATGCCTCTACCATCCCATTCGGCTTCAATTGCTTTTTCAATCTCAGCTCTTGGTGTACTCCTTAATTCTTTTACCTTTTCAGTTATGGGGTAACTAGTGACTGCATGTATGATATCCCTAGTAATTTTGACTAGTTCATCCAGCCATAACTTTCCCTTGTGCACATGGCTCAACATGATCTTAATCCATTCATTCTTGAAAACCCTTGGGAAATATAGGGTGTTTACTAAACCCTTCACCTCCAAATGTGTATGCTCATCCTTGAGCTTTCCATCAACACTCAGCTCCTGGAAGGTGGATTGAAGCTCAAAATCCCCTATCTCACCGATTTTGTAATGTATGTATGTGCAGATGTCTTCAACCAAAAAAAACCTAGGTGGAATGCTAAAAAATGCATCGGTTTTGTCAATTTGTGATGCAACCTTGGGATGTAATTTATATTTAGTCTTAGTATAGGTTGCAAACTTGATTAAATTAACCTTCTTATCAGTTTCAGACTTATATTTCTCAACCTTTGATGAGGATGCCATTTCTCTTTAAATTAGGGCTTTGAGACATAACTATGAAATAGCTCAGTTAACACAGAACATACTTGTGATTATGACTAACTTACTCAAAAACCTTTCAAATTTCTTCTCAATTGCTCTGGAAATTCTCTACTCAATTCTCACTCGAAATCACTATGTTCTTCATGTTCGCATTGTGAGAAAATGATTAAGTCCATGGTGTATCTATAGCCAAAAATGTGTTTCCCTCTCAAACTTTCACAATTAATTCTTGACCTACCACAACTCGGTAGATGTAGTTGCGCTTGATGTATACTTCAAAAGATCATATGCTTGGTTAACACTAAGATATCACCTGGTTATTACCATAACTTGATTAACCTTTCCAATAGTTACCAACTAGAAAATACATGCTCGGTCTCGCTTATACCGACTATACAAATTTAAAGTTCTAAATATGAAACCATAGTGCATCTTGTTTCATGAAAATTTGGTATGCAATCAATATATATAAGGAACTGTTTGTTAGATATAGCTGATTTCAAACTCATTTTTGTACATACCTTTTATGACTTAAGTGGAGGTGGTGATGTCACCCAATCTAATAGATAAGGTGTCATTGACTGTTGTTCTTGATCCAGCATTATCACTTGATAATTTTCTCCATGTTGTGTTTCTTATCCTAATGATTTCCTCAATTGTATTTCCATTTTCATTTGTTTTTGTCTCTTGTGCTCGGTCTCTACAATCCTGGATTAAGTGATCAACCTTGTGACAATGGAAACATACCATACCAGTGCTTGTCCATTTGCAAGATCTTCCTATCCAATTCTTCCTCATGTAGTTTCCTAGTATATGTCCATACATGTCACATGTTGTGCAATTAACTCATGTGTTGTAATCCCAAGTATATGCATTACCTTGCCTTCTCAATTGATATCTTTTGTTCTATTCTTTTGGTGTCTAGACTTGCTTCATCTTTGTCCTGCAATCTTGTGATATGTGTCCATGCATTTTGCAAGTGCGACAATGTTTCTCCATGTAGGGTTTCTTAGGAGTCCTATTCAATTTAGATCTACACTCATGTGCCTAATGTCCATACTTGTTATAGTTATAATAATAACCATTAAACTTAAGAGTGGATTTAAGAATACCTTTTTTTTTCCTCCTGCAAACATTTTTTGTGTGGCTTGGTTTTCCACAATGATAACATGAGCACTTCTTTGGCCTTTGGTTAGTGTATTCATTGTTCTTTTTATCTTGTCTTGATGATTCTCCTTGTTCTGTGTAGCCTAAACTAGTTGTGTTGCCAAGTCCTTTTTGACTTATCAAAAATTCATCTATTCTCTTAGTACTGTCTTTAGCTTTCTTGATCATTTCATTATATTGTTGTTTTATTTTGACCTCATTTTTCAATCTTTAATTTTCCTCTCTTAGTTCACTGATGTCTTCTAGTTTCCTTGTAATCTCACTGTTTACTCGATTGACTTCTTGAATTATGACAACCATGTTAGAAATAGGAAATACTAAGAGGGGGGGGGTGAATCAGTATTTCACAAACTTTTTCTTTTTCCCACTTATGGATATAACAAATTACTTTAGTGCATACAAAGATTATCAAGCTGATTAACAAACATAGCAGTAAATAGAAAGAACTCATAACACATGATATGTTCTTGAGGAAACCCTGGCCAAGGGAAAACCCTAGTGGGGATGGTACCCACAAAGATCACTAATCAAAAGTATCTTGTTAGTGATATTGGACCCTGTTAGGAGTCAATTTACAATATATAGTAGATCTATCCTAGTTAAAGGACTTTAGGCCTTGTTAGAAGCCTTAACCCTGTTAGGAGTTAGATTACAAAACCTGATCACCAGCTAAGCTCACTACCCAAATAGGTAATACAAAATGTTTATGACTGTAATATGGTACTGCTTACAACTTCACATCAATAGCCTTTGCTGCTATCACAATATACAACTATCGCAAGTTATCTTTTCTTTCTTTTTACACATCACATATATCTTTCATTACATTTCAAGTATGCCTAATATATGAGTTATTAGAGCTAATAAATTTACATGGTTAGCTTCCAAAATCTTTGTCCAAGAGTAAAAATTTAGGATTTCATCCCTTCATAATATTAAGTCATTATTTTGACAAGCAAAAATAATCCCTTAACTCTTTCGCTAATACTATCTCCAAAACTATTATGTCTGCAAAAACTATCTTCGGTAAACTTTGAATAACTTTGTCGTACTGCTCCAAACTTTATGCACATTGAGATGGGGTATCCTCATACTCTTTAGAAGCTTTAGTTAACTACCCAAACAAAAATATTTCTCCAGTGAACGTCACCAACTAAATCTTCATCGGGTGCTCTGTCAAGATCACTGTATCCATACTTAGACAATTTCTTCCTTCAACTTGCCATACTTGCATTTAAGATTATGTTCTCTCAATAGAGATCATATGTTTCCATAATGACAACATCTATGTGTCCACATTAGCCAAATTTCCAACAATCTCCCCCTTTGTCATTGGTGGCAACATATGGGAAAATTGGCTAAGTGTGCAAACAAAACTTCAAAGTATTTACACAAAATTGTGGCCAAAAGTTATACAACACATATACAATATTGTACTCCATATAATAGCTCCCCCTATGAGTATCCTTCCTCATAATATATTCAATTTTTTGCTATCTCTCCCCCTTTGACAACAATGACAAAGATAGGGTGTACAAAAATTTCAAAAAAAAACTTTATACCTTGGTATCAGTTATTGCAAAGCCGATAGGCTTGCAACACAGTCACCAAACTCTGATTTCCATGATTCAAAATCTTTCTCCCATACCTTCCTGATGGATTCAGCAACATTGAGTAGAGTACTCAATCCGTATGCTGCTGTCTGACAAGCTTGCAAGGAATTGAAGCTAAACTTCTAAAAAGATGTCTTTGCTGAAAGACACTGCTCAATTTGATCTTCAAAAATTGAGGTCTTGATTGAGATGTGCTCTCTCAAGATGTTAATCCTGAGCATCTTTCTATTCTTCTCCTCTGCTAACATTCTGATTTCATCATTTAACTTCCTTATTTTCTTCTCTATAGAACTTATCTTTACATTTGAGCTAGACAAGGTGTTTGTTTCAGCTGTAATTGCATCTATCTTCTCTCTGATCTTCTTATCTTCTTTGGCTATTAGGATTTCTGATTTTGTGCATTGTATATACAAACTCTTTCTAGTCTCAAAATGTTTCCACAAATTCTTTATGCATACATCCAAACTACCAATATCATTTCGAATATTTACACATAAATTTTGTTGCATTTCTGCTTCAAAGTCTTCCTGAACTTTTATTCTAGCAATATCCTTTAAGTTAGAAAATTCAGAGTCAAAAGAGTTTATTATTGTTTTAGCTTTCTCAAGTGGATCTGATTCAGATACCTTAGTGTTGATCACACTCTCAAGTTTCTCTATCAAAACTCTAACTCTGCCTTCAAGGTCCTTCACCTTCTTATTCTTTCCAATAATTTTGTTAAGAGATGTGATGAACTCAAGCTGATCATCATCTTCAACTTCTTTTCCAAGGTCTTCAAAAATTTAACCAATTTGTCTCTTCTTACTGTCAGGTGCACTAGGGGTAGTGACCTCTGTCAAAATTTGTTTACCTTTAACTATTTGTACTACTGGAACTAATTCTGATACTGCTGATGCTTCCACTGCCTCTGTATCCTTTTCTAATTCAGTAATCTTCTCTTGCTCTTCTAAAGCCAAATTGTCAACAATGTTTCCTAGATCATGAAATATAGCATCATCTGACTCTAGTGTCACTCTGGTTCCTTCAATGTCCATTGATTCTTTGCCAATATTGATATGTAAAGAAGATGGAACTTCTTCAATACCAACTTCCTCTACATGCGGCTCCTCTGATTGCTTCTACTGAGGGTTTGATTCAACATGCTTTTCTACAACTATATCTGCAAGAACTTGCATTACTGCTTGCTCTGTCTCTTTCTGTACTTCCTCCTTTTTGCCTCCCATTATAAGGATTGTTCTTCTCTTAGTTCTCAATAAAGTTCCAAGAGACTTCAAGAATCTCTTCAAATGATCTTCATCCTCAACTTCACAGAACTGTCTGATTACATGTTCTCTCATCTTTATGTCCTCTTCTTGTGCTCTATTTTCTATTCACAAGTCTGTTATACAAATCTTCTAGGATCTTACCATGAATAGTGCTAAGTTTCTTATCGGTCACAATCATATGTGTAATGATTGCATTTTCAAAATTCAATTTGTCAAATGATCCATATAGATCATAGAATTTATTCAACTTAGTGAAGTCTCCATGCTTCAATATATCTTCATTAACTCTTTCAATTCTTGGTTTCCAAGTTTTCTTCTTGATTGAAACTACATCATCATCTTTATTTACTGCTACATTTCTAGGTACAAGTGGTACAATTACTTTTTGTCTCTTGCTGGGTCCTGTTGCACTCACTTTTACTCTTTTGCTAGGAATAGGAGAAAAAGATTTATCTCCTTCATCTTTTTCAGGTACTTCAACTTTTACCTTTACTGCAATAGGATCAACAGGATCTGCACTAGATGTCTCAAGTGAAATTACAAGATTTTCACTTTGCTTCAAGGCTTCTGCAGTCTTCTTAGCTATGTCAAACTCATGACTTGACATACTTGATTCTTTTAGTATCTTCTTCATAGTAGATTCAACTCTCTTACTAGATTGCTTCTTTTCTCTCAAACTTATTGCAGAGTTGAAATTATCTTCATAGGTTCCAAACCTATTTGCATGACCATCCAACTCACACTTTAACAGTCTATTAACATATCCTACTATTTCTGCTTCAGATATTTCATAGCCAAGATGGTCTATGAATTCCATTCTAGGCTCAACTGCTTCAATGTAGGTGAAATCAGTGTCTACCATAAAACAAATGTCATCTTTATGCTTTTCAACTAAGGATTGAGGAATCCTTGATTTGTTCTTAACAATATTCTGAAAAGTCTTCAATACAAGCTTCACACTGTCATTAACTTTATCAAAAAGGTGCTTCATGTAGACTGAGTTTATTCTTTCCATTGTGTTTACATTGTCACTCCAATCAACTGTGTAAGGAAATCTTCTCAAAATATGGAAAAACATATAGGTTATCAGAAATGAAAACCTAAATTGTGTGTACTTAGCCTTCTTAATCTTTTCTAAGTTCTCAAATAACTAAATTTTTAGAATTTCACATAGGTCTACTTGTTTCTTCTCAATACACATAAGATAAGCTACATGAACCATTCCTATAGCCATGTCATCTTCCCTTGAACTACCATAGAATTTATTTGTTAGGATCTTGCAAAGGTACCTAACATCATCTTGCTTAATCTTACTTATCACAATTCCTCTACCATTATAACTAGATCCAATGTTGTCTAAAAAAATCTTTCTCATGTTCTTTTCATTAAGTGGAATCTCTCCAAAGTTAGATAATCCAGTAACATCATGAATTAGGTCGGCAGTTATATCAATAACTCTATCCTCCATCCAGAATTTCCCATTGTGGATTCTACTTAAAATGATCTTGGTACATTCCTCATCATTAAATTCATACTTCATGGAATATTTGATAATTTCATTATTCTCTAGGTGCCCATAAGCTAGTTTAAATGACATGTCTTGATTGTACAATTTCCTGTAATCATCACTAAAATCTACATCTTCCAAAGTTTCAAACTTGCAACCTAAATATCCTTTAACATTCTCAATGTGCAATACTCCATCTGGTATGGATGATAATGCTAGACTGTTATCAATTTCAGTTGGTTCTACTGGTTCTTTCTTAATCTTAGGTCTATTCTTATCCTTAACATTATGAACCATAGAAACATCCATCTTATCAACTGATTAAAGATCAAAAAATACCTCAACTTTGCAAATCTAGGGTTTCGATATGATCGTCACTGCAAACTACTTCCAAACTTCTTCAAATCATCCTCAACTCACTTTTTCTTTTTCTTCTTTCAAATCTATTTTCAATCACTTTTAAATCATGATAACTTCAATTTTGACCTTATAACACTTCACATTAACTCAATCTGACATCACATTCATTCATTTTGCCACTAAAACCTCAAAAAGTTGATTCTGCAAACCTGCAACCATAAAACTTTATGCGACCTCGTAAAACACAATATTTTCTTTTGCGCACTTAACCATAGCATTAGTACAACATAATAAACCTATATCTAACTGTGAAAAACTTAACTCATTCAAATTCCTAATCTACACTAATCCTAAGTCCTAAACTACAGAAACTTACATAATTTAAGTACTTAAAGAAGGGTCAGGTAAAGATTCATCCTTACCATTAGTTACATTACCTTCCTAACTACTTTTAGTGCTGACTATACCTCCTTGATCTATGCCTTTATCAAATTTTACTTCATCTTTATTGCTACAGCAACCTTTCTCTTTGTTTCCTGCATTTTCATTCCTTCTTGCATTGTTCCTAGGGTTAGGGTTATGATGATAACCTCCATTGTTCATTCTACAAAATCTTGTTGAGTGTCCAAATTTGTTGCATATCTGACAAATGATTCCATTGTTTCCAAATCTCTGTCCTTGCTGGTTAATCTATGACCTGCAATTTCTAGCAATGTGTCCTACTTTGTTGCATCTAAAACATACTACCACTTTTCTTTGATTCATTTCTTCAATAGATTTCTTATCTATATTGTTAGTATTCCCAATCATTCTATCATAATTATTCACAATTACTTTAGGTCTTCTACATTCGTTAGCTCTGTTTCCAAAACCATGACAATTATAACAATGTCCATTAAGAGGTTTAAATTTCTTACCTGTGCAATCTCTCTTCATGTGCCCAATAGTATTACAAGCAAAACATCTACCTCTGAATTCTCTTTGCATTCATTTAGATGATTCTTCCTATTTTGATTATTCTTTCTTTGATTCTTCTTTCTCTCTAGGTGGTTCTTCTTTAGGTGGATCTTCCAATGTGTTCTCATCTAGCTTTATTTCCTCCACACTTTCAGATGTCTTCGAATCTGGCTTCTTACTTTCATGGATTGTTCTAAACATACTAAATCCAAATCCAGTCCTATCCAATGGTTCTTCAAAAGAAATTTGTTTTCTAGTCTTATCACTATTTGAATATAGCCTTTCAAATTGTTGTTTAGATTGAGTTAATTCACCTTTCACAATTTTATTATACTTCTCAAGTTCCACATACTACACTTTTACTTTTTCAGATTCGGATGTTTCCTTTTCAAGTCTTGACCTTAGATCTTCATTCTCAATTTTCAATTTTTCATTATCAGATCTCAAATTTCCATCTTTCATACTAAGCTTCAGATTTACTATCTTCAACTCATGCTTAATGATCTCATTTTCTTTTTCTAATTCATCACAATCTTCAACAAGCATATCAGATTTCTTTTCAGATTTCAAATCTTCAATCTTACCTTTTAATTTGTCAATAGCATTCTTTGCATCTTCATATTTTCTTCTTAAGGAGTTGCTTTCATCAGTAAGCATATCAATCTATTCAAGAGCTTCTCCAAGATTCTTCTAAAGTTGATCCATATCCATAGAGATCTTACTCAAGCTGCTAAGCTTTCCTTGAATGTTCCTTCTTTGAGTAACTATGCTCTAATACCAATTGTTAGAAATAGGAAATACTGAGAGGGGGGGGTGAATCAGTATTTCACAAACTTTTTCTTTTGCCCACTTATGGATATAACAGATTACTTTAGTGCATACAAAGATTATCAAGCTGATTAACAAACATAGCAGTAAATAGAAAGAACTCATAACACATGATATGTTCTTGAGGAAACCCTGGCCAAGGGAAAACCCTGGTGGGGATGGTACCCACAAAGATCACTAATCAAAAGTATCTTGTTAGGGATATTGGACCCTGTTAGAAGTCCATTTACAATATATAGTAGATTTATCCTGGTTAAAGGACTTTAGGCCTTGTTAGAAGCCTTAACCCTGTTAGGAGTCAGATTACAAAACCTGATCACCAGCTGAGCTCACTGCCCAAATAGGTAATACAAAATTTTTTTGACTGTAATATGGTACTACTTACAACTTTGCATCAATAGCCTTTGCTGCTATCACAATATACAACTATCGCAAATTATCTTTTCTTTCTTTTTACACATCACATATATCTTTCATTACATTTCAAGTATGCCTAATATATGAGTTATTAGAGCTAATAAATTTACATAGCCGGCTTCCAAAATATTTATCCAAGAGTAAACATCTAGGATGTCATCCCTTCATAATGTTAAGTCATTATTTTAACAAGCAAAAATAATCCCTTAACTCTTTCGCTAATACTGTCTCCAAAACTATTATGTCTGCAAAAACTATCTTCGGTAAACTTTGAATAACTTTGTCCGTACTACTCCAAACTTTATGCACACTGAGATGGGGTATCCTCATACTCTATAGAAGCTTTAGTTAACTATGCAAACAAAAATATTGCTCCAGTGAACGTCACCAACTAAATCTTCATCGGGTGCTCTGTCAGGATCACTGTATCCATACTTAGACAATTTATTCCTTCAACTTGCCATACTTGCATTCCAGATTATGCGCTCTCAATAGAGATCATATGTTTCCATAATGACAACATCTATGCATCCACATTAGCCAAATTGCCAACAAACCATCTAATTGGAGATTTCAAAGTGATGCTCAGTGACTCTCAGTATCTTAGATTCCTTCTCTTGTAGCTTCTCATCCATTAGTCTCTTGTCTTCAATAGCCAAGTTTATTTCTTGTTCTTCTTTCCTAGCATTTTTCATGACATCAATCATCCTAACCATTTGTGTCTCTTGACCGATCTATAGAGATTTGACTTGTTCAGTAAGATGTAGATTCTTTTCAGATAGGTCTGATATTTCTCCTTCAGATGCATTAGATATACTACGAGATCTAGATGTCTTAAATGGGTCATCTATATCTTCTTCATGATAATTAGTTTCACTATACCAAATTTCCATATCCTTCCTTTGAATCAATAACTTCTTCAGTTCATCTTTAGCTTGCTTGAATTGTTCAATGAATATTTTCATTTGTATCCTTTGATTCTCAATAGTCTTGTCCAACTTATATATTTTCATCCTTAGATATTTTCTCTTCAGTGGTTAGAATTCCTTAACAAGAGATTTAGCTCTGATACCAATTGTTAGGATTATAGAAAGATAAGTACTGAGAGGGGAGGGGTGAATCAATACCCACAAAAAATTTTAACACTTAAAGTTTGCAATAGTAGATATTAATTAACTGAATGATTTCATTGTTGGAAACATACATTGATGCAAGGGTATGGAAGGTGAAAGTAGAATCAGGGTTAATTAACTCCACTTAAACCCACCAGCAAGCCCTCCTTAGAGTTACACATAGAAGCAATATGAAAACCACATGAAATTAGGGAAAACACAATAGATATGAGACAAGTAACTAGTAACAACACTGGTGCAATTACATTAAATCTGTCAACATGCCTGACTGTGAGGCCTTCCAGGTTTTGGCCTTATACAAAGAGAATTGTGAATTCAGAGTCTCAACTCATATATTATCTTCTTTTCTACTTCTAGTAGTCTTCTACTACATTTTCTTCTACCTCTACATCAACCCAAGATCCAAAACTATAATTAGCAAAGCCACAAGTCGGCCAGTCAAGCATTTAATTACAATATAGGTCCACTTAGGGAGAGAAACCAAAAACTAAGAAAGAAGTAACACAACATGCTGTGAAGTTGCATTTAGGTCCACAAATGATCCAAGAACATATCTTGAACTTTGCAAGATCCAATTTCCTCATAAGGAACCGCGCAAGGTTAAACACTCCACTTTTCATGCAAAACTGGTGGAAAATCAATACCTGAGGAAAATGGTGATGACTTCTAGATCCAACTGAATTAGGATGTACGCTCTTAATAGAATGCTCAAGATTATGTCTTCAACACCAAATTAACTTCTCAAGGCAAGAAACCAACATCAGCAATGTCTACAAAATAAACATCAGAAAGGTACAAGGAAAATAGGAAATATTTTTGGTGATGCAAGATTTCTCAAGACCCAAGATGCTCCTACATCAGACACCTAGGGTAAATAAAGAACTGATGTCCACATTAGGTACTACTCATATTCTGACCTAAATCATAAAGATCCAACTTAGCTTGTGTAATCCATGAACTATCTTCAACTGGCTTATCTTTCTAGTGAACTAGGTATCCCATGTAGTCTTTCCCTCTTGTAATTTTACTCACTCTACTATTCAAGATATTTTCAATGTTGTCTTTATTCTTCTTAGGATAATCAAGATCATCTTCTCTCTCATCATTTGATTCAAAGTACTCAAAGATATCAGCAATGTTGAATATAGGTGATATATCCATGTCCTCTGGTAATTCCACTTCATAAGCATTTCCACTATCAAACTTCTTTAGAATCTTACAAGGTCCAAACTTCTTCATTTTTAGCTTGTTGTAGGTACCAACTGGAAATCTATTCTTCTTCAAATGAATCATAACCTCATCTCCAACTTCAAAAGATTTATGTCTCCTTATCTTATCTTCTCTCTCTTTATATTTCAGATTACTGTCCTCTAAATTCTTTTGGACTTCATCATGTAAAGTTCTCATATATACTACAAAATCCTCAACTTCGGCACTTCTTCTAGTTGCAATAGGAAAATCCCTTAACTCTATGGTTCCCTTAGGATGAAATCCAGTAACAATCTCAAATGGTGTCCTCTTAGTACTTCTATTTACATAATTATTATATGCAAACTCTGCTTGTGCCAAAACAGATCCCAATTAGCGGGTGTATCTCCAACTAAACATCTCAATAAGTTTCCCAAACTTTTGTTCACAACTTCAGTCTTTCCATCTGTCTGAGGGTGACATGTAGAACTAAACTTCAATTCTATATTCATCTTCTTCCAAAGTATTTTCTAAAAGTAACCAGTAAACTTAGTATCTCTTTTTGAAACAATAGATTTAGGAAAACCATGCAATCTTACCACTTGAAGAATAAGCCAATTACATGTAATGCGTCAGATGTATTCCTACAAGGTATGAAATGAGCCAACTTTGAAAATCTATCAATGACTACCAAAATAGAATAATTACCTCTCTGTGTTCTAGGAAATCCAAGAACAAAGTCCATACTCACATCTTCCCAAGGTCTATCAAGTACAGGCAAAGGTGTATATAATCCCAAATTCTGACTAGTTCCTTTTGTTGTTTGGAAAATTCTGCAACCTCTAACCATTCTTTATACATCTCTATAAGTCTATGGACAAAATTATCTTTATGAAATCAATTTCATAGTCTTATAAATCCCAAAATGTCTAGCAAGTCCACCGCTATAATTCTCCCTCATTATGTTCTCTCTCATAGATCCTCTAGGTATGCACAACTGAACTCCTTTAAACAACATGTCTTCTTGAATGAAATAATTAGTCCACTTATCACTCACTTTTTGTTCCTTACAAGCTTTCCAAGGCTCTGCAAAATCAAGGTCAGTTTCATACAAACATTTCAAACTATCAAAACCAAGTACCTCAACTCTCATTTCTTTTAGCAAACTTCTTCTTTGGCTCAAGGCATCAGCAAATTTATTTAACTATCCACTTTTATGCTTCAATGAAAAAGAAAAATTCTGCAAGAACTCAACCCACTTCATATGTCTCTGATTCAATTTATTCTAACTTCCCAAATACTGCAAAGCTTTATGGTCAGTATGCAACACAAAATCTTTAGGCATCAAATAATGTGTCCATTTCTTCAAAGCTTGAACAATAGCATAGAATTCTTGTTCATAAACTAAATATTTTCTCTTAGCGTCATTCAACTTTTCACTAAAGAAAGTTGCAAGTCTTCCTTCTTGACTCAAAATAGCTCCTATTGCACTTCCACTAGCATCACATTCAGCTTGAAAAACTTTACTAAAATCAAGCAAAGCAAGTGTAGGTAATTCTGCAATTCTTTGTTTCAATGTTTGAAAACTCTTTTGTGCTCGATGTGTCCATTTGAAATCCCCTTTATCCCCTCTCATAGTTTTAGTCATAGCATTACAAATAGAACTAAAATTTCTGATAAAATTCCTATAAAAACTTTCCAATCCATGAAATGATCTTACCTCTCCAACATTCTCTGGTGTAGGCCAATCAAATATAACTCTCACTTTCTCAAGATCCATCTTCAATCCATCAGCAAAAATTACAAAACCAAGGTACACAATTTCCTCTTTCGTAAATGAACATTTCTTCAGATTAATTAACAAATTTTCTTCCTTCAATCTTTTCAATACTTGTCTGATATGTTCAAGATGTTCTTCCTTACTCTTACTGAATATCAAAATGCCATCAAGATATACAATCACAAACTTACCCAAGAATCTTTTCAAAACTTCATTCATCAACCTCATGAAAGTACTAGGTGCAATAGTCAGACCAAAAGCCATAACCAACCATTCATACTAACTTTCATTAGTCTTAAAAGAAGTTTTCCATTCATCCCCTTCTGTAATCCTAATCTGATGATAACCACTCTTCAAATCAATCTTTGTGAAATAATTTACTCCACTCAAACTATCCATTATTTCGTCCATCCTAGGAAAAGGAAATTTGTACTTTACTGTTATCTTGTTTATAGCTCTAGAATCAGTGCACATTCTCCATTCTCCATTATTTTTCGATGCTAATACAACAGGTACTTCACAAGGCTCAAACTTTCCCTAATCAAACCTCTCTCAAGTAATTCTTGAACTTATCTATTTAACTCAGTCTTTTCACTATGTGTCAACCTATATGGTTCTTTATTAGGTAAACTAGCTCCAAGTATCAAATCTATATAGTGACTTATACTTCTAATAGGAGGCAAACCATCAGGTACATTATCAGAAATGATGTCATGAAATTCAGTCAACAAAGGTTTAATCTCAGGTGCATGTTCTAACTCATCTTGTTTCTCAATTTTTCTAGGAATCAAAGCATAACAAACATTATGTTCTTTCAATTCTCTTACAAACTTTTTACCCTCAACAAAACATACTCTGACTCCAGTATAGTGACTTTCCTCAAACTTTTCTACTAAAGGAAACAATATTTATTTCTTCCCATCCATCCAAATAGTATATTGATTCAATCTACCATCATGCAAAGATTTCCTATCATATTTCCAAGGTCTACCCAAAAGAATATGACAACAATCCATAGGCATAATATCACACAAGACTTCATCATGATAATTCCCAATTTTGAATTTAACAAGGCATTGTTGACTTACAAGTAGTTTATGATCCTTTTGAATCCAAGAAATATGTTAAGGCTTAGGATGTCTCAATCTCTACAACTACAATTTTTTAACCATCTCTTCATATGCCAAATTATTAGAACTTCCACTATCAATGATTACCTTGCAACACTTATCAGCGATCTTAGATCTAGTTCTAAACAAACTTTTCCTTAGAATAGGTTCCTTGTCAGCTTCTTCAGTCCACAAGATCCTTCTTAGCATCAAGTTTTCACCATGTTCAAGTTCATTAGATAATTCCTCAACTTCTTCACAAGCCAAAAATTTTCTACCGTTACCTCTAATCTTCTTTCTAGAGTTAGTACATTCAAAAGCTTTATGTCCTTCTTCACCACATTTGTAACAAGTACCTCTAAACCAAGATTTCTCTTCTCTTTTCCCACTATTATTATTCCTAGATTAACTATTATAGCTACCTTTAGAGTGGTTACCTCTTCTACTAGAAAGTTCATCTTTCCATCCTTTCTTGCACTACATTGTCAAATCTACTACTTTCTCCATAAGATCTACCTCTACTTCTCTGAAATCTTCCACCTCTTCCTCTATGTCTTTGATCATGTCTTTTTGTAATCGCTCTTCTACCTTCAAAGAAAATTGGTATGCTTCTTCCACACTATGTATTTTAGCATAACTAATCTCATCTTGAATTGACATCCTCAGACCATTCAGGTATCTAGCCACCTTCTCAACCTCATCATCCACTTGTCCAAATCGAATAGCCAATTTGTAAAATTCCTCATTATATACTTTCACACTCATGTCCTTTTGTCTCAAATTTTAAATTTTTTCTCATCAAACTAACTTGGTAATCAGCTAGAAGAAAATTCTTCTTCATCTTCCCAAGCATCTTCATCTATGTCCTGATTTTTTCTTTTCCTCTCTTCTCTCTCTCAGTTTGAAAATGATCCCACCAAAGAGATGCATGACCTTTCAACTTTCTAACTACTATCTTAACCTTCTTATTATCAAGAGTACCTTCATACTCAAAGTATTTATCCATCTCAGAGATCCAATCCAAAAGTGCATCAGTCTCAAGTTTTCCATCATAGCAAGCAACTTCAACTACAGGTCTGGAGTTTTCCTTAGACAAAACTCTCAAAATTCTTTCCTCATCCTGCTCAACTTCAGGTTTAGGATTAGATGCTACCTCTTCTTCATCACTAACATCTTTAGGATGTGCGCCTCTTCTCTAGGATGTCTCTACAACTTCAAGCCTAGTTGTAATCTGCCTCAACATATCCATGATATCATTATCATTTCCTCTACCATGAACCATCTTGACAATTAGGTTCTAGCAAGATCATAACCTTTTGCATTTTATAGGTCAGATCTCAAATCTTCCACCCTACAACCAATCCAATAAGGTTCTCCATGATCCAATCCACAAGAAAGAACTTTCTTTGATACCACTTGATGCAAGGACAGGGAAGGTGAAAGCAGAATCAAGGTTAATTGACTCCACTTAAACCCACAAACAATCCCTTCACAAAGTTACACATGGAAGAAATATGAAAACCACATGAAATCAGTGAAAATACAATGGATATGAGACAAGCAACTTGTAACAACATTGGTGCAATTCCATTAAATCTTTCAACATGCCCGGTTGTGAGGCCTTCTGAGTTTTGGCCTTATACAAAGAGAATTATGAATTCAAAGTCTCAGCTCACATATTATCTTATTTTCTACTTCTACTACTCTTCTACTACCTTTGTTTCTACCTCTACATCAACCCAAGCTCCAAATATATAGCTAGCAAAGCCACAAGTCACCCAGTCAGGCATTTAATTACAATATAGGTCCACTTAGGGAGAGAAACCAAAAAATAAGAAAGAAGTAACACAACACATTATGAAGTTTCATTTAGTTCTAGACATGATCCAATAACATATCCTAAACTTCACAAGATCTAATTTCCTCGTAAGGAACCATGCAAGGTTAAACATTCCACGTTTCATGTAAAACTGGTGAAAAATTGATACCCGAGGAAAATGGTGATAACTTCTAGATCCAACTGAATTAGGACATGCACTCTTAGGAGAATGGTCAAGATTGGGTCTTCAACATCGCATTAACTTTGCAAGGCAAGAAGCCAATATTAGCAATGGCTACAAATCAAACATTAGACAAGTACAGGGAAAATAGGAAATATTTTTTGGTGATGCAAAATCACTCAAGACCCAAGATGCTCCTTCATCATACATTCATATAACTGAAAATGTAAAGTGCATGTAAACAAAACAATAAATCATACATGAAAATTCATACTTGTGACACAAATATTTTAGCTATGCAAAAACCCTTGTAAGAAGCTAAAAACTACGGTGGGGATGACACCCACAAATCTTCACTACTACAACAATAAATTATGTCAGTTAAGGATACAAGTTTTGATCACTTCTGATAATCTTACCCTGTTAGGAGTAACAAAAAGACCAACTAGATCTACCTGGTTAGAGTATTTTAACAACACAAAGTATGTGTGTACTCAATTAAGATATTTAAACAAGAATTTTTAAGTCCACTCTGTTAAGAGATTTTGATCTATTACAATGGTTAAATTGATAACAATAAAGTATCTATAAATAATAACTTATTCTTGTCTAATTCAGATCTTTGAAGTATCAAATAAATATCACCTCAATGTGACGTATATGCTCTTCTATTTCTCTCAGTAGCCTTGTATGTGTTCTGAAAACTGATTGCCTCTATCATAAACCTTCTGTCAAAAACCCTTTGTCTGATCTCCTGATGTCCTTAATGTGGCTACTGCTTCATGATACATGATCATAATGACATCTTTACAATCATATATCAAATTGACTTGACCTAATTAGGGTTTACATCATCTTAGAAAACCTAAGATCAGTGGTGTACAAAAATAACCTAGATCTAACATTACATAGGAATCATCACAAAATTTAATGATTACATCCATATTAAATATGTCTCGATCTTGGTAAACTAGATATATTTGTCATTCCTGATTACTATGTAGTTTCCTACTTTACTCGATAATCGCTACATTCACCATTCATTTAATTACTGATGCTCGGTTCATATGAATGCTCATTGATCATTCGCTCGGTACTCAATAATTTCCTAATGCTCAGTAAGTGTGCTCTGTCAAACCTGTATTTGGTTAACTTGAAGTTTTGGCTTGAATTTTCTCGGTATGAAGGATTTGTATGCTTGACCAACTGTCTCTTTGTATCCATTTACCAACCTTTACCAACTGAATAGCTAATTGATACTAATGACAATCCATTAATTCTCAAATAGAGATAACAAAATTAAGGGATAAAATCCCACTTAGCAAAAGGACAGAAATATTAAAGTTTAAAATTTATTTATTCCCACAAAATGGAAATTAGGATTTAGGAATTATGAAAATTCTACAAATTAATAATTATCCAATTAATTAATGTCAAATTAATTAATTGTGAAACTTAGGGAAAATGGGATAAATAAATATATTTTATTTATCAAAACTAAGATTTAGGGATAAATTATGGGTTATTTACCCCTAAAGAAGATAAATTAATTGATTTGACCAAACTTATGATTTTGATGAGGCAAAGGATCAATTTTGATGATTTTGATAAGGAGTTGAAATGACTCTGATAATTTTGATAATAGCTTGAATTGATTTTGAAAGTGATTGATTAGGTCAAAAATGAGGAGAAATCAAGGAGAAATATTAGTGAATTAGGGATGAAAATTAGACATTAGAGACATGTTACTAAAAGGAAGCATATAGGCGTGGACTATTTTTTACCATCTACATTTGCCCCTCTTTGAGACAATGTGATTATGAGCGTTGGTTCAAAAAAAATAAAAGATCATGCCTCAGTAGATCAACAAAATGGAGGTAAGATGCCTCCTTGAAAAATTGGGCTGAAATTGACTCGAGGACAATTTGTCAAAAATAAAAATGATTAGAAGGATAGACAAAAGAAATGTTAGTACAAGGCTAAAATTAGATGGAGAAAAGTTAGCAATGATGAAACTTTCTTTCGTAAGTGCATTTTATGTCATGAGAGCTTTATTTAATATGGAAAAATAGATGTGTCACACCATGGCATAGAAAGCCAAGACGAGAATGTGAGCCCTTTGTGTAAAAATAGACACATAGAAGAAAAGGAATGTTTCCGTTCATCCTGAAGTGTAGTACCCTGCCCCTAGTCTAATTTTATAAATGTTATGATTTCTTTATGATGATAGATTTTATGTTAGGAAATCATTGATGCGTATGATTTTACTGACCCCATACTTGCATGTGTATGGTTGATGTGTTTGTTTTATACTTCTGTTTGACGTGCTTGATGTGGTTGAGGGACAGAGTCATAGTTACTTGCTTGCGAGATGTACATGATCGGTCAATCCCCACCATTGTCTGTTATATATTTAGATATGTATGTACATGCAGGTGTTGTATGCAGGTTTTTAGGTACCAGGCATCGTCTTCCCTAAATTGTCAAGATGAGCGTGCCCTATCGCAATATCTCAAATGGTAAGAGAGGGGAGATAATACACAAATCCAAAACCCTAACCTAAGCCCAATTGTCCTAGGATTGGACAAGTATCAATCTGACTACCCTATCTGAATTTGTCAGGTTGACAAAGTTCGTGGATCCCTTCCTTGAGCTTGTTTGTTTTATATGATGATCTTGTTTTATTGCTTTTTGAGTATGTGATTTTCTATAGTCATGGAAATTAATATTATAGTTGGAAAATAATATTAAATTTAATTCTTATGTTTTTTGTATGATTATTAATTAATTAAAAATCAAATATTAGGATATTTGGTTTTAATTAATTAAATGTGTGAAAATAGGATTAATAATGTCCATTAGATATTAAATAATTAATTTGCATGATTTAATGGTGTTTGGAATATTAAGTTATTTAATAATAGATTATAAAAATAACATGTGCTTTATTAAGTTTGAATGTTAATTGTTTCAAAAGGTGACAACTTGTCTTTAGGAGTCTAAGTTGAGTTGTGCAAAATAAAGTTATTTTAAATTATTAATTAGGATTTTCTTTCAAAATTGGAATTGGAGTTTGATTAGGAGATAACTGTTGAGTCATCTCTAAGATTTGCATGAAATGGGGAATTGAATCCCTAATAGGGGGAATTTTCATTTATTTGGATTCAATTAGGTTGTTGGAGATTTGTGGAGAGAGCTTTTGGAGATTTTGAGACATTTTTGTGTTCAAGAGTTTTTGTGTGTGTGCTTGAGTTTCTGGGTGAAGATTGCTTGCATCTGGAATTGGGCTTTGCATATACTGTGATTCAAATCTACAGGATTGAGATTCTTCTGTTGAAAGATCTGGGAGTTTCATCATTTTATAGGCTTTCTATTACAGTTTCTACCATTGGAATTAAGGTAGGGTTTGAAGAAACTTTCCTGTGATTTCATTTGTAAAATTTTTAGTATTTTACTATGCTTGATTTGATTTATAGATATAGATCTATTTTTATTTATGCTTTCAATTTGGGGGTTTAGAGAACCCATAGATTTTCTATTTCATGATTTTATACAGACTTGGCATAGTAGGGTTATGCTGTCAAAATTTTGAGAGAAAATTCATCCTAGATCACTTAGAAAATGAAAAATTAATCTAGCTATAGTTTATACTATTGAGTTGTTGAAATTAATTAATGGGCTTTTGAGAAAATTCAACTTGGCTTGGAAAATTACATTCTGGAAAAAAATATATACATTCTATGTGTAAATTACACAGTCAATCAAAATATCTAGATAAGACAAAAAAAAAAAGATGCTTGGGTAAAAGAATCCCAAAATTATGTTTGTTTAAAAAAAAATATCATCTGTTTAAAAAGACAGTGTATAGTCAAATGTGCTTTATTAAAAATACCTATTTATCTTTTTCCAATTTCAGAAATTAAAAAATATATATATTCATGTTTGTTTAGTAATATGCTTTGGTTTAAAAAAATTAATTTGAAAAAAAAAAATTATTAAAAGTGAAGTGGGAGGCGGGGGCCACCAAATCCCCACCTCCCTAGGTGGCTGTGCGCGACAGGCCAGGCCTACCGACGGTACCCAAGGGTACCGCATGGTAGGCACAAACCTGCCGCTAGTACTATGTGTACCGAATGGCAGAGGGGGCGTGGGGCCTAGCCCCCCCCCCTCCCCTCCCCTCCCCAAAGCCTTTTCAAAATTTATAATTTTTTTTAAAAAAAGGTAAAAATACTTTTAAGGTTACTTAGATTTAGAATTTCATTATTTTAATTTTTGTTAATTAGTTTATTTATTTTATTTTAAATTTTTTATTAATTAAATTTTTTGTAGTTAGTTTAATATATTTAAAATTGTTAATTAATTTAGTTTTGATTTATTTTGTAAATGGTTTTAGCTTTAATTAATTTGACTTTTTAATTTAGTTAAATTTAATTAAATTCATTAATTGTTTATTGATTGGCTAAATGTGGTTTAGTTTAACTTAAAATCTAATTTCTTAAATGTAATATATCCCTTTAGATGTAAAATTTGTACATTAAATTGGCATTTCCTTTTATGGAAAATGAATTTAACTTGACATATATCTACATGTAAATGTCATTGTGTGCATATTAGTTTGGGGTATAAGGTCACACTTAATGAAATAGGATCAGATATGCTCTTTTGGCAACATGTATTTTACAAATGTTATGTTTCTATTGAAATTGGGCAACTTTATTCTATTGAATTCATAGAACGTACACAGGGA
Source organism: Chamaecyparis obtusa (assembly GCA_027943335.1). NCBI lineage: Eukaryota > Viridiplantae > Streptophyta > Pinopsida > Cupressales > Cupressaceae > Chamaecyparis > Chamaecyparis obtusa. The sequence continues at coordinate 526,209 of BSBK01000561.1, forward strand.
ATTTTCCTTAATTAAGGCTTTGTTGTAATGTTTATAATAAGATTTTCTTAGTAGGTTTGTGTGGTTTTGCAGGTAGTTTCAATTATGCTCAATATGGAAAATTAAAGTGCTTATGAATTTAGATCTCAGTTTCTATGGTGCAAATGTGTCTTCTTCATGCTTGGAGTGTCTTCTTTTTCTTAATGTGTTTTGGGCATTAGATGACCTAGGGGAAGACAAAGGCTGGGGTATGTATTAGTTGATCATGTTTTCTGTGTTATGTTTTGATGTGTGTATATATTTTGATTATACCCTGATTGACCATATAGGCTCATGATGTTTTGTATATTGCTTTTGGTACATTTGTAATCATTTCTAGTTCTTGTATGTGAAACTAGATTTGGGATTACCTGGTTGTGTACCTGTTTGATCTATGTGAGATCTATGAGCCTAGGGTAGTTTACCTAGATATGTAGTAGGAGGTGGCTTGCAATAAGTGCCAGGGCCCACAAGTGGCTGCCAAGATCACTTATTGTTAAGTATCTATAATCAAGTGATAACATAATATAACATTGAGAGATATTAAAATGAACCTAACAAGATATGGTTTCCTCACCCTAGCTTAGTGCTAGTACAGAGTAAGGTGGGAATGGAGAAGATGACTAGCCCCCTTTTAAAGGGATTAGTTGGCATAGTCGATGGCTTCATTAGTATGAGAGGTCATTGACACCGTGTATGGTCACTTGGGTGCCGGGATCCAGAGAGATTATCAGGACAAAACTCAAGGGTTAGACGTACATGATGACACCTTCCTATGCATAGTCTAGTTATCCTACATGTGTCAGTTGCCTCTGGAATAGTGAGTCTTTCATGGCATTATTACTTTTCACCTTGAATTAGAGAGCTTTCAGGATCCTTTCCTTTGCTTGTTCTATTTTTTTTTGTTATCTGAGTGGGATCTATTGTTATCTCCTCAGCACGGTGGGAGTGGACCATTTAGGTTCACGAGGTCAGGTGGTAGTGATTATTTTACCATTTGAGATTCTGAAGTTCATGTACCAGTGCTAGATGATCCCTATGGAAGTTATTCCTTCTCGATCTTCATTGTTGGAGCTGCGCTCTCTTCTTCTTCTTCTTCTTCTTTGTGATCCTATATCTTTGTATCAGCATTTCAGAGTTATCATGTGTACTTCTTTTCGGTTATTGTATTGCATACCCTACAACATGTGCAGTGGATGTAGGTTATTATGGATACCTTATGGTAGTAGATGTATTCATGTTATCTTCTATGTGATGTTACTTTTATCTTTCATTTGTTTATTAGAGTTTTGTAATTGTACCTAATCTATTTTAATTAATTAATGTTAACATAATCTTCATCGAGGAACCCTCGAGAGTTGTAACCTGTGTTGGTTGTTTATATAAACATGAGTAAATGGTAATTGCTTCCACATTAATGTTTATCTTGTATGTTAACTCTTTTTTAAAAATTATTCTGCAAACTTAGAAGCATGTCTAGGTTAAGTTCTTGTGGGTTCCCTGGTGGGGCATTACATGAAGCATATGACACATGTGTCCCAAAACTCTACAAAAAATAACCCACCAGTAGAAGATAAAATAAAAAGAGATAAATCAATAAACGATAAGACTCGTTGAACCAAGCAAGCCAACAAACAATCTAATCTTGTTGTCAAAGTTGATAGTCTTTTTGTTTGATGACAATGATAGTGTCTAGTATCAAGAATGAGGTACCTCGTCTAAGACAAATACAATATGGTTTTGAGTATACCACACCCTATATAAGATAAATGATAGGTTGGTAAAGGACAAATTCATGTTGTTTGATTGATAGGACAAGTTTGATCTGACCGATTTATGATAAGATTAGATAGTTTGTTTGTTGATGCATGATTTTGTTAAGCATGATGTTTAAAAAGTCTTCAGTTTTTCTCCGCTCTGATGTTTGTTCTTATCGCAAGGGACAATTTATTGAGAGTGGGGAAAGTGATTATGTACATGTCTATTGCTGATTTTTGAAAGATTTGATTTTTAGGGATTTTAAAATGTTTGATTTTTTTTGTGTTTTTTTAGGACATTTTATAATTTTTAGGATTTTTTAAGACTTTTTATGCTATTTACTAATTCTTTTACTAACTTTGTTATCTTAGTATTTATTTTTGTGGATTTTTTTTAGGATTGTATTTAATTTTAAGATTTTTTCAGGATCATATGTAATTTTTTTAGGGTTTTTCTCAAGATCATAGTTGATTTTTAGATATTTTTTCTAGATTCTATTTGAATGTTTTTGGATTTTTTAAGGAAATTATGAATTTTTTCTTAAATTTTTTTAGGTCGTTACTATTTATATGAGCCAAAATTGCCCCTAGTGTCTAACAGGGTAGGGACATTAGGGATTGATGGATAGGCTGGTAGATGGATGAAGGCCAAAGGGTTGTTGAGTATGTCTTTGAAGTTGTTTGGATTGCCAAGGACTATCCATAGAATGGAAGGACATGTTTTAAGAAAGCGTAGGGTCTGTATATGGTAGGAGATGGTGATGAAACTATGCGATGAAAGGATTGGATATGTCAGGATATGGAAAGTGATGCGTAGGAATGGACATGTCAAGAGTTTTTTTGAAATATGTTTTGCACTTTAAGTCCTTATTTTATACTAAGACCAAGAAAGGGACTGGGATAGGATAATGATAGGACAATGATAGGGCATGGATAGGATAAGAAATATCAATAGTGTACAAAGGGGGGATAGGGAATGAAGGTTGCAATAAGAGAGGTAGTATGGACCAAAGGGATGCAATGGGATAGGAATTATGGACCAAAGGGATGGGGATAAAATAGGAGATATGGACCAAAGGGATCAAGATAATGTAAATCAGATGGGACATTTCATGATTCTAGGAAGATCCTTAACCTTGTCAAGATCAAAGTTGGAAAAAAGGGAATAGGGTATCAAGGATAAGGTATATGAAGGACATAGAATAATGGAGGAAATGACAGGGGTAATGGATGGAGGATAACATGGATGTAATCTACCCCCAAGTATCAAATGCAAGAATTTTTTCACTATTTTTCATTTTTTTATTTTTGACATGATGGATGCATGACATGACATGGATGAAGGACTCAATCATCTTTATTGTTTGGGAGGTGTTCTTGGAAGATATGCAATAATGGACTATGACTATGAGAGTATACTCAAAAATGATGGTAGGGTATTGACAAAGCGATGTGAAATGGATGGTAAGATAAGAATTATACAAAGGATTAGGTAGGATGGAAATATGTGTTGGATAATGGAGGGAGTGAAAGAAGGCTTGATTTTGAGTTGATGGAAAGGGAGGAAAGAACAACATTGGAACACACCTTGAGGGGTGATGGAGTGATGGACAAAAAAGAGATTTTGAAGGAATGGATATGGATTTTAGGAAAAAAGGACCCAAAATGGATTTGGAAGCTAGAAGGCTTTTAGATGGAAGGATAGAAATTTTGGATGCCAACTTTGATTTTTCTTTCAGACTTTGTGCTTCAAGAAGATTTTTTTGGAATCCACATGGACTTTGATTTTTCATTTTTTTTACAGGTTCTTGGAATGCATTACTTGCACAAAGGATTTAGGAACCCATATTGATTTTGAATTTTATTTTTGATTGTACGGACTTTGTGGCCTTTTGGAAATTTCATTTCATTTTAGGATCATATTTCCATTTGTTTTCACATGTCGATTATACTAGACATGTTGATCCTTGATAGCATGTGGATTTCTTGACTTATGGACTTTATGTTGGGCATCCAAATTGCTTGGAAAATGAATGTGATTCATGGATGGATAGGAATTATATGGAGGCCATTTGGATGGGTGGAAGGCTCTCAAAGATGTGTTCCTTTGCGGAATTTTATTTGGGAAAGGGTAAGTGGATTCTAAACTAGTGGATGGAGGAATATATGGACATAATATGGATGGAAGGTGTGAAGAAGGAGGTATACACTTGAATTTATATTTTGAAGAGATACCAATACCTTGAGAATAATCTTTAGAATTGAGGTCATGACCTTTATAATTTTCTTTGACATGAAATAGTTTTGATATACCTTGTTCATGGATGTTTAACCCTTTTACTTGATAATTCTTTTAACCAATAGGAGACTTGCTACTAGACATGAGTTTATTTTGAGGTGCATATGATATAGATGGACTAATAGGATCATAAAGTGGACTAAACTTTTTAGAACTAGAGGAACCCATTTTAAGTGTAAGGGGTTCATGAATATCATGCACAAATGTTTTTGTATCATGAGAGGGATCGAGAGGAATAATGGGATCCTGTGATGGAATAGTGACAGGATCATCTAACAGGATAGGATCTTGTAAGAGATCTAGAAGACAAGGGTATGGACATGAAGGAAGCGGTGGATCTTAAGGAGGATCCAAAGGGATGATATGATTTCATGGAGGAATTGAAGGTATGATGGGATCTTGTGGAGGATTTGAAAGTGAGTGGATACTTTTATCTTGACTTGGAATGGGATCATTGGAAAGAATGGAAGGGAGGACATGATCTTTCTCAAGAAGGGGAATAACAATGGGACTTGGAAGGATATTTTTCTCTTGAGATGGAAGATGGTATTATTCAATAAAAAAATTAAGGAAAATAAGATCATCATGAGGCTCAAAGTAGATGGGATATTGTTCAAAAATTGGATGGGATTGGTCATTTTTGTGATCTTGATCTTTATTTATTTCATGACTTATTTCTTTGTGATTTGGATCATCCTCTTGACATGGGGTATGAGTTGGGATATGTGTGGGAGATTTTGGAAAGGGTTAAATGTTTTGACATTAAGGAGATGGACTTTGATTAGGACTCTCTTGAATGAGATTTCTTGAAGATGGAGGACATGGTGGCATTGGCTCTAGACTTTGGGAAGTATGAGATGGACTTGTATCAAATGATATATTATCTTGGATTTATTCTATAAATAGACCTTGGAAGGTTTCATCATTAGATAGGTCACTTGAGGGAGATGGAGGAAATTTCTCTTGAGGGGATGAAGGAATGGAAGGATATATGGATGATTTTTGAAGGTCAATTGCTCGATGGGAAATGAGTGTGTCATCCATGTGATCATTTTGTGATGGGGCATTGCTAGACACGGGTGCATTATTATTTTCATCCTCTATATATGATGTTTGAAATAACTTCTTTAGAAATATGGATGTGGTAATAAATTTCTTATTAATAATGTTTCATTGGTGTCAAAAATAGGACACACTTGAACTTGTGCTTATTTAGGAAAACCCTAGTATTGATTGGCTCATTTGCATGACTGGCACAATAGGTTATGAATTTTTTTAAGGGACCTTTGGGTGCATTGGGATGAAGATTGGTTCATAATTAGGTGGGGGTACCCAATGAATTATGCCATGCTCAAGTTGAAAAACATTATTTGGAACTTGTTTGAATGATTATTTTGGGACTTGGTTGTAAAAAAATTTCTCTTGGATGTGATTGAAGTAGACTTGATTGAAGCTTTCATTTGCCTCATTTAGTTGTGAAATTAGTTTTGGTTTTCTTGATTTTTCAATGAGAGATTGTATGTCAATTTGACCAAAACATTATTTTGGGAATTACATAACTTGTGATATTTGTGTTATTCCTTTCAATGTTTTTGACTTGTTCTTCGACAATCTTCTTTTCTTTAGCCATTTTTTCTTTCAGTTTTTGAATCAAGTGTGAGTGGGATTGATATGATTGATCATATAACTGTGAGAATTCCATTTTTCTTGCCTTAGGAATTTCTTGTGATAATGACATGGGTAGTTGGTCATAATGTTCTTGGGACTCTTTCCTTGAATGGTACATCATATTTGGGTAAAAACCTTCTATTTGAAAAGGTACACTTTGTATTGGGTCAAAGAATGGTTGTGTGTTCTCACTTGAAATGTACATGGGTCAATAATAACCTTGTTGCCTTATCGCAATTGGAATGATGACTAAATGCAACTAAGGATGAAGGATATGCAACTTTTTTTTGTATTTTTAGGATACTTTGGAAATGATAATGCAACCTAAGGTATGCAATGGCTTTTGAAATGATGTGCAACTTAAGGGAAAGTGAAAACTATCTTGGAATTTAGGATTTTGAAGATGCAAAATGCAATATGTTTTTGGAATTTTTGACTTTGACAAAATCTTTGGAAAATACAAATCTAAGGGTATAAACTTAGGAAATTGAATAGGAATCTTGACTTAAAAGGATCACAAGGAAAAATATGTTTGGATAAAAAAAAATTGGGTCAAATACAACATGACAAAGATGGAGTTTGACAAAAGGAAAAATTTGATAAGAGGTACAAAAGGGACCAAGTCAAGATCCTATCTTCAATAACATAAGGAAAGACTCTAAAACTTGTATTTTTGTGGGATTTTTCAAAATATTTTAAAGATTCTAAATGAAAAAATAAATAGGACTAAAATGAGGATCAAAATGAGGATTGTGATGGGGATAAAAATTTGTAAATGTGAGGGGATAATGAAAATTATGCAAGTACTATAGTATGAAAATATAAAGTAAGGGATCCTATACATGCCACAAGGTTCCAAGATGAGTGTTCTTAAAGTCCATTGTTCACAAGGTTTCAAGACAAAGTGTTTGTGACCAAGTTGAGTGTTTTGACAAGTTTTTAAAATATTTTGCAATGTTTTGAAATGTTTGGAATGTTTTAAAGGTATTTTTTAAAGTTCTTGCAATGACTAAGCACTCACACAAGACACATCAGGAAGAATGATTGTCGTAAAATTTAAACAAGCACATCACAACCTAGGCTTGAAGGATAGTATCCACTGAATTCTCACTTGAAAAAATTTTAGCCATGCCTACTCATAGTGGATATAGCCTAGAAACTTGTAGTAACAAGCTCCCCCTTATAGTGAACTCACTTCTCAGATACACCAAGCTTCAAATTCCAAGGGGTGTCACTTCCCAAGGACCCTCTATCTCTACTAAGAGCCACAAAAGTGTGGGATGTCTTCACATGCATGGGTGACCTCTTGCATCGGTGAATAGAGGATTTTTTGCCACTAAGAAAGAGCTTTTAGTATGAGACATCAATTTCAATGGGTGGCATGATAAACTCCCTTTAGGAGATCTCCCAACCTTGAGAACCAAGGTTTTACGCACCACACGGGTACTAGAGGAGAGCTATCACCCAGCCACAGTCTCGATTGGATTATTAGTCACAATCATGCATTTATATCATAATTTGGATGGAGACCTAGCTTTGGCCTCTTACCACTTGAGGTCATCCCTTGGCACGTTCAAAGTGAATAATTTGGCCCAAGACAGGCCTCTTTAAAAGAATTGCATGATTTCTCTTCACCCAAGACCCATGAAGGCAAGGGGAGAGTATACGTTCATACAATCCTTTGGGTATTATAAATAGGAAGACACGCCAAATAATTAAAAGAAAATTTTCATTTTAAGAACCAAACCAAGTGTTTTTTAACTACTAAAACACAAACAATTGTTTTGGAAGACATAAAAGGTCTTTGTCACACATCCTACATCAAATGTGTTATTAGTTTAGGATTGAATCTTCATCCCATGATTGCAAAGGTGTTGTATATAAGGAGAAAAAAATTAGCCCCAAGATTGAGATCAATCACACAATTTACTAAAAAAATACTTCAAACACATAGCATGTTGTTTATTTTCCAATAAAAAAGGAAATGTGGTGAAATAACAAAAGTTATGGTTATTTTCCTTTCTAATTAAAATTATTGAAAATTATTGTTAATTAACCCATTAAGAAATGAAATGTGATTAAAATAGGACAAGTTGTTGTTCTATCCCTTCCTAATTAAAACTACATGAAAAATTGTAGGGTTCTTTGATCCACCTAATTGGACTATATGCAATTTGCAGTTCATTTACCCACTAATTAGGCTATGTGAAGTTTGATGTTCATTTATCCTCCTAATTAGGCTATGTGAAATTTGTTGTTCATTTATCCTCCTAATTAGGCTATGTAAAATTTATTGTTCATTTATCCTCCTAATTAGGCTATGTGAAATTTGTCATAAGTTACCATTAATTATGACAAAATAAAAAGGGAAGGTGGAGGCTAGAAAAGAGGAAGTGGAGGCTAGAAAAGTGGGTGAAGCACAAATTAAGGGATAAAATCCCTTTTGGAAAAAGGATGAGATTATTGAATTTTAAAATTTATTTATTCCCACAAAATAGAAATTAGGATTTGGGAATTATAAAAATTTCACAAATCAATAATTATACAATTAGTTAATGTCAAATTAATTAATTGTGAAACTTAGGGAAAAGAGGATAAATAAATGTAATTTATTTATCAAAATTAAGACTTTGGGATAAATTATGGGTTATTTACCCTAAAGAAGACAAATTAATAGATTTGACCAAACTGGTGATTTTGATGAGGCAAGGATAAATTTTGATGATTTGATAAGGAGTTAAAAAGACTCTAATAATTTTGATAATGACTTTAATTGATTTCAAAAGTGATTGATTAGGTCAAAATGAGGAAAAATTGAGGAGAAATATTAGTGAATTAGGGATGAAAATTAGATATTGAAGACAAGTTAAATAAAGGAAGCACATAGGCATGGACTATTTTTTAGTGTCTATTGTAACTTTCTACACTCTTATCCCAATATAGTTGATATGATTTTTCTAACATGTATCTAAAGATGCTTGTTGTAAGGCATTTGTGGATCTTGAAATTTACGATAAAACTACTTTGTTCCTTTTAACATTTTTTTCTTGTATCACTAGATGAATAAATATGATTGCTTTATATCGACCTCTTAACCCATGGCATAAAAATACTCTTTGGATCATTACATCTCTTATATATGAAATAGAAGTAATGATGCCTCCTTATGTAGCTATGTTCCTGCTACTTTTCTTGCATCCTTTATCTGAAATAACTATTCAATAACATTTGAAAAGTGATTGGGGTTTCTTTAATTATATTCTTCCCTATTTCCTGCATGTTGTTGATCATAGCTTTTTGTCCTCTTTATTGAATATTGATTGTTAAACTCTTAAATGTCTCTTCCTGTACCAATTTGTCTTCATGTAGTTGATGGTCTTTGAAACTAAATACACTTGTAGCATGAATGTGGGTCCTATAGATAGTTGTCTCCTCCTATAAAATTATTATGAATTTATTAATGTACTTATTTGACTAGAAGGGACTTCATTTATACAATGTTTTCCTTTTTATTTTGTTAAATAATATGCCTTATGATTTGGGTATATTCTTCAACAAAACAAAGAGAAAAATTGCATATCAGCCAATATGGAAAAAAATGAAAATATAATGTCTTCTTGAGCTAGAAGGTTTAATAACAAGGTGTCGTGTCCCTTCAAAAACCATGTGCCTCTATCTCAAACTATAACAATAGTAAAGAAAAAAGGTTTCACTCTCACCTATGAATGTCCCTTTGATTGCTTATCTCCTCAATTTGCTCCTCTACATGATTTAAGTTAGAAGGTTTCATGCTTTGAGGCCATGTCCTTTCAATAAACTAAATGGTCTTCATACCTATATCTGCACTTGACAAGATCAAGTTAATTAAAATATGTGTTTCTTTTCTACTTGAAACTCTATTTATGTACCTTTCCCTTCCATAGTTTTGAATGTATAACAGTTAATGATAGGGGTATATGTAGAGATATTTATTGCTCAGTTTATAGAACTAACTACTATTATCTTTCTTTTTTATAGGTGTTGTCTTTAGGATGCGAACTTTGGTCTTCATCAACCATAAAGGACAAGACAACTCTCCATTACCAGGCAATGGAGGACCTCTTCCTATACCTCTATTGTTACCTTTTATTCATTCAAATCTCCTTCCTTTTATAGTTTTCGATTCTGTAAGCTATCATGGCTTGTGTGGAATCTAATTGTAAACTACTTTCTTTCTTGTTTATTCATTTTATGAAAAGAATACAAGATTATTCATTGTATTTCTAAATAGAACTTATGTTATTAAGTTGGCATTTGATGAAGGTAATCTAAATTTTGATGAATAGTATTTGTGAGGCCTCACCCCAAGCCTATCATAGCCATTCAGTTCTACATTTGAGATAAACATATTTGATGATTATATTTTGATGCTTTATGGATTTTATTGATACTTTATGTTATGGTTTTATCACTTTAGTAGTTTGATGCACATTATATTATGATTGGATGATGATTACTGAGACATCAGTTTGGAACTTACATGTGCATTTTTAATTCTATTTAATGAATGAATTATGATGGCATGAGGATATTTAATTTTCAATTAAATTATATATGTATGCAATGATTATGTTTCAAGTTTAATTTAGTGATGAATTGTGTATTTCATGATAAGATTTATGTAAGTTATAAATGAATGATTATGCCATGTGAAATTTTGACTTAATAATAATTAATTTCTTGAGGATTATTTGATTATGAAAGTTATGGAATTTGAATGTATATTTCCTTGGACTACTGATATTGGACTTGAGTGTGCAAGGAAATAGGTCATGGTAAATTCGGGGAACCATCGCAGAGACCAATGTGAAAATCAGTTTGAGCCAAGGTTGCTTCTAGTGAGAAGTCAAAAACCTCATTGTATTGTATCTAATTTGTAAAAGTATGGTGCATAAATGTATTTGATTTATATGTTAATTGTAATTGTGATTTATGTGAGAATGCCCAAGTGGATATGCCACATGGCTTGTGATGTATCTTTTTTATTTGTGTCACTTGACACATGTTTGTGTACTTGTGGCCATGACATGTCCACTTGGTGATTGGTTGAACACCAACCTAGGAAGGTACCCTTTAGGATCCCTATGAAAATCACTTGGTTAGGGAGCTTGAGGTTTTTTCATATCAATGAATTTCGAATTTCAGCTTTCCATAGTTTTTTAGGGAGCTTAAAAGGTGTCTATAGAAGTGTTAGGGCCATTTTTAGTAAGCCCACTTGATATACCTATGGGTAAGGGGCATTTTAAACCATAGGACAACCCATGTTGACCAAAAAACCCCTCCAAAAGTTGGATTTTCAAAATGGCCAAAAATCCACTTTTGAAGCATGGTCTTGGGTAGAGTTTCATCCAATAATGATACAAGTCTTTGGTCCACTTTTTGGGAAACCTTTTTAGAAATTCATATTTGGAAACCATGTAAGAAGCTTGGGAAGGTCCTCTAATTAGAGTGAGATCCTATCTCTAGGAGAGTGTGTGGAGGCCTTTTTAGAGGGGACTCTTCTTTTGGAAGAATTTGACACCCACTCTTTAGATTTAGAGACTTAGCTATTTTGGAGAGGACTTTGGAAAGTGAAAAAGCTCTTCATCAACTTTCTTCCATAAGCTTGGATCAAGGTTGGTGGTATTCTTCATTTGCTTGTTTTTGTTTTCATGTTGAGAGAAAGAGTTCTCTTGTATGTTATTTTTTTGTATGCAAATAATTTAGTTATTGTGTTCTTGTAGTGTTTGTGGTTTGAGATCTTGTTCTTTTTATGGTAGTGGATGTTATGTGAATCTTGGGCTTGTTGTAGAGCATGATTTCTTAGCATTGTAAATGTGGAGTTTCATTTGTTAGTTCTTGAATTTTTCTTGTATGTGTTGTGTTTTGTTGAGGGAGTTCTCAAGGCCATACTCACCCTTGGGAGGGAAGAGTAGCCTTGGGGGTGAAGGGATTGTTTGTGATATTCAAGGCTGTAGAGTCTCTCCTTGGATAGGAGAGGGATGAAAGATAGATGTATGGGCTCTATGTAGCCATCTCTATTTGATGTTTTGTATATTAGGGGTCATAAGGAGTTTGTTGAGATTTTTTTTGTGGTGAAAGATACATGATGAGGAAGTCAAGTGATGGATTATCTCTTATCATGAGATGTGCTTTCTCCTCTTGAGTATGGTTCCACCTTCACCCCTATTTTTGAGTCACTTTGAGACTCTTTGTGTTAACCTTGGAAGAGAGATTTCATTATGTTTTATGTTTTATGTTATTGTTATTATGGGTTTTCTTGATTGTCGCTTTGTCTTTGTTATGGTTCCCCTAGCTCAGGGGTGGCTTCATAGAAGCCTAGGTTTGGAGGTGAATACTCCTTGGCCTATGCATTTTTATTGCAGGATTTTGGAATCATTGAAGACTTCATGGTTGGAGTTGAAACCTTGAAGAGTTGAGGATGTTTTCATATTTGAGTTGGATCACTTTTGTTTCAAGATTATTGTTATTGTAAGGGAGTTTTGAGAATTCCTTGAGTTTCATGTATTTTGTAATAGAGTTGTCATTCCAAGTTTTTTATTTGTAACAAGTTTGTTGTATAAAGTTGTGAAGAAATTGTATGAAAGATTTGTTGGTAGTTTTATGTTTGAAAATATAGTATATTGTTCAAAGGGAGTTTGTGTATTCATGTTTTATATAATGAGAAATATACAATGTATTTGTTTCAAAAAAGAATGTAAAGATTTTGTTGGATTAGTTTATGAGAAAGCATTGTTTGTTTATTCATAGAGGAAATCTTTATGTATTCCATGTTGAAAAATCTACAAGAAAGTAAAGTATTAGCAGTATCCTTATAGTTCTTTTATAAAGATTTCATTTGGTTAAAATGATAGTAGTGTGAAAGAATAGATTATTAAACATTCTCTTTCAATTCATTCAATGCAAGTTCTATGTTAGTTTGATAGCAAATCTTGTTGAGATACAATAGTGTTTTAAAAAAAAATAACTTGGTTAAGTTTTCTATTTGTTAAGTTATCATTGATCATTTCTACATAAAGTAGTGTTTAGAATTCATCCAATAATTAGGACTAAAACTATCTCCTTTAGTGAATTTAAGGCCAACAAAATATATAACTATGTAGCATGAGAAATAAACAATCAAAGAATAGAAAAGAACAAACAAGTAAAAATAACAAGTGAAAAGTGGAATAGAGACCTACAGGTCTCTGGAAAATGTATGGGAAAAATTTCCCATACATTTTCCACTACACAATCATTAAAATATAATATATTCCAGCCCAAGTGGATTAAAACAAAAAAAAAATATACCTGAGTCTATTTGGCCTACAAGCCTAGTTAGGAGGTGGGACCCACCTAGGATCCCACCCCAAGAAGCCCCAAGGATTGCATGAAGACTTTTTATAAAAAAATGTATTTCTATTTAATTCAAAAAAATTACATATAATATAAAATGCCATATACTTTACCCACATTGAAACTTAATTATTATTTTTTTTTAAAAACTTCAAAAATAATTTTTTAAAAAAAAAGAAGATTTAAATCAAATTTTAATTTAAAAAAATAAAAATTTAAAGTTTTGTAATATATATATTATTATTAATAATTAATATTAATATTACTAATTAATATAAATAATTTTTATTAAATTAATTATTATTTATATTAATTAATGTTAATATTATTAATTATTATATATATAATATTTATTAATTTATATATATAATTATTTAATAATTGTGTTAATTAATATATAATTTTAATTAACATAATTATTATTTAATAAATTATTTATTAAATTTGTTAGTAGTAATTATATTAATTAGATGATAATAATTAATATTATTATATTTTTTAATTTTATAAGAAAAATGCAAAAATGAGGAAGTATCGACTACAGCGAAAAATAGCATTTCAAAGGAGGCAAATTAATTTAGGGTTTATACATCATAATCTTGCAGCGACAAAGGCCTCTGGCTTGGAACATGGAATTTCCTCCGCCACTGTTGAATCACACAAGGTGGTGTCCAAGGTTAATGGCAATGATAGGAATTTCTCAGGATATTGCTTTAATTATTTTTAATATGGCCACAAACAAGTGGATTGTAGGAAGGCTGATGTACGATCCCAACACCCATCATATGAACATCTAAAAGATTTTATTGCAAAGCAGAAGGAAAAGAGTATGCAGGATTTTCAACAGAATATAGCATCAACTAATAGGGCTTTAGGCGCAATTACAAAGACCTTGGCTGGTAACAAGAATTTGGTTTCGGCCTCCAAGGGTTTTGTAAAAGAAAATGGGATCTCAATCCTGAGAGTCTTTACGGTGCAAGCCCTAGACCAACAGATGGATATTTTCGCAAAAACAAGTATGCATCGAGAAAGATGTTACTCCCTGGGACCACCAAAGCCCTGATATCTAGGAAAATTCTGGTGGAAAACCCCTATGAACCTCTGTCTGCAAAGGGGGGAGGAAGATTGATGGTGGCTCAGGTGCCTCTTGGGGACAGGAATGCAAACAAAGATAAGTGGCAAACGGTAAAAAGAAGAAATGCGGTAAGATCTTACCCAGCTAAATATAGTTCCAAGGAAATTGTGCTAAAAAATTCTTTTGATATATTGAAAATAGAGAAAACTCCTCAAAAAAAGAAATTTTATTCATCCCCGTATCAGAGGAATAGGGTTTTGGAAGGAAAAGTACCAGCTAGGGAGAAGCCACATCTAGATTGTGAATGATCACAAACAGATGTGGTGTTTTCTCCCCTTTTCCTTGACAAAACCCTAGGTCCTCATACGAAAAAAGCTAAGTTTGTGAATAAAGCATCAATAGCAAGCTCTGTATCACATTTTGCATATGATTATGTACACAAGGCACCTCAGGCCTATACTCCTCCACACAGAAGGAGAAATAATGAAGTTTTTCATAAGTCTTACCAAAATTCGGGTAAGCTCAATAGAAGTATTAATACATATATGGTTAGTCACTCTGAGAAAATATATTCTCTGCCACATAGGCGCGATGTTAATAAAGAATCATCCACAGTCTGTGGAATTTTTGGGCAAAGGCATTATAAGATTGCACTGGATAACAACTATATTTTGCAAAAGTAGAGTTCCTGTGCAGATACAGATGTCATTTGTAAATGGACGGAAGCAGGGGCTTCCATTTTTGACATAGTAGAGGGACTGTTATCTCAACTTCCCTCCGAGGTAAGTATAACTATCCTTGTTGATAATTTCATTTTTGTAGATTGTAAATGTAGCATCCTTAAAAATAAGATTATGGAAGAGGGCTATCTAAAGTATAGACAAATTCCCTTTTTTGTCTTTAACTGGTTTCCTCTTTTCAACCCAATTAATGTAGCAGACTTCATGATAGAAAAAGCAATCTTACTTAAAAACTTACCAATGGAATTAAACCACCTTGAGATTGTTAAAAACATAGGGAACAGGTTTGGAGAATTCATAAGAATTATTAAAACCAAACACAATCAAGCAGAAATAATCATTGTAGTTAAATTGAACTACCATGAGAAATTTATCCCTCCTATACAGTTATGCTTCAATTCAAACTCTATAATTATTAACCCAATGATTTTGGAAGAGTACATTGAAATCTCTGAGATAGACAATATGTCTACCTCTGGTGCTCAACAGAAATACATAGATACCCCCCCTTGCACAAACATAAATGTAAAGGTAAACTTCCATAAAGATAGAGGAGGTTTTTTTCTAATAAACACAGAGAAGGAAAACACAGAGAAGGAAAACCCAGTTGGTCCCTTTCCTTCTCCTAATGAAAATAACACTCCAAAAACAATTTGCAACAACCAAAAGTACTCAGAATTCCCTTCACCAAAAGGAAATTTAAAAACATCACATAACAAAAATTATAAGGATTCATTTCTGGAAACTAAAATTACAAAAGATAATAAAATTTACAACTCATTTGATAGTTGTAATATAGGAAATAAGAAAGATCAAATAGATTTAAACAAAGAGGATGAGATTTGTCAACAGTATGAAGATAAAATTGATATGGGAGACAAATCCATATAGTCCTTGGATGCATGTGAGATTGAACAACAAATAAATTAGACTGTGAAACCTGACTAGTTAAACCCAATAGTATTAGCAGATCCTGAAGAAAAATGTAAAGAGGAAGTTAAAATAATCCTAGATTATTTAGGAGAATCTTTAACAGATGAACTTATGGATATGTTTATGGATGAAATTTGTAATTTAGATGAATTAAAGTATCAAAAAGAAACCTTGATCAAAATGATTAAGAATTGTATTTTAGAGGATGAAGAGGAAGAGGTTGTTAGACTAGAACTAAATGAGCCTAGACAATCAGCCCTCTTAGAAATGGAAGTCCTCGATAAAGTTATTCCTGGTAATTCAAATAAAATCCTAGGAACATTAGATATAAACAACAGAGAACAAGAAAAATTTAACCTTAATCCAAAAAAGGATAACATATATTTAACACAAACTGAAAATAAAGAAAAAGAAAATTTCAGCAAAAAGGTCCATGCTCCGAATAATGAGAATGTTAAAAATTCCCATCAAGAGGGGGAGGAACAAGTAACCTCAATCCCCGTAGAGATAGAAACTCTGAACCTGGACTTATCAGGTAATATTGAAAATATAATTGAAATGTATGGAAAGGAGATTATAGACAAGGAAGACTCCCAAACAGAGTTTGATCAAAAAATCTCAGAACAACAGGACAAAACTATCATTAATTATACTAAAAATTTAGCATCGGTTAAGGATTCTATCGAAGGCCTCTTTGGGATAACTAATGAGGATAGACAATTGGGCATAGCAATAAATAGAGGAGGCTTAAGCACTCCAAACATCAACAGACTTAAAAAAAAGAGAGGCAAGAAATCAGCTATTGAGCTAAGATCTATAGCGGGCAATGATGGCAACCAAAAGAAGATTGATGATATTCTATACATAGGGAAGGGGAAGTGCCTTCCCCAAGAGAAATGAAAGTTAAAACTTGGAATGTTAGGGGATTAAATGCCCCTAACAAATAGAGATTATTAAAAAGATATTTTAAAAACTTTGAATCAAAAATTATTCTAATACAGGAAACTAAACTTAGCAAAGAGGAAAGCACTAAGTTTAGTAATAAATTAGGAATATGGAAGTCAGAGTTTGTAACTTCAAAAGGTCCCTCCAGTGGGTTAGCAGTATTGTGGGACCCTCAAAAAGTTTCAGCCCAACTCACATCTAAAAACAATAATTGGATGGCCCTAGAAATTAAAAGTCTAAAATCCAATTTGAAATTTATTTTAATGAACGTATATGGGCCTACTCCTAACGAAGAAAAAAGGAAACTATGGCAGGAGATCCATTTCTTTTTAACAGACAGCTTAGGAGATCCTCACATTATTGGAGGAGACTTTAATGCCATCCTAGATCCTGAAGAAAAATACGGAGGAACACAATATATATCACAAGCTCAAAAAGATTTTAGCAAATGGGTTACAGACAACCATCTAATCAGTATCAACACAAACAATGGCATATATACATGGAATAATAGAAGAGCTAGTTTTAGTCATATTGCTAAAAAATTGGATAGATTCTTTATTAGGACAAATTCTGACAACCTCAATCAATTATATAATGCGGAAATCCTCCCAGAGGCAGGATCTGACCATTTCCCTATCAGGCTTTCTATAACAAAAAGCTCCAAACCATCTAGAAACCCATTCAAATTTGAGTTCATGTGGTTTCAAAACCTGGAATTCATTAACCTATTAGAGGAATGGTGGAAACAAATTTCAATAAAAGGCTCCAAAATGTATAGCTTAACAGAAAAATTAAAAATTATCAAAAATAAAGCATTAGAGTGGAATAAGAGTAAATTTAATAACATCTTCCAAGAAAAAGTTCAGATAGAACAAGATTTAGCTGACCTTAATAATATAGTAATAGAGCAAGGTATGAATGAACATAGCTATCACAAAGAAAAAGAGCTAATGGCTAAATACAATGCAATCCTTCTTAAAGAAGAGATTTTCTGGAAACAGAAATCGAGGGAATCATGGCTTAAGGAAGGAGACAGCAACATGAAATTCTTCCATAATACCACTAATTTTAAAAGAAGCATTAATAGAATATCAAAAATTAAGAATAATGAGGGCCATATCACTAAAGACCCTAGCCAGATATCAACCGTACTTATGCAATTCTATCAATCCCTTCTCAATAAAATAGAAGCGACTGACCTCAAAGCGCAAAATGAAATGCTAAAAGCTATCCCCAAGTTGATTACGAATGCTAATAATAAGATGATTAATAATAAATTATCCATAGAGGAAGTCAAATCAGTGGTTTTTTAACTCCATCCAGATAAAGCCCCAGGCCTGGATGGGTTTCAAGCTGACTTTTTTCAAAAATGTTGGCATTTTGTGGGGGAGGAGGTGTGGCAAGTGGTAGCAGCAACTAGAAACTTGGGTTAATTGTTAAACAAAATTAATAATACCTTTTTCACATTAATCCCTAAGAAAAATGAGTGTACAGATCCAAGGGATTTCAGACCTATATCTCTTTGCAACACCATTTACAAGATTCTTTCTAAATGCTTAGCAAATAGACTTAAAACGCTCCTCCCCATTATAATCTCAGAAGAACAAATGGGTTTTGTTGCAAATAGATCGATCCTGGATGGGATAATTATAGCCCAAGAAGTAGTTCACACTGCTCAATTAACGAAGGACCCAAGTATGCTTATTAAAATAGACATCCAAAAAGCATACGACAAAGTAGATTGGAGATTCCTCTGTAAATGTATGGAAGCCTTTGGCTTCTCTAATCAATGGATCAATCTAATTTTCAACTGTATATCCACCCCTAAAATCTTGATTCTTATCAACGGCACCCCAGAAGGCTTCTTCAGTATTTCTAGAGGCATTACGCAAGGCGACCCTCTGTCCCCTTTCCTCTATGTTATTATGGTAGAAGCACTAGGAAGATCGATAACAAAGAAACAAATGGAAGGCAAAATCATAGGTTTAAAGGCATCGAAAAATGTACCAAATATTACCCACCAACAGTTTGTGGATGATACGATTTTACCAGGCTCCACTAACTGTCAAGAAGCTAAAGCCTTTAAAGACATCCTAAATCTGTACATGAAAGCCTTAGGTCAACGAATCAACCCCACTAAATTGGAAATTTTCTTTATTAACACCACTCCGAAAATAGAAATGGAAATTTGTAACTTGATGGGGTACAAAGTTGGAAAATTCCCTAATTCCCTTGCAAATATCTAGGCATCGACTTGGACAAAGGTCTTTTATCCTCCAAGCTTTGGCAACAAGTGCTCACTAAAGTACAAAACAAAAAGAGTTTGTGGAAAGGTAGATGGCTCACTAAAGCAGGTAGGTTGACAATGATTAAATCAGTTCTTTCAGCCATTCCCACATACCATATGTCATTCCTCCCCCTGCCGACTAATATTAAAAAGAGTTTAGATAAAATGTTTAGAGATTTTTATTGGCAAGGCCTAGCAGAAGATAAGAAACTAGCCCTTATTAAGTGGGATACCTTATGTAAACCAATTATCAAGGGGGGCCTTGGTATTAAAAATCTACAATGGCAGAACCAAGCATTAGGAGCTAAACATATTTGGAGACTTTATAAAGAATCTAATAGTAAATGGGCCTCAATATTATTACATAAATATATCCCCGATGTGGACCCTATCAATATTTTCAAGACCCACTCTCATGTAAAAGGTTCTTGGATCTGGAACTTTATTAAGGATTGTAGAGGGATTATTAGCAAATATCTATTGTGGGATGTAGGTATAGGTGACCAGGCACTCTTTTGGGATGATTCTTGGGCTGGCCTCCCCCCCCTAAATAAATTGGGCTTCTCCTGGGAGTTTATGGAAGATTGTAAAAAATCTATAGGCATTTATCTTAAAGATTACTTATGCAAGAAAGAAGAAACAAAATGGAGAAATTTAGAGAACCTGGACTCTGTATACCATAAGAAATAGAAAATTTTGGCCATTCTGAAGGATAGAGAGATATCTCACAAAAATAGATCGGACATATTAATTTGGGCTAGCTCAAATAATGGTAATTACTCTGTTAAGGAGGGTTATAATTCTATTATTCTGGATCAGAACATGGATAATATATATATACCTCTGGACCTCTGCTGGAATAAATCTTGTCTCCCTAAAGCCGGCATGTTTTTATGGGCTACTTTGCAAAATAAAATTATAACAGTAGATAGACTCAATAAATTGGGATTTGAAGGGTCATCTAGATGTCCATTGTGTGAGAATCAATCAGAGGATGTCAATCACATTCTTCTTAACTGCACATTTACTCAAAACTGTTGGAATTGGTTACACCATTGTCTACGGTGGAAATTCGCTCTCCAATCCGATCTATTAAGTTCCCTTAAAGTATGGCCAACCCTTTATAAAGATAATTTATATAAACATATATGGACTATCTCTCCATCAATTTTAGTTTGGGAAATCTGGAAAGAACGAAATAGAAGGATCTTCACCGATCAAAAACTAGTGTGGAAATCAATCACCAATAAAATAGAAACGTCTATTGTGGAAATTATTAATAGCAAACTTAGAGACCATCTAAGCTATGAAGATTCCTTTAAAAGTTGGGATAACAAAATCAGAACTATATGGCCAAAACTAGACATTCCACCCTTATATGGCAAAGGGGGAACCAAAATGAAAGTAGATAGAGCCTCATGCAGATGGACTCCTCCAAAGGAGGGGTGGTACAAACTTAACTTCGATGGTGCATCTAGAGGAAACCCCGAGGAAGCAAGAATTGGGGGGTTAATCAGAAATTGGAAGGCAGAGGTTGTCGCCAAATTTTCTATGCCCATCAACCCAACCATGAACAACATGGTAGAATGTAAAGTTGCACTAGAAGGTCTAAAAATATGCAAGAATCTCAACATCTCAAAAGTTATCATAGAAGGAGATTCACAAATTTTCATAAATGCTATTCGAACCAAAAAAACACCGAATTGAACCCTAAACTCAAAAATAGAAGAAATTAATCAAATATTGGAGAATATACCCAAATATGAAATCAGACATATATATAGGGAAGGCAATTCAGAAGCAGATATGTTAGAAAATCAGGGTGCAAATGGAATTATAACAATGGACCTATATATCTAATCTAAACTCCAAAGGTCAGGTTTATCAATGGGCGGTGATCATATAGTTAAGAATCTAATAAACATCAATTTTAATAGGTATATTCTGATATATGATCTCCATAGCCTTAATATCAAACAACACTTTAACATTTTAACCTATAATCATATACTAAATCTTGCTAGACAAAGACTAATAATATTTTGTTAAAAATTAATAGTCATAATTTTCCAAAAATGAATAAACAGCTTACTTATAATTATATGCCCAAGTAAGTATAATAGCATATAGAAGAATTAGTAGATTTCATAGCATAGGTGCTGTAAAGCTTCGAATTGAGGATAGTACTCTATTAAAAATTAAAGAAAATACAATAATCAATGCCCTTATTCATGTTTAAACCACCCCTCATCTATTAGGGTCATTATAACAACTTGATCTAAATTTAAAACTCTGTCGCAGAAATCAGAGATGATTAGCTACAATCATTTATTAACATCTTTGGGCCTTATCATTACCATCATAACTAAGAAATAGTAGGAGATGGTAATGATAAGACCTTTATGCAATAATAGCCACTACGGCAAATGAAGGTTTTAAATCTTTGAAATGTGCATCCACTCCAATCTTTATCATTGGTCAAGGATGTATACCTTATGAGAAATGTGATCTTACAACAGATTAATCATGTTAAGTGTGGATAATCAAGGAGGGTAATCATGATAGAAGATGATATTCCATCGGCTTAAGTTTCACTCAAGATTTTTAACTCTAGACAACTATACCACAGAGTGTAAATTCTGATCACGTCTAGAATGATCGGTAGGAAAATGCTTATATAAATGAATAATTGGCAAGCTTAATCAGGAACAAGTCATGGAAACCAAACTTCTTACCTTTTACACCAAGAGTGATAGGGCCATGGCTTTCAGAGGACCCATCTTTCCAGAAAGCTAGAATCAGCTGTTAAATCCTCTACCAGACTCAACCAGGAGGGCAATTGAGAAATCTTTAGGAGATAAACATTTCAATAACTATTTCACCTACAGAAAAAATGGTGGTATTATAGGGTAGTTTATTTCTTTGTCAACCTTCATTGGAAGGAAGAAAGATGAGATCATCGAAGTAGCAAGAGAGATCTTTATAGAAGATCACCTAGGAGGACTGGAAAATATCATCATAACCTCACCATTCCTCATCTAAAAACAACCATGCAAACAAGTATAGGAGAACTAGATAGGATTCCTCAGTCTAAAAGAATTGCATTAATGTCCTTCAAGGTTGAAGAATGCTTTGATAATCATTGGCCTGATATGGTTAGGAACATTGAATACCTATACAAAGAAGTTCTGGAGGAAGAAATGGAATCAAAATGGCTCCTAAATTATTGGAGGGCCGAAGGATTTGATATCCCTAAATTCCTCAATGACACCCCACCTGCAAACCTTCACATCATGGCACCAGAGGTGCCTAGATGCACCAAAAGAAATAAAAAAGGCAAGGAAGATATAGAATGCATTGTGGTGATGATCAAAGAAAATAATACCTGGAAATGCACCGCAGTGCAAAAGACCAGTAAGGAATAGGGGTGGGCAGAATGGTTTATAATTTGATGTTTTCTAAGTTTGTATATAAGCTATACTCTATTTAGAATGATTGTTCATAGCCAAAGTAAGCATAAATTCTTTGGTTTATTAACAAAATTGTATAGTGAGACTGGATACTTATGATGGTTCGGTAGTATTTTTCAGTCGGGTTGCTACTCTGGTAATATGTAAATAGTCTATGTAATTAGTCTATAACAATGTATATAGTTGGTATGATGGAATATGACATGCAAATTTAGACTTTGATATCTTTATGCTACCTTCCTTGAAGTTACTAACAGGACAGGTAGCAGTCACTTGCTTTAATTCTGGAAATAGCGGGTAATCTTAAATCGGCATTAATGGATGATAGATAACAATAGTTCTGAAAGAAATAATATTGATTGTAAGTTGATATCTTCTTTCCTGTTTGTGTATTCATGAGATGGACTATGGTTGGTTTAGATAAGCACTCTCACCATAATTATGCAATTAAGTAACCTATAAATGGTGTACCAGAGACACGCAAACACACTTCTAACATCTAAACAATAACCTAATAAACCCTATTCAAACCGGGTGTCTACGAATTAATAAATAGACTATTCTTTAGCAGGAATATATAGAAGCTCTATTTATTAGAGTATTAGACCGAGTATGTACTAATATTACTCTCAATCTAGGAGAGGTCAACTTTTAAGCTCTGTTTCTCTTTAGAGGATTATCAAAGGATAATAGACCTAGACAGAAGGTATGGCTACTATCATACTCTCTGCTTGTTTAATATGGAATTAAGATATGATATGTGTACTTTTATCAGATATTTTTTGACAATAACATATGCTGAGGAATTTATAAATTTATATGTAAACATATATCTATTGGTATATTTTATATATAACTATACCAATAGATATATGTTTACATAAACATAGTGTTCTTTAGCAGGCATATACAGAAGCTCTGTTTATTAGATTATAAGACCAAGTATGTACTAATATTTCTCTCAATCTAGGAGAGGTCAGCATTTAAGCTATGTTTCTCTTTAGAGGATTATCAAAGGATAATAGACCTAGATAGAAGGTATGGCTAGTATCATACTCTCTGCTTGTTTTATATGGAATTAAGCTATGAATATGTGTACTTTTATCTAATATTTTTTGACAGTAACATTTTCTCAGGAATTTATAAATTTATATGTAAACATATGTCTACTGGTATATTTTATATATAACTATTTATATATTCTTGTAGCAATGATAATACTTGTTTTTCAATGGAAGCATATGGGGTATACAGATCATCTTATCTCTGTAATCAGACATTCAATGTCGATGTATGTATATTCATATATTTATATATATACAAATATATATATATACATATACAAATAGTTTTACAGTTATAGAGTCATGTTATCAATTGATCTATAATGTAAAACTAGAATGTATAAAAGAGCAAGTTGTCAAGCATTTTTTCACAATACAGTCTTCATCCAGCTTCTCATCATCCCAGGAAGAGCACTTGGGTATAATTAAAAGGGAATCACTTGGTCCCCTTTTAACTATACCTATCATGACAAGTTTAATATCTATTAACATTTGGTGTTAAACGGGAGCTCAAATTAAAGTGGGAATATACTCATAAGAGGTTTAGACTTTACAGATAAGATAAGATTTTCTTTTAAATTGTGGATATATGCCTAAATGGATTCACATATGCTCTATTTAGGATTTTGATGATAGATAAAGATTTGCCTTGGATAGTAGCTATGATGTAGATGTGAATAGAATTTTAATATTAAAGTTAGTGGATTTCATAGAATAATTGTATTCCCCTCTTAGTTTCTCGGAAGCTTTCATCCTTTTAAAGCCAAAGTGGAATGGTTATTCTTATCGTTATATGTTAACCTAGGAACCTAATTGCTTATCATCCGGAAGTAGGTAACAATGTTAAGTATAAAGGATTTTATCTTATAATATATTGTTGATGGTTAACCATTGGTTTTGGAAGAATTATGTTTTTTCTTTTCAAGAGGAAATTGTTGAGATGGCGCCAAATACAGTTTCTCCCCGAAGGATTAGGACCAATTGCAGATATCTCAAAGATTCAAAACAAAAGTTGTAAAAATATGTAAACATTGTAATTTAATTGTATCAAGACACTTTCTGAGATAATGGGTATGCCCATGATAACAATGTATTATGAACAAATCTTGATAAATATCGAGTCGTGGGTATGCCCACGTAATTTTTGTATTAGGAACAGGACTTATAGTCCCGAGCACAGCTGGAGGTTTTCTCGACCTCGCTCTTTCCTACCAGTGCCCGCATTGAGCGGGGATACATTGTAAAAAATAATTATTTAAATATTAATAAAATACAGGGCCTCGGCCTTTTACCGATCAAAAAAAAAAAAAATTATTATCATTTAATTATTTTATGTTTTAATAAATGTATTAATTGGTACTTAATATAATTATTACCACTTAATACTTTATTTATTTATTCATTATGATGATATTCAAGAATTGAATTAATTATTAAATACTAATAATTAATATAATTATTATTTGAAAAAAAAATTATGTTGTCATTTGATTTTATAAAAGGGTTGATAGTATGCTTCCTATGGATGAGTAATATGGGTTAATTTTTAGAATATAATAAGTTAGATTGTAACTTAATTTCATGAACAATGAAATTGGTCTAGCCATTATTTAGATAACTAAAATTCCTTTGATATAGTATCACAATGCTTTAATAAATGAAACTTAACGACTCAATGTAGTACAGCGTTGGCTATAGGCTCAATTATTCAACATTAGTATAGCTAAAAATTATAGTTGGTACTTTCATGAACGAACTTAAATGTTAGGTTGACTTCAATTGCAACTTTGTTATCTAGATATCATCCCTTGATAGGACTAATTCAACTAGTAACTTATATCACCAATGTTTGCAGAGAAATATTATTTCAGACTCTTTTCGAACTTTTGTCTTAGTCAACTGTTAACCCGCAACATAAACTTAGACTTTAAAAAAAAAAAGTTGGTGTGTTTTAAAGTGATATTTTATGGGCATGACACTGGGTATTAGAGGCTAGGTTTCAACATTAGAACCTAAAACCCATTGTGTTTCTTAGCTAACCTTTAACCATTTTGAATTACAAGGATGTCTCCCCTTACATGTCAAGCTCGAAGACGTATTAGCGGATGAGGGGCTAGGTGAGCTCCCTCAGCTCACAAGCAAGTAGAACAAAGGGCTGAGATATCAGTAGTTAATCAACCACCACCACCACCAAACTCTAATCAAGAGGTCCTATTAGCCTTACAAAACCTCATCGGGGTTATACAGGAGAGGTTGCCTCCAGTTAATCCTCAGCCAGAGCACCAGCTATACGGGGGACAGAGATCACAGGTTAGAGAGAGGAATAGGAGTCCACAAGATTGAGAGGAAGGGCAGGGGGCACATGAGGTGGATTCGGTTCACATCCCAGAACCACCACCTAAATTTGTTCAGAGGGCACCCCATGATGCTGGGGATCATATTAGAGATCTCCTACAGTTACAGCCACCTTTGTATCATGGTTCTACAGAGGGTATAGATGTCGAGGCATGGCTTTTGAGCTTAGACAGTACTTTGGGTTGAGTCAGTATGATAGCAATGTTAAGGCCCATTTTGCAGTACTCCTTTTGAGAGGAGGTGCTTCCACATGGTGGAAACAAGAAGAATATAAGAATAACAACACTATGGACACTATGACTTGGGAGACATTCCTAGAGAGGTTCTGAGATAGGTACCTATCAGAGCACTATAGATAGATAAGTATTGATGAGTTCCACGAGCTCCAACAGTGGGGACTCACAGTGCTATAGTATGAGACCTGATTCCTTGAGTTGTTACCTTATGTAGATTACATGAAGGATGAAAAGCTACGAATCAACTATTTTGTTAAGGGACTCAATGATTGGATAGAGGGACAGGTTCGCATGACCTCACCATGGACCCTTCATGAGGCCATAGAGATGGCCTTGGTTGTAGAAGATATTCAGAGTAGGTCTAGAGACGCTCATGATAGGTCTCAGAACTATAACTCCACATCACAGTGACAGGGGCACTTGGAGATTCACTGGAAGAATAATAACAGGAATTCCTCAGGGTCTTTTAACAAGAACCCACAGCAGCAGACTCAACAAAACCGAAAACAAAAGCCACTATAGGGACAACAGGGCTCTAAGCCCAAATAGTGGTAGGCATAGGGACAAAGAAAGGATCAGTGATAGCAGTATATAGAGGCACCCCCAGCACAGACACAATAGTCCTCTTGGGGGGGTTCCAGCAGTTCTAGTTGGACTGGTGGTCAGTAGTTCTCTAGGCCATAGGGAGTATAGACTTTCACATGAGGTCCTTGCTTTGCATGTGGTGCCATGGGGCACTTAGCTTGTGATTGTCCATAGGGTCAGATGTTAGGCAGTCAGTGTGTGGTAGCTTCAGAGCCTACCATTGGAGACTTTGGAAAGTCTCAGAGTATTTACAGTGGTTGATAACTGCCAGGCCGAGCACCAAGCCATAGTGATAGAGGTTGTAGGTATGATTAGCAGTATTAGTGTTACTATATTGTTTGATTCAGGTGCTACTGATTCTTTTATATCTCCATTTTTTGTGGAGAATTGTAGGCTTGTGGTAGCTAGACAGGAAGTTAGCTGGGAAGTGGAGTTAGCATCAGGGTCTAGAGTGTTAGTTAACTCTTTAGTGAAGGATATCTAGGTGTAGATTGGTGATTTCATCACAACTGTGGATCTTTGTATCACACCTCTCGGTTCCTATGACATAGTGCTTGGCATGGATTGGCTTTATGCCCATAGAGCTAAGTTAGATTGTTAATAGAAGAGTATTGAGTGCCTTGATGATAATGGTACACCTATTGTGATTTGTGGGATTTAGAGAGGCATCTCTCTTCGTATGATCTCTGTCATGTAGCTTAAGTGGAGCATGTGGAAGGGATGTTAGCTTTTTTCTATTACTATTAGTGATAGAGAGGATGAGGAGGAGAGGAAACCATCTCTTGATGATTATCCTATACTTTAGGAGTTTGCAAATGTGTTTTCTATTGAGCTCCCAGGCATGCCTCCTTGTAGAGCAGTAGATTTCCATATTGATCTAGTGCCAGGAGCTGCTCCAGTTTCGAGGACACCTTCCAGGATGACCACAAATAAGCTTAATGAGCTCAAGATCTAGTTAGAGGAACTTTTGGAGAAGGGTCACATTCATCCTAGTGTTTCACCTTCGGGTGCACCTGTTATCTTCTTTAAGAAGGATGGATCCTTGTTGTTATGTATGGATTACCAGTAGCTTAATAAGCTTATCATCAAAAATCGGTATCCACTCCCCAGGATTGATAATTTATTTGATTATCTTAAGGGTGCTAAAGTGTTTTCAAATATTGATCTTAATTTAGGATACCACCAGCTATGGATTGTTGATAGTGACATTCCTAAGATTGCATTCCGTACCAAATATGGGTATTATGAGCTCACAGTTGTACCTTTTAGACTCACCAATGCTCTAGCAGTTTTCATGAGCCTTATGAATGGGGTATTCCGCACTTTCCTAGATAAGTTTGTAGTTGATTTCCTTGATGATATCCTAATTTATTCACGGGATGAAGAGGAGCACAAAGAGCACTTGAGATAGGTATTGCAGTGTCTTAGAGACAATCAGTTATATGGCAGTTTGTCCAAATGTTCTTTCTATAGGACAGAGATTCATTACCTTGGGCATGTTATTTAAGGAGATGGAATCTCAATAGATCCATCTAAGATTAGAGCCATCATGGATTGGCCTGCACCTAATTTAGTGACCGAGGCTGGGAGCTTTATGGGATTGGCAAGTTATTACAGATGTTTTGTAGAGGGTTTTTCTAGAGTGGCTCATCCCATCACTTCTCTTCAGCATAAGGGAAAGAAATTTGAGTGGACCGAGAAGTGCGAGAGGGCCTTCCAGGAAATCAAGAAGGGACTTACCAACGCTCCTATTCTAGCAGTGTCTGACCCTTCAGAATATTTTTTCATTTGCATGGATGCTTCCTTAGATGGTTTAGGAGTAGTTCTTATGCAGAATGGGCGAGCCATTGCATATGAGTCTAGGAAACTTAAGCCTCATGATCTTAATTATCCCACTCATGACCTTAAGTTAGCTACAGTGGTACATGCTTTAGTGAGATGGCAGGATTTTCTTTTGGGTCATCGATTTGAGCTCCGTTCAGATCATCAGATCTTGTAGTATATCTTCTCTCAGCTGAACCTGAATGGATGACAGCGTAGGTGGATGCAATTCCTTTGTGAGTATGATTTATATGTCCACTAAATCAAGGGGAAGGAGAATGTAGTTGTTGATGCTTTGAGTAGGATACACCATGGGACCTACTCTATGACAACACGTACTAAGTTGAGGGATCAGATATTACATCATTTTCATGAGGATACTTGGTATGTAGAGGTTAGTCAGATCATTCGGTCTCAAAGTACCCTTGAGGGTAAATATTCAAGCTATTCTCTAGATTCAAATGGGCTTTTATGCCATAGAGGATGCATCTATGTCCCAACCTTCAGTGACTTGCAACTTTTCATCATACTAGAGGTTCATAGGGCACCTTATGCAGTGCATCCCAAAGTCAAGAAGATGCATGCAGATTTGAGATAGTTATATCTTTGGCTAGGGATGAGACAAAATATAGCTGAGATAGTGGCACGATGTCTTGAGTGTCAGAGGGTTAAGGTAGAGCATCATCACCCTAGTGGTTTTCTTCAGCCTCATGAGTTACCAGAGTGGAAGTGGGATTTATTTCCATTGACTTCATCATTGGTCTCCCTATGTCATCTTGACGCCATGATGCCATCATGGTGACAGTTGAAAAGCTAACCAAAGTAGCCCACTTTTCACCCGTTTGGACCACTTTCACAGCCCCAGCAGTAGCACGGGTCTTCTTGTGGGATATTGTTAGACTTCATGGCATACCCTATAAGATTATTTTAGATTAGGATTCTCTCTTCACATCATCTTTCTGTCAAGGATTATAGACAACTTTGGGCACTAAACTCAATTTTAGAACCACTTATCACCCAGAGACCAATGGTCAAACAAAGAGGGTAAATTAGGTGTTAGAGGATATGCTCTACATGTATGTCATGGATCATCAGACTAGGTGGTAGGAGTACCTTCATTTGGTGGATTTTGCCTATAATAATGGGCATCACACTTCTCTAGGTATGCCTCCCTATCAGGCATTATATGGCAGACCATGCAGGACACCTTTGAGTTGGGACCATATTGAGGATAGATTTGATTTAGGTCTTGAGTTAGTGGGAGAGTTGGAGTAGTAGGTGACATTAATCAGACAGGGTCTGAAGGAGGTACACGATAGGCAAAATAAGTATGCAGATGCCAAGAGGGAAGACCACAGTTATCAGATTGGAGATAGGGTCTTTCTCAGAGTGTGACCTCATTAGAGTCCAATCTGATTTGGAAAGGGCTCTAAGCTTGCACCTAGATTTGTTGGCCCTTTTGAGATACTTGACCAGATAGGTCCTTTTGCCTATCGTCTTGCTTTGCCATCAAGACTATCATGCATCAACGATGTTTTTCATGTGTCAATATTGAGAAAGTATATTTTTTAAGAGATTCACATCATAGATTGGGATGCCTTGCAGGTGGATTCAGATGGTCAGTTGGCTTTGGAGCCAATCCACATTTTGGCTCACCGAATGCTACCACTTTGAGGCTGAGAGTTGGACCAAGTTAGGTTCTAGTGGGATTGCTATGATGAGCTTATGACATCATGGGAGGACACAGTGTGGATGAGAGCACAATACCCCCATCTTTTTGATGAACTGCAGGAGGAAGTTCATGCCTAGGGGGGAGGATGTGAGGCCTCACCCCAAGCCTATCATAGTCATTCAGTTTTGCATTTGAGATAGACATATTTGATGATTATATTTTGATGCTCTATAGATTTTACTGATACTTTATGTTATAGTTTTATCACTTTAGTAGTTTGATGTACATTATATTATGATTGCATGATGATTACTAAGATATCAGTTTGGAACTTACATGTGCATTTTTAATTCTGTTTAATGAATGAATTATGATGTCACGAGGATATTTAATTTTTAATTAAATTATATATGTATGTAATGATTATGTTTCAAATTTAATCTAGTGATGAATTTTGTATTTCATGATGAGATTTATGTAAGTTATAAATGAATGATTATGCCATGTGAAATTTTGACTTAATAATGATTAATTTCTTGAGAATTATTTGATTATGAAAGTTATGGAATTTACATGTATATTTCTTTAGACTACTAATATTGGACTTGAGTGTGCAGGGAAATAGGCCATGGTAAATTCGGGGAACCATCGCAGAGACCAATGTGAAAATCAGTTTGAGCCAAGGTTGCTTCTAGTGAGAAGCCAAAATCCTCATTGTATTGTATTTAATTCATAAAAGTATGGTGCATGAATGTATTTGATTTATATGTTAATTGTAATTGTGATTTATGTGAGAATGCCCAAGTGGATATGCCACATGGCTTGTGATGTGTCTTTTTTATTTGTGTCACTTGACACATATGTGTGTACTTGTGGCCATGACATGTCCACTTGGGGATTGGTTGAACACCAACCTAGGAAGGTACCCTTTAGGATCCCCATGAAAATCACTTGGTTAGGGAGCTTAAGGTTTTGTCATATCAATAAATTTCGAATTTGAGCTTTCCATAGTTTTGGGGGGGGCTTAAAAAAGGTGTCTAGGGAAGTGTTAGGGTCATTTTTAGTAAGCCCACTTGATATACCTATGGGCAAGGGAAATTTTAAACCATTGGACAACCCCATGTTGACCAAAAGACCCCTCCAAAAGTTGGATTTTTAAAATTGCCAAAAATCCACTTTTGAAACATGATCTTGGGTAGAGTTTCATCCAATAATGATACAAGTCTTTGGTCCACTTTTTGGGCAACCTTTTTAAGAATCCATATTTGGAAATCATGTAAGAAGCTTGGGAAGGTCATCCAATTAGAGTGAGATCCTATCCCTAGGAGAGTGTGTGGAGGCCTTTTTAGAGGGGACTCTTCTTTTGGAAGAGTTTGACACCCACTCTCTAGATTTGGAGACATAGCTATTTTGGAGAGGACTTTGGAAAGTGGGAAAGCTCTTCATAAACTTTATTCTATAAGATTGGATCAAGGTTGGTGGTATTCTTCATTTTCTTGTTTTTGTTTTCATGTTGAGAGAAAGAGTTCTCTTGTATGTTATTTGTTTGTATGCAAACAATTTAGTTATTGTGTTCTTGTAGTGTTTGTGGTTTGAGATCTTGTTATTTTTTTGGTAGTGGATGTTATGTGAATCTTGAGCTTGTTGTAGAGCATGATTTCTTAGCATTGTAAATGTTTAGTTTCATTTGTTAGTTCTTGAAGTTTTCTTGTATGTGTTGTAGTGTTTTGTTGAGGGAGTTCTCAAGCCCATACTCACCCTTTGGAGGGAAGAGTAGCCATGGGGGTGAAGGGATTGTTGGGACATTCAAGGTTGTAGAGTCTCTTCTTGGATAGGAGAGGGATGAAACATGGATGTATGGGCTCCATGTAGCCATCTCTATTTGATGTTTTGTATATTGGGGGTCATAAGGAGTTTGTTGAGATTTTGTTTGTGGTGAAAGATACATGATGAGGAAGCCAAGTGATAGCTTATCTCTTATCATGACATGTGCTTTCTTCTCTTGAGTATGGTTCCACCTTCACCCCTATTTTTGAGTCACTTTGAGACTCTTTGTGTTAACCTTGGAGGGAGATTTCATTGTGTTTTATTTTTTATGTTTTATGTTGTTGTTATTGTGGGTTTTCTTGATTGTCTCCTTGTCTTTGTGATGGTTCCCCTAGCTCAGGGGTGGCTTCATAGAAGCCTAGGTTGGGAGGTGAACACTCCTTGGCCTATGCATTTTTATTGCAGGATTTTGGAGCCATTGAAAACTTCATGGTTGGATTTGAAACCTTGAAGAGTTGAGGATGTTTTCATATTTGAGTTGGATCACTTTTGTTTCAAGATTATTATTATTGTAAGGGAGTTTTGAGAATTGCTTAAGTTCCATGTATTTTGTAATAGAGTTGTCATTCCAAGTTTTGTATTTGTAACAAGTTTGTTGTATCAAGTCGTGAAGAAATTGTATGAAAGATTTGTTGGTAGTTTTATTTTTGAAAACATAGTATATTGTTCAAAGGGAGTTTGTGTATTCATGTTTTATACAATGAGAAATATACAATGTATTTGTTTCAAAAAAGAATGTAAAGATTTTGTTGGATTAGTTTATGAGAAAGCATTGTTTATTTATTCATAAAGGAAATCTTTATGTATTCATGTTGAAAAATCCACAAGAAAGTAAAGTATTAGCAGCATCCTTATAGTTCTTTTGTAAAGATTTCATTTGGTTAAAATGATAGTACTGTGAAAGAATAGATTATTAAACATTCTCTTTCAATTCATTCAATGCATGTTCTATGTTAGTTTGATAGAAAATCTTGTTGAGATACAATAGTGTTTTAAAAAAAAATAACTTGGTTAAGTTTTATGTTTGTTAAGTTATCATTGATCATTTCTTCATAAAGTAGTGTTTAGAATTCATCCAATAATTAGGCCTAAAACTATCTCCTTTAGTGAATTTAAGGTCAACAAAATATATAACTATGTAGCATGAGAAATAAACAATCAAAGAATAGAAAAGAACAAACAAGGAAAAATAACAAGTGAAAAGTGGAAAAGAGACCTACAGGTCTCTCGAAAATGTATGTAAAAATTTTTCCATACATTTTCCACTACACAGTCATTAAAACCTAATATATTCCAACCCATGTGGATTAAAATTAAAAAAAAATATACCTAAGTCTATTTGGCCTACAAGCCTAGTTAGGAGGTGGGACCCACTTGGGATCCCACCACAAGAAGCCCCAAGGATTGCATGAAGACTTTTTATAAAAAAAATGTATTTCTATTTAATTAAAAAAAATTACATATAATATAAAATGCCATATACTTTACCCATGTTGAAACTTAATTATTTTAAATTAAAAAAAACTTCAAAAATAATAATAATAATAATAAAAAGATTTAAATAAAATTTTAATTTTAAAAAAATAAAATTAAAGTTTAAAGGGGGGGTACGAGGACCCCACTCCCCTAGCGCCCTGCTCTAGGCAGGCGTGGGCCGTGCACAAGGCAGGGTACCCACGCTACATAGGTAGCATGGTATACTGCCTAGGCAAGGTACCGTGCTAGCTAGGCAGCACGGGCCCCACCCCTTGTGCAGTCCCATGCAAGGGACTTAAAACAAAAAAGCTTCTCCCAAATGTTTTTCTATTTTTATTTTATTTTTTATTAATATTTGTTTTTTAATATATATATTATTATTAATAATTAATATTAATATTACTAATTAATATAAATATTTTTTATTAAATTAATTATTATTTAAATTAATTAATGTTAATAATATTAATTATTGTATATATAATATTTATTAATTTATATATATAATTATTTAATAATTGTGTTAATTAATATATAATATTAATTAATATAATTATTATTTAATAATTTTTTTCTTAAATCTATTATTAGTAATTATATTAATTAGATGATAATAATTAATATTATTATCATTTAATTATTTTATGTTTTAATAAATGTATTAATTGGTAATTAATATAATTATTACCACTTAATACTTTATTTATTTATTCGTTATGACGATATTTAATAATTGAATTAATTATTAAATACTAATAATTAATATAATTATTATTTGTAAAAAAAATTATGTTGTCATTTGATTTTATAAAAGGGTTGACAGTATGCTTCCTATGGATGAGTAATATGGGTTAATTTTTAGAATATAATAAGTTAGATTGTAACTTAATTTCATGGACAATGAATTTGGTCTAGCCATTATTTAGATAATTAAAATTCCTTTGATATAGTATCATGATGCTTTAATAAATGAAACTTAACGACTCAATGTAGTACAGCGTTGGCTATAGGCTCAATTATTTGATATTTGTATAGCTAAAAATTATAGTTGGTACTTTCATGAACAAACTTAAATGTTAGGTTGACTTCAATTGTAACTTCGCTATCTAGATATCATCCCTTGACAGGACTAATTCAATTAGTAACTTATATCACCAATGTTTGCAGAGAAATATTGTTTTAGACTCTTTTCGATCTTTTGTCTTAGTCAATTGTTAACCCACAACATAAACTTAGACTTTAAAAAAAAAATTGGTGTGTTTTAGAGTGATATTTTATGGGCATGACACTTGGTATTAGAGCCTAGGTTTCAACATTGGAACCTAAAACCCATTGTGTTTCTTTGTTTACCTTTGACCATTTTGAATTGCAAGGATGCCTCCCCTTACGCGTCAAGCTCGAAGATGTATTAGAGGATGAGGGGTTAGGCGAGCTCCCTCAGCTCATGAGCAAGTAGAACAAAGGGCTAAGATATTAGTAGTTAATCAACCACCACCACCACCACCAAACCCTAATCAGAAGGTTCTATTAGCCTTACAGAACCTCATCGGGGTTATACAGGAGAGGTTACCTCCAGTTAATACTCAACCAGAGCACCAGCTATCTAGGGGATAGAGATCATAGGTTAGAGAGAGGACTAGGAGTCCTCCACGAGATCAAGAGGAAGGGTAGGGGGCACATGAGGTGGATCAGGTTCACATGCCAAAACCACCACCTAAATTTGTTTGGAGGGCACCCCATGATGTTGGGGATCATATTAGAGATCTCCTACAGTTACAGCCACCTTTGTATCATGGTTCTACAGAGGGTACAGATGTCGAGGCATGGCTTTTGAGCTTAGATAGGTGCTTTGGGTTGAGTCAGTATGATAGCAACGTTAAGGCCCATTTTGCAGTACTGCTTTTGAGAGGAGGTGCTTCCACATGGTGGAAACAAGAAGAATATAAGAACAACACCACTATGGACACTATCACTTGGGAGACATTCCTAGAGAGGTTCTGAGATAGGTATCTATCAAAGAACTATAGACAGAGGTGTATTGATGAGTTCCACGAGCTCCAGTAGAGGGGACTCACAGTGCTACAGTATGAGACCCAAATCCTTGAGTTGTTACGTTATGTAGATTACATGAAGGATGAAAAGCTATGAATCAACCATTTTGTTAAGGGACTCAATTATTGGATAGAGGGACAGGTTCGTATGACCTCACCATGGACCCTTCGTGAGGCCATAGAGATGGCCTTGGTTACAGAAGATATTTGGAGTAGGTCTAGAGACTCTCGTGATAGGTCTCAGAATTATAACTCTGCATCACAGTCACAGGGGCACCAAAAGAGTCACTGGAAGAATAATAACAGGAATTCCTTAGGGTCTTTTAACAAGAACCCACAATAGCAAACTCAACAAAACTAGAAACAAAAGCCACCACAGGGACAACAGGGCTCTAAGCCCAAATAGTGGCAGGTACAGGTATAGAGAAAGGATCAGTGACAATAGTATATAGATGCACCTCCAGCATAGACTCAGGAGTCCTCTCGGGGGGGTTTTAGCGGTTCTAGTAAGACTGGTGGTTAGTAGTTCTCTATGCCATAGGGAGTATAGACTTTCACACAAGGTCCTTGATTTGCATGTGGTGTCATGGGGCACTTAGCTCGTTATTGTCCACAACATTAGATGTCAGGTAGTCAGCATGTGGTGGCTTCAGAGCCTACCGTTGGAGACTTTGGAAAGTCTCACAAAGTATTTGCAGCAGTTGATAACCGCTAGGCCAAGAACTAGGCCACAGTGATAGAGGTTGTAGGTATGATCAGCGATATTAGTGTTACTATATTGTTTGATTCAGGTGCTACTAATTCTTTTATATCTCCATTTTTTGTGGACCATTGCGGGCTTGTGGTAGCTAGAAAGGAAGTTAGTTGGGAAGTGGAGTTAGCATCAGGGTCTAGAGTGTCAGTTAACTCTTTAGTGAAGGATAGCCAGGTTCAGATTGGTGATTTCATCACAACTATGGATCTTCATATCACACCTCTCAGTTCCTATGACATAGTGCTTGGCATGGATTGGCTTAATGCCCACAGAGCTAAGTTAGATTATCGACAGAAGATGATTGAGTTCCTTGATGATAATGGTACACCTATTGTGATTTGCAAGATTCAGAGAGGCATCTCTCTTTGTATGATCTCTACCATGCAGCTTAAGCGGAGCATATGGAAGGGATGTCAGCTTTTTGCTATTAATATTAGTGATAAAGAGGATGAGGAGGAGGGGATACCATCTCTTGATGATTATCCTATAATTTAGGAGTTTGCAGATGTGTTTCCTAGTGAGCTTCCAGGCATGCCTCCTTGTAGAGCAGTAGATTTCCATATTGATCTTGTGCGAGGAGCTGCTCCAATTTCAAGGGCACCTTACAGGATGACCACAAATGAGCTTAATGAGCTCAAGATCCAGTTAGAGGAACTTTTGGAGAAGGTTCACATTCATCCTAGTGTTTCACCTTGGGGCACACCTGTTATCCTCATTAAGAAGAAGGATGGTTCTTTGTGGTTATGTATATATTACCGATAGCATAATAAGCTTACCATCAAGAATCGGTATCCACTCCCCAAGATTGATAATTTATTTGATCATCTTAAGGGTGCTAAAGTGTTTTCAAAGATTGATCTTAAGTTAGGATACCACCAGCTATGGATTGTTGACAATGACATTCCTAAGACTGCATTTTGTACTAGATGTGGGTATTATGAGTTCACAGTTGTACCTTTTGGACTCACCAATGCTCCAGCATTTTTTATGATCCTTATGAATGGGCTATTTCATACTTTCCTAGATAAGTTTGTAGTTGTGTTCCTTGATGATATCTTAATTTATTCATGGGATGAAGAGGAACACAAAGAGCACTTGAGACAGGTATTGCAGTGTCTTAGAGACAATCAGTTATATGGCAATTTTTCCAAATGTGCTTTCTATAGGATAGAGATTCATTACCTTGGGCATGTTATTTTAGGAGATGGAATCTCAATAGATCCATCTAAGATTAGAGCCATCATGGATTGGCCTGCACCTACTTCAGTGACCGAGGTCAAGAGCTTTACGGGATTGGCAAGTTATTACAGATGTTTTGTAGAGGGTTTTTCTTGAGTGGCTCATCCCATCACTTCTCTTCAGCGTAAGGGAAAGAAATTTGAGGGGACCGAGAAGTGCGAGAGCACCTTCCAAGAACTCAAGAAGGAACTTACTAGTGCTCCTATTCTAGCAGTGCCTGACCCTTTAGCAGATTTTGTTGTTTGCACAGATGCTTCCTTAGATCATTTGGGAGCAGTTCTTATGCAGAATGGGAGAGCCATTGCATATGAGTCTAGGAAACATAAGACAAGGGAGCTCAATTATCCCACTCATGACCTTGAGTTAACTACAGTGGTACATACTTTAGTTAGATGGTGGCATTTTCTTTTGGGTCATCAGTTTGATCTCCATTCAGATCATCAAAGCTTGCAGTATATCTTTTCTCAGTCGAACCTGAATGCACGATAGCGTAGCTGGATGGAATTCCTTTATGAGTATGATTTTGATGTCCATTACATTAAGGGGAAGGAGAATGTAGTTGTCGATACTTTGAGTAGGAGACTCCATGGGGCCTACTCTATGATAGCAGGTACTGAGTTGAGGGATCAGATATTACATCATTTGCATAAGGATACCTTGTATGTAGAGTTTAGTCAGATCATTCAGTCTCAGAGTACCCTTGAGGGTAAATATTCAAGTTATTCTTTAGATTCAGATGGGCTTTTATGCCATAGAGGATGCATCTATGTCCCATCCTCCGGTGACTTACGAGTTTTCATCATGCTAGAGGCTCATAGGGCACCTTATGCAGCGCATCCTGGAGTCAAGAAGATGCATGCAAATTTGAGAGAGTTATATCATTGGCCAGGGATGAGACAAAATATAGCTGAGATAGTGGCGTGATGTCTTGAGTGTCAGAGGGTTAAGGAAGAGCATCATCACCCTGGTGGTTTTCTTCAACCTCATGAGATACCAGAGTGGAAGTGGGATGTTATTTCCATGGACTTCATCATTGGTCTCCCTATGTCATCTCGACACCATGATGCCATCATGGTGATAGTTGACAAGCTGATCAAAGTAGCCCACTTTTCACCCATTCAGACCACTTTCACAGCCCCAGTAGTAGCAGAGGTCTTCTTGTGGGATATTGTCATACTTCATGGCATACCCCATAAGATTATTTCAAATCAGGATTCTCTCTTTACATCATCTTTTTGGAGAGGATTACAGATAGCTTTGGGCACTAAGCTCAATTTTAGAACCACTTATCACCCAGAGACCAATGGTTAGACAAAGAGGGTAAATCAGGTGTTAGAGGATATGCTCTGCATGTATGTCATGGATCATCAGACTAGGTGGGAGGAGTACCTTCATT
Source organism: Chamaecyparis obtusa (assembly GCA_027943335.1). NCBI lineage: Eukaryota > Viridiplantae > Streptophyta > Pinopsida > Cupressales > Cupressaceae > Chamaecyparis > Chamaecyparis obtusa. Next base: position 565,254 of record BSBK01000561.1, read on the forward strand.
TGGTGGAGTTTGCCTACAATAATGGGCATCACACTTCTCTAGGTATGCCTCCCTATTAGGCATTATATGGCAGACCATGTAGGACATCTCTGAGTTGGGACCGTATTGAGGATAGAGTTTCTTTAGGTCCTGAGTTAGTGTGAGAGTTGGAGCAGCAAGTGACATTGATCAGATAGCATTTGAAGGAGGTACAAGACAGGTAGAAGAAGTATGCAAATGCCAAGAGGGAAGACCGCAGTTATCAAATTGGAGATAGGGTCTTTCTGAGAGTGCGACCTCATAAGAGTCCAATCCGATTTGGAAAGGGCTCTAAGCTTGCACCTAGATTTGTTGGCCCTTTTGAGATACTTGACCCAATAGGTCCTGTCACCTATCATCTTGCTTTGCCATTGAGCATGTCACGCATCTACAATGTTTTTCATGTGTCAAGATTGAGAAAGTATATTTTTTATTAGACTCACATTATAGATTGGGATGCCTTGTAGGTGGATTCAAAGGGTCAGTTGGCTTTGGAGAAAATCCATATTTTGGCTCGTCGGATGCTAGCACTTCGAGGCTAAGAGCTAGAACAAGTTAGGCTCTAGTGAGATTGCTATGATGAGGTTATGACATCATAAGAGGATGTAGTGCAGATGAGAGCACAGTACCCCCATCTTATTGATGAACTGTAGGAGGAAGTTCATGCCTAGGGGGGAGGATGTGAGGCCTCAACCCGAGCCCATCATAGCCATTTAGTTCTGCATTTGAGATATACATATTTGATGATTATATTTTGATGCTCTATGGATTTTACTGATACTTTATGTTATGGTTTTATCACTTTAGTATTTTGATGTACATTATATTATGATTGGATGATGATTACTGAGACATCAGTTTGGAACTTACATGTGCATTTTTAATTCTATTTAATGAATGAATTATGATGTCATGAGGATATTTAATTTTTAATTAAATTATATATGTATGCAATGATTATGTTTCAATTTTTATTTAGTGATGAATTTTGTATTTCATGATGAGATTTATGTAAGTTATAAATGAATGATTATGCCATGTGAAATTTTGACTTAATAATGATTAATTTCTTGAGAATTATTTGATTATGAAAGTTATGGAATTTACATGTATATTTCCTTGGACTACTAATATTGGACTTGAGTGTGCAGGGAAATAGGCAATGGTAAATTTGGGGAACCATTGCAGAGACCAATGTGAAATCAGTTTGAGCCAATGTTTCCTCTAGTGAGAAGCCAAAAACCTCATTGTATTGTATTTAATTCATAAAAGTATGGTGCATGAATGTATTTGATTTATATGTTAATTGTAATTGTGATTTATGTGAGAATGCCCAAGTGGATATGCCACATGGCTTGTGAAGTGTCTTTTTTGTTTGTGTCACTTGACACATATGTGTGTACTTGTGGCCATGACATGTCCACTTGGGGATTGGTTGAACACCAACCTAGGAAGGTACCCTTCAGGATCCTGATGAAAATCACTTAGTTAGGGAGCTTGAAGTTGTGTCATATCAATGAATTTCGAATTTGAGCTTTCCATGGTTTTTGGGGGGGCTTAAAAGGTGTCTAGAGAAGTGTTAGGGCCATTTTTAGTAAGCCCACTTGATATACCTATGTGTAAGGGGCATTTTAAACCATAGGAAAATCCCATGTTGACAAAAAGACTCCTCCAAAAGTTAGATTTTTAAAATGGCCAAAAATCCACTTTTGAAGCATGGTCTTGGGTAGAGTTTCATCCAATAATGATACAAGTCTTTGGTCCACTTTTTGGGCAACCTTTTTAGGAATCCATATTTGGAAACCATGTAAGAAGTTTCGGAAGGTCATCCAATTAGAGTGAGATCCTATCCCTAGGAAAGTGTGTAGAGGCCTTTTTAGAGGGGACTCTTCTTTTGGAAGAGTTTGACACTCACTCTCTAGATTTGGAGACTTAGCTATTTTGGAGAGGACTTTGGAAAGTGGGAAAGCTCTTCATAAACTTTCTTCCATAAGCTTGGATCAAGGTTGGTGGTATTCTTCATTTTCTTGTTTTTTTTTTCATGTTGAGAGAAAGAGTTCTCTTGTATGTTATTTTTGTATATGAAACAATTTAGTTATTGTGTTCTTGTAGTGTTTGTGGTTTGAGATCTTGTTCTTTTTGTGGTAGTGGATGTTATGTGAATCTTGAACTTGTTGTAGAGCATGATTTCTTAGCATTGTAAATGTGTAGTTTCATTTGTTAGTTCTTGAAGTTTTCTTGTATGTGTTGTAGTGTGTTGTTGAGGGAGTTCTCAAGGCCATACTCACCCTTAGGAGGGAAGAGTAGCCTTGGGGGTGAAGGGATTGTTTGGGACATTCAAGGGTGTAGAGTCTCTCCTTGGATAGGAGAGGGATGAAACATGGATGTATGGGCTCCATGTAGTCATCTCTATTTATTATTTTGTATATTGAGGGTCATAAGGAGTTTGTTGAGATTTTGTTTGTGGTGAAAGATACATGATGAGGAAGCCAAGTGATGGCTTATCTCTTATCATGAGATGTGCTTTCTCCTCTTGAGTATGGTTACACCTTCGCCCCTATTTTTGGGTCACTTTGAGACTCTTTGTGTTAACCTTGGAAGGGAGATTTAATTGTGTTTTATGTTTTGTGTTGTTATTCTTGTGGGTTTTCTTGATTGTCTCCTTGTCTTTGTGATGGTTCCCCTAGTTCAAGGGTGGCTTCATAGAAGCCTAGGTTGGGCAGTGAGCACTCCTTGGCCTATGCATTTTTATTGTAAGATTTTGGAGCCATTGAAGACTTCATGGTTGGAGTTGAAACCTTGAAGAGTTGAAGATGTTTTCATATTTGAGTTGGATCACTTTTGTTTCAAGATTATTGTTATTGTAAGGGAGTTTTGAGAATTCCTTGAGTTCCATGTATTTTGTAATAGAGTTGTCATTCCAAGTTTTGTATTTGTAACAAGTTTGTTTTATCAAGTTGTGAAGAAATTGTATGAAAGATTTGTTGGTAGTTTTATTTTTGAAAATATAGTATATTGTTCAAAGGGAGTTTGTGTATTCATGTTTTATACAATCAAAAATATACAATGTATTTGTTTCAAAAAAGAATGTAAAGATTTTGTTGGATTAGTTTATGAGAAAGCATTGTTTATTTATTCATAGAGGAAATCTTTATGTATTCATGTTGAAAAATCCACAAGAAAGTAAAGTATTAGCAACATCCTTATAGTTCTTTTGTAAAGATTTCATTTGGTTAAAATGATAGTAGTGTGAAAGAATAGATTATTAAACATTCTCTTTCAATTCATTCAATGCAAGTTCTATGTTAGTTTGATAGAAAATCTTATTGAGATACAATAGTGTTTTAAAAAAAAAATAACTTGGTTAAGTTTTCTGTTTGTTAAGTTATTATTGATCATTTCTATATAAAGTAGTGTTTAGAATTCATCCAATAATTAGGCCTAAAACTATCTCCTTTAGTGAATTTAAGGCCAACAAAATATATAACTATGTAGCATGAGAAATAAACAATCAAAGAATAGAAAAGAACAAACAAGTAAAAATAACAAGTGAAAAGTGGAAAAGAGACCTACAGGTCTCTGGAAAATGTATGGGAAAAATTTTCCATACATTTTCCACTACACAATCATTAAAATATAATATATTCCAGCCCATGTGGATTAAAACAAAAAATATATATACCTAAGTCTATTTGGCCTACAAACCTAGTTAGGAGGTGGGACCCACCCCAAGAAGCCCCAAGCACTACATGAAGACTTTTTATTAAAAAATGTATTTCTATTTAATTCAAAAAAATTACATATAATATAAAATGCCATATACTTTACCCACGTTGAAACTTAATTATTATTTTTTAAAACAAAAACTTCAAAAAAAAAAATTTAAAAAAAAAGATTTAAATAAAATTTTAATTAAAAAAAAAATTTAATTTTAAAAGGGGGGGGGGGGGGTTACGAGGAGCCCACTCCCCTAGCACCCTGCTCTAGGCAGGCGCGGGCCCTGTGCAAGGCAGGGTACCCACACTACTTAGGCAGCGCGGGCCCCACCCCTTGCGCAGTCCCATGCAAGGGACTTAAAAAAAAAAGCTTTTCGCAAATGTTTTTCTATTTTTATTTTATTTTTTATTAATATTTATTTTGTAATATATATATTATTAATAATTAATATTAATATGATTAATTATTATTAATAATTAATATTAATATTACTAATTAATATGAATAATTTTTATTAAATTAATTATTATTTATATTAATTAATGTTAATAATATTAATTATTGTATATGTAATATTTATTAATTTATATATATAATTATTTAATAATTATGTTAATTAATATATAATATTAATTAACATAATTATTATTTAATAAATTATTTATTAAATCTGTTATTAGTAATTATATTAATTAGATGATAATAATTAATATTATTATCATTTAATTATTTTATGTTTTAATAAATGTATTAATTAGTAATTAATATAATTATTACCACTTAATACTTTATTTATTTATTCATTATGATGATATTTAATAATTGACTTAATTATTAAATACTAATAATTAATATAATTACTATTTGTAAAAAAATTATGTTGTCATTTGATTTTATAAAAGGGTTGACAGTATGCTTCCTATGGATGAGTAATATGGGTTAATTTTTAGAATATAATAAGTTAGATTGTAACTTAATTTCATGAACAATGAAATTGGTTTAGCCATTATTTAGATAATTAAAATTCCTTTGATATAGTATCACAATGCTTTAATAAATGATACTTAACGACTCAATGTAGTACAATGTTGGCTATAGGCTCAATTATTCGATATTAGTATAGCTAAAAATTATAGTCGATACTTTCATGAACGAACTTAAATGTTAGGTTGACTTCAATTGCATCTTCGCTATCTAGATATCATCCCTTGATAGGACTAATTCAACTAGTAACTTATATCACCAACGTTTGCAGAGAAATATTGTTTCAGACTCTTTTCGAACTTTTGTCTTAGTCAACTGTTAACCCGCAACATAAACTTAGACTTAAAATATAAAAAAAAAGTTGGTGTGTTTTAAAGTGATATTTTATGGGCATGACGGGATTGTATTATGGTGTTGTCATTTCTAGAAACATGATCTACTAAATGCATGAGATCCATTTTACCGATGGTGTTGAAGGATTAAATTGAAGAATCAATTAAGTGTTTAGTCAACCGGAAAGAAGACAATATGTGGGGTACAAGCGACTGGATTTGAAGTTGGAGATAGAGTTAAGATGTGCAGTTGGACATATAGCATCTAAAGAGGCATATGTAACTACATCTATGACCAAATCAGTTAGATTGAAGAATACGGTAAGTTATTGAGGATTGAAGTGGCACTGGCAGTAAGAATAGGAGACAAGAAGAGTGAGATTGGCTAGATCAGCCAACCAGTCAATTCAGGGTTGGAAAATGTTTTATTTATGACTTAATTAATGTTGTGTTGACTTTATTCAGTTGACCAATGCATTTTAGTGTGATCGAATTTGATTTTTATGTCGGTGGGTAAAACATTTTTTGGCATAAGGTTGACTTGGAAATAGTGTTTATAAAAGAAGTTTTAAATCAAGTTTTTAGGTTAGATGTGATGATGTGATAGGTGGTTATGATCATGCAAAGATGAAGAAATAAGATCTGGATGTTTAGGTGGTGTTGTGATTAGAATTGAAGTGGATCTATTAGACAGGAAGTATCATAATCAGATCATTCATTCTTGGGTCTATCTCAAGGAAATCCCTAATAGGTTTGGAGGTAAAATATTTTAACAAGGTCACTCATAATTGAGTGAGAAGGATCTTTAATAGGATATGATGTATAAATCCAGTAACAAGGTGACTCTTAGAAGGAGTTTGAACCCTTGACTAAGTAGTCTTTAACAAGACTTTTGTAGCTTCTAACAAGGCTAAATAATCTTAACCAGGTATAACCTCGTAAGGGTTTTTGTAATTGCTCCTAATAGTGCAGATTTCATCAATGCACTAGTGAAATTTTTGGACATCATTCCCACATGTTTTCTCCCTCTAACAAGGGTTTCCACGGGAAAAATCTTTTGTCTTATGTTCAATGTGTGTGAATGTTTTATTTTCTATGATTTTATGTTATATTATTGAATGTTTTATTTTCTATGATTTTATGTTATATTATCTTTTGCATGTTGGATATTGTGGAAGATTATTGTTAAAAAATTTAGACTTGTGGATGCACTAATTCTACCCCCCTTGCGGTGCCTTATAATCCTAATAGTATTCATATGAAAATAGTTCTAATCTAAAATGTACCTCTCTTTTCTTAATGAATGAAAAGATGAAAACTATTTTCCTTTCTACACTTGTACTTTTCTTAATGAATCAGTTGTTAAAGGCAAAAAAACTTGGATTCATAGTATTTGAGGCATTAAACATTTGTAAATCAGATTTTTGAGTTCTACAATTATTTTCTGCATTAAATAAATGTGAAAAATACCTATGTAAAGCATGTTTATCTCTTTTTCTTTTTTTGGAAAAGTAGAATTTTCTTATTTCTCTTTTAGAACAAGTTTGTAAAATGCTTAAGAATAATCTAAAATCTAATTAAGCATTAGGTCAATAATAGTGAACACCTTAAAAAAAACTTGATAAAATTTGCATCTACTCACAAAATTGAGTATGTAGTGAAAATGGTGAACATTTTTGGAAACCTCTTAAGGTAGTTTCCATATCAAACCAAAATAGACAAGTTGCCTTTGCAATCCACTTGGGCAAAAAGTCTACTTGAAAATTAGAAAATACAAAACCTTCTCCAAAACTAAACTGAAACTATAACTCAAAATGATCCTAAACACACAAAAATAAAATTAAAACTTGTTGAAACCATTAGTGTTGCATTAGGTGGTCATTTCTGACATTAAATAGAGAGATAAAAACAACTCATATTTAAATTTATGAATACTTCTTCATGCAACATTGATTATTCCAACAAAACTAAAACCTCAAACAATAACCAATTTCTAGAGAAAAATAACCTTGTGTTGGGTGCACGTCGCTCAGGTGTGGCAGTGAGCTATGGAGCTCCTGTTTCAACTGATTATGTCTTCCTGGGACAAAAATTATTTTCTAGTAGTTGATTGTTTAAAGAAGAACTCAAAACTTACATGGACTGTTTCTTTTCTATTTGATAACGAAAAGACATAGCATTTATGATGTAGGGAAACATGTATTGACTCATGCCTTATGTGATGTGTTTTAATTCTTTTCTTTACCAAATAAACCGCAAGGTTCTCATTATTACTCCTAACACACAACTGAAACCCAAACTAGCCAAGTTGTTTTATGAAAACTCCATGAAGTATAGGTGTATCATATTGTAGTAGATAGTCATGAATAACTGATCCTAGAAGAATACATGTGTAGTTGATTAAGTTTACATAAATTATCTTATTAACTCCTAACTAAAACTAAAAACATGCAAACCAACACTTATTGAATTTTGAAATCTATTGCAATATTCTATTCTACTATGCAAAAGCACTTATTTTCTTATCAATCTTACCTCAAAAGAAATACTTGAGGTAAATCCCATTAACATGAATTGATAACTCCTCTCCTTCAAGAGTAGATATTTGGAATGCATTGTGTGGCTTACATGATGTTATGATAAATGGTCTAACCCACATTGCATCGAACTTTGTGTGCTTTCCAGGTCTACTTTTAAATTCATCCCACTTCAAAACAATATATCCTTGCTAAAAATTTCTAGGAAATCCCTTTTTATCAAATCATCTCTTCATATGAGCTTGGTGATTCTCAATTTGTTTCATTGCATCCATTCTTACTTCCTCTAATTTTGCCAACTAAGACAATCTTGCTTCTATAGGTTCTTCATCAATCACATCTAGTTAGTTAACCAAATCCAATGTTGGGAATTCTACTAAAATGCGAAGCCTTGCTTCTTTTCCATAATCCAACATGTAAGGAGAAGTACCAATTGACCTTTTAGAAGTTATCCCATCGGCCCATAGTGTTGACTTTAATTTGTTGTTCCAAGCATGTTTTTTTTATTTTGATCTATAACAAGTTATTTTATTATAATTCATAAAAGTGTACCTCATCCATCAAACAGTTCATAAAACTTACATCCTACTCTAACTTATCTACTATGCTTCATAGTCTTATCTAGCTTCTATAATCATTTAAACAGTCCAAATTTCTTCAAGTTTAGACTTTACAGACTAGTTGTCATCTATATCTATAAAACAAACTATATTTAAACCAGGCTTCACTCTAAATATTGGACCCTCAATCCATATTGGTAGCATACATTCCATATCATGTTTATTCAGCATTATTTCCTACAAACAAAATGCAAAAAAACATTTTCCATCTTCTCTAGATCTCCATCTTTTGTCTAGTCTTCCTTTGCATTCACATTTTCCAACTCTCTAGCCTTCACCTTTAATAATCTTCCTTTAACTATTGTATTATAAAATCTTCAATCTGCATTCTCATTCCACCATTTGTGTCAGGAAGGCACAACATTTGGACAGGCTATAATGGGCTCCAAGTTATTCTTTAAGTGAAGGAAAAAAAAATCAAAATTAAGAAATTTCTTTATTCAGTATCATTCATTATTCTCCCTCCTCCTTTGACCTGTCTTCTTCTTAGGCATGTTTACATGAAAGACCCTATTTGTTCCTTCTTCCTTGACCACAACATCCTCCAGTTCTCTCTTCAGTTTCTCCCATTTGCTTGCAATGTCCTCCAGATAAACTCTTTGGTCCACCTTTCCCCACCAGCATAAAAAAGGAACCAGGCCTAAGTCTTGACCCTCTTCTTCATTTTCAAAACATTCTTGATAATCAGGTCCTAAACCTGGAATGGCCCATTCAAGGATTGAATCTGGGTCTAACAACATTTTTTTATCAAAAAACTTCCTTGTTACTTGATTTACCTCCACTTCCAATTGTCCTACCTCCAAATCTTAAGCTATGATCATCAAGATAACATCCACATTCACTTTCCATTTAAGTTTTGTCTCTTGAAACTGGCTTCCAAGAACCTCAATAGAAGCCTCTTCTACATTGACATCCTTTAAGTTTAGCATCCCTAGAATCATTTCCTTACTAATAAGCCCTTTAAACACTTTATGTTGCTTGTTAGTGTCAATAGAAAATGAAGCCTCCATATCTGCGAACTAACAAATATATTTCCTTTTCTACTATAAGGAAATAGTTTACATTCTCATTGTCCCTCCATAAAAATAAGTTCCAATTAATGTCTTAATGAAAAGGAAAATATGAAATTATTTTCTCTAATACCATCACCTAACACATGTGTTAGCCTCATCATCTCAAATTCAAGCGTCATTGTGTCTTTCACTGAATATTTAATCATTAAAATATCCTCCTGATTTCACTTCATAATAAATAAAGGTGAAAAGGACACCTTTCTCCAAATGCATGATGACCCATCGTGACATAAGCATCTAATGATTTTTCTAGTGGTCACATCATAATAAGGCGCTAATAGTTATATCTTCATAACAAGAGAAGCTACAATTTAAAATTCAAAAGCTAAGTATTCACCAAACTATGAAAGCCCTTAATAAAGATACTATGAAAGCCCTTACTTCATTCACCATACTAGTTTAAAGTCCTCATAATAAATATTATTTATGTTCATCAAATTAAATGTACATTTGGATATGACATCCACCTCCCTATTTCCCTCTCTCCTTATACGGCTAATTCTAAAATCATGAAATGATTGAAGCATAGAGTTTATTTTTGTTATGATGTTCTGAAGATTCCATGCTTGAGCAGCCTCATTCTTGATGGCATTCACAATAATCTATAAATCACCCTCAATGTGGATCCTCTTAGCCTTAAGCCTACAACCCACTTGGAGTGCTATAAATGCTACCCTTGCCTCTGCAACATTGTTAGTTCCATATGTAATCTTTGTGCTGCTAAAGAAATTATATTACCTTTCCAATATTTCACAACAACCCCTACCCCAGATGGGCCTGGATTCCCTTTTGAAGCTCCATCAAAATTCACCTTAATCCACTCTACTTCTGGTTTTTCTCATTCAACTTTCTTTGCCTTTTTAATAATTTCCTTAGCTCCCTTAAGAGTGCCATTTCTAAACTTCAAACAAGGCCATCTAGCATCAATCTTCCTTCCATCTATAGAGTAAACCATATCACCCTCCCTTTTTATTAAAGTTGCCCCCATTACCTCCTCAATAGATACATTTATCTTGCCTTTAACTCTTTCTAGTGATTCCATCTTTCCTTGAAAGATTCTTTTGTTTTGCTCCTTCCAAATCTCCCATATTTTGATAGATGAGAAGATTTTCCAAATATGAGACATCGATGTTTCTTTCAAAGGAAAAGGCCAACTTTCAAAAACCTCTTTCACTTTATTTTGCATAGGTCCCATCCATTGTAATTTTGATTTTACCATTGACCAGGATTCACTAGCAAAGGGACATTGAATTAGTAGGTGATCCACATCTTCAAAGGCTAAATTACATAGAACATATTTAGTTGGTCCACAATATCCAAATATTTTTCTTCTTTCTACTATTAAAAATAGCTCATGTGTTGCAATCCAAGAAAAGGTCTCGGCCTTTGGTAAACAATATTGATCCCAACATAGCATAATCGGCCAGCCATTATAAGCTTCATTATTTTCTAAATATGTGTACCCTAGCTTCACTGAGAAAGTGCCACTAGTTATTGTGCACCATATGATTTTGTCCTCCTTTTCTTTCCTCAACACACTCCTTTCTTGGAAGAGGTTTTCCATAAGAATCTTATGATTCTCTTTCAATAGAACGTCAGCTAAATTTCTCCACATCCACTGAGGGCATGTAATTATATTTATTTGAGTGCAAGGTAATCAAAAAAAATTCTCCCCATTTGTATGTTAAGAATATCCTCACATCATCATATCTAACATCATCTTTTAGGGCTTGTAAACCATTCCAGGAGTCTCTCCAAAATAATGATTTGTTTCCATCACCAATCTACCATGAGACGTGATCTGTTACGACCTTTCTACAATTGAAAATAAAGTTCCATATGGATGACCCTCTAGGGGGGTTCATAATTGTAAGAATTCTTCCATTTTCTGGAGAATCCAGATATTTGGCTCTGATTATCTTCACCCAAAGCCTTTGAGGATTATAATAAATATTCCACACTAATTTAGCTTCTAATGTTTGATCCATTCTCTTCCAGTTCTTGAGACCAACACCACCTTTGAATTTATTTTTTCATATCTTATCCCATGAGAATAGAGGCCATTTGTCTTGATCCCCATTTCCATTCCAAAATAATTTTCTCATTCTCTTTTCAATAAAGCTTAAAACCTTATTTGGAATCTTAAGGCAACTCATTGAGTATATAGGAATAGCTGAGATGATCATTTGCAATAGGAGAATTCTTCCTAAAAATATTATTCATTTACTTTTCCATCCTTCCATATTCTTTAAACAAATATCCATAAGTTCTTTCCATAGATGTGGTTTACAAGTCCCTTCAAAACTGGCACACCCAAGTATTTTCCTGGCAACTTTCCCATTTAAATTTCTAAGATAGTACATAATTGCCTTTGTTTCTCCAAACTTGTATTGAAGAAATAAATTTCAGACTTCCTCCAATTCACACATTGTCCTGAAGCTTCACCATATTTTTCCAAGTTTGATTTTATAACTCTTGCCTCCCTAGTTGTTTCTTCTCCCATAAGATAATTATCATCCACAAATTGTAGATGAGAAGTGGGTTCAACTCCATTTGCTAATACATATTCATTTCCGTTGTCCTTCCTATCTTTTACTAGATATCAATCTTCCCGTCACTTTTTCCATAATTATAAAGAGGAAAGGCGATATAGGGTCACCTTGTCCTATCACTCTTGAAGTGTCAAAGAAACCCTGTGGGCTCCCATTTAGAAGGATAGAAAATTTGTGGGTATTTATGCAACTTGCAATCCATTTCAGCCAAGCCTCACCAAATCCAAATTTTTTGAGAATCTCAATTAGAAAACATGTATCAACATTATCCTAGGATTTTTTAATATCCAGCTTGATCATCATCTTAGCCACTTTTTCCTTTCTAACTGTGTGAATTTTTTCATGGGCTATGATGATCCCTTCAAAAATGGATTTGTTGGGGGAAAATCCACTTTGTTTCGGGGAAATGATATGTTCAAGAATAGTCTTAAGTCCATTAGTTGCTACCTTATCTATGACCTCATAAGTAGTGTTACACAAAGCTATGGGACTAAAATCATCAAATTTCATATGTTATGCCTTCTTTGGGATAAGAGAAATAAGAGTTTTATTGAAGTCTTTTAATATAAACCCTCTGACTCTAGATTCCTCCACCACTTCCCAAAGATCTCCCAAAATATCCCAAGTTTTCTAGAAGAAAATCGCTAGAAATCCATCTAGCCTTGGGGCCTTATCACCACCAAGTCTAAAAAGATATTTTCTTAATTCTTCCTTAGACATTAGATTCATTAAAAAATTTGTTATAATCTTTTGATATACAGCTGGGTATAAGATTTATTAGATCCTTTGTTTCCCTCAACCCTCTTGGGTTTCTGGCAAAGATATTTGATAAAAGTATACAGCTTCCTAATTCATCTATTGAGGTTTAGAAAGAATGACCCCCTGTTCATTTTGAATAGAATATATGTTATTTTTGGTTCTTCTTACTTTTACGCATTTGTGAAAGAACTTTTTATTTTTGTCCTTGTCTTTCAACCAAGTATCTCTTGACTTTTGCTTCCAAAATGTCAAGAGATACTTGGTTGAAATACAAGGACAAGAGATACTCCAAAATGTTAAGAGATACTTGGTTGAAAGACAAGGAAAAGATCTTACTCTTCCTCAAAAAAAATTCATCCATTCCTTCAGCATTAATCTTTTCATTCAACACAGCTAATTTCTATTTTAATTTAAGTTTTTCTACAAAAATATTTCTAAAAAAATCTATATTCCAAATCTTTAACTAATCCTTGATAAATTACAAATTTTTAAAGAAGATAAATGATTTGTTACCTTCTTAGATAGGGGAATTTATCCACCAATCCTCAATTCTTTCCATAAAATCTCCTACCTGAAACCACATTGCTTCAAATTTGAAGGGAGATCTTTCGGAGGTCTTATCCTCTTGAATGTTGTAACAAATTGGGAAGTGATTTGATCATGAGATTGGAAGAATGTCATCCCTACATAACCAATTGCATCTATCTAAATGCCCAACCTAAAGAAATCTATCCAATTTTTCTACTATATTCAAAAAGTCACTCCTTCTATTGGTCAATGTGAAGTCCCCCTGCCTAAAATCAATCTCCATCAAACCATTGTTCATAACAAAATCTGTAAAATCCCTTTGGCTTCTTCATGGCTATCCTCTTCCACCTTTTTTCTCTATTCATCTTAGAATGGCATTAAAATCTCCTCCTAATAGGAATAGATCATCATTCCTTTCTTCTATAAAGCCAATGATGACTTGCCACAGTTCCTTCTTTTTTGTTGGATTATTTGGGCCATATATATTAAAAACATAAAATTTTGACAGAGTTCCTTGAGGAAACTTCTATCCATTTCCAATTTGCAGATTGACTTAAAAGGTCCACCTCAACAACACTATCATCCCATAAAATGTAGAGCCCTCCAGAAGCCCCTCTTGCTTCTAAAAAATAGAGATTCCATCTACTAAAGTGTTTTTTAAAATATTCATAATCATGCATCTTCAACTTTGTCTCTTACAATAAAACTATATTTTCTGTCACTTGATCAAGTGAATCTTGTCAGGGGCATTCCATCCCTTGACATTTTTTCACAACCATCCATTTCTAGTTTCTCCCTATTTGTTTTTGCTCCCCTTTTCCTTCTTTCACCTATTTTTGTCTTATTAAACTTTGAGTCAGTTTGGTCCAGAGTCCTAGGGTCCATAATGTTAGGAGTTTTTTGTAAGCCTAGATCACCTTCCTATCCATCCTCACTCTAAGAGATATAGATAGTGTCTAAGTCAATCAAATTGCCTCCACAATCTCTTACATCATCAAAGGATCTCTCCAATTTTTTGATGCATGAAATCCTTTCATCGTTGACATCCAATCTTTCCTCTGCATTTTCACATATCTCTAGATGCTTTACTTTAATATCCATATATTCTTGGTTTACATATTCTTGAGGATTATCACCCCTATTATCATTTACCTATTCAGAGACTTTCACTCCCATGTCTACAAATGGAATTAAATCTGGGACAAAACCTATCCCTCTAGAATTAGGTTGTGGGCTTACCTCCTTTATAATGCATTGTTGCAAAACATCCTCATCTATTGTTTGGTGATTTGGATAATCTGGGAAAATGTTTTCTCTCTTAAGTTCTTCAAATCCTACACCATTATTGTTAATTTGAGGCAAGTAGAGGGGATTTTCACATACCACTTGGGTTGAAATATCCTCTTCTCTGACCAAACTTGTGACTCTAAAGTAAACATCATGTCAATCACCTCCTATTGCAAGCTCTCTACAAGTCTAAAACTAAAGTCCATAATTGGAGAAGAATGGTTAAAAATCTCCAAGAATTCTATTGTATCAGGTTGTGTATCCTTACCTTCTATCATTTGCAAAATGATATCAACTAACCTTGAATCTTTTGTCCCTTTTCCTTTCTCCTACCTATCATCTTGGACTATTGATAACAATGCATCATTCATCATTTCCTCTGCTATTAGGGGTTGCCTCCATTCAAGATCCTGGGAGTTATAGAAAAATTATTCTTATTTAAAACCTCTTTATATTTCGCATATTTTTCCAAAGATTCCCCTAGAATCTTCATTGTTTCTTCTCCCCAATATGCTTGTGGCAAGTTATCCAATCTCAACCATATTGGGATCTCTTTTACTGTCTCCTTCTTAGGTTTAAAATTAGTCTTCTAGTCTCTGATATAAAACCCTTTTCCATCCATCATATAGGGTCCATTCCCTAAAATCCATTATTTTCCCTCTTTTGTAGAGCAAATAATGAGGTAGAAACCATTTGTCAAATTTTTCATTGAAATGATTAAGCTTTTCCATTGTTGTTCACACCATTGCTTTATTTTACTAAAGGATGTCCATGGGCCTAACCATTTCAAAACCAAGGCTTTACTCTCTAGATAAGCAATATTTTCTAACCATTGAGGATTGTTAAGAACTACTATCAAATAAGACGTACCCATAGAAATATTTTCACTCACCTCATGAGTCTCCAGGTTTTTTCTCTGATCTAGAGTTTTATGGTCCTTCTCACGAGTCTTTTTTTGCCAGAACTTCTATGATATTTTTTAGAATTTAAACCCATTTTCAATGGGAAAAAAACCTATGTAGCCAATCAAAAAATATTTCCCATTCTCCCAACCCCTACCATCCCTTCTTCCTTCAAACCAAACCTTGTTTCTTTTTTCATTGAATTTTTTTTCCCGTAGAGAGTCACTATAGCTCTTTTTCCCTCATCTATTGAAAGGCTAATGTCTTTTTAATTGAAAATCAGTTTGAAAATACTCATTCTGGTTGAAAGCTCCATTTCCTTCCCTTGGTGGCCTTCCCATCTGATGCAAATGCTCCATTTCCATGTTGTGCCAAGCATGTTGATTACCTTCCATTGTCCTCTTTATTATGTGAATCAGATTTTTTTTATTGATTATGCTTGTCCATTACCATGTGGGTAATAATTGGATGAGGTATTTAGAAATACTCCATGATTAACATACCACTCTAAAGTTATATTTACAGTAAATGTCAATGCATTATCTAAAATAATTAAATTTGGAACACCAAATCTATATACTAGATCATCATATAAAATTAAAATAATAATTTCATTTGCTTATTTTAAAGGAATTATTTCAATCCACTTGGTGAAATAATTAGTGGTTGTTAAAATCCATTTATGACCAGCACTTGAAGGTGGGTTTATGACTCCAATGAATTCTAAACCCCACTTCATGAATGGTTCCACCTGAATAGGCTGCAAAGGCAGTGCTGCAAGTTTTTCTTTTCCTGCAAAAACAACACACTCTTTACACTTTCTTACCCAAGCATGGGAATTATTGAATAATTTCTTCCAATAATAGTACATTTCATCACCTTGAGAGCTATAGATCTTGGTGAGAAGTGGCCTATAGATGACCCTTGGTGAAACTCATGTAAGATATGTTGGAGATTTTCCAGCAAGCTAGTTTGTTGTCTATATGTTTGTCATTGATGACAACATATGGTAAGCAACATGCATGGAAGCCTGATGAAGAGAGAATTTAGCATATGATGCATGGATATGTTATCAGCATGATATCTTAGATGCAGATGTTGAATTGAGTAAAGACAATAATACATTTTTGTATATCAGTGAGTGTTCTTGACAAGTCCCATGAACAGTTCTATATGTGATTTATAGTACGTTGAAGTAGATCCTTGCGCATTTATATTTATGTTTTAGACATATGTATAATGTTATGTTCATGGATGAAAAGTCAGATATGCAGTACAGGTTGAGTTATGAAGTCTCCAGTTGACAGTTACAGTTTCTTGAGTTTATCTGGAAGAGCTGACAGTGTTTATATGATTACGGTAGTTGTGCCTATCATCTTAGTATGCACGCTTGGATTTATGTTAAGAAGAGAGTTAAGAATGTTTGGTTAAGAGCGCATGACTTAATTCAGCATTAGAAGAAAGTTGGAGTTAATTTGGTGGAGCTGATTGTGTGTAGCGTTGTGTCTACTCACATGGAGTTGTGCAGTCCTAATTTATGTTGTGTACTTAGTAGAGCCGACTGAGGTATCATTGGAGAGTTGTATTGTTTCTCTAAAATGATTTCAACATGGTTCTAGTAGGCTGAATTGATTATATCATTTAGAGGAAAGATATTTATAGGCTGTCATTTGTGATAGTTAAGTATGGCTAACAATTGAAAGAATAGAGCAGAGCAGAGAGTGTGAGGTGTTGAGCCATCAGCAGAAGGTCTATGTGACTAAGTAGAGAGCATATGCTATTCATTAAAACTAATCAAGATATCAGGTCTACAATCAGTTCACCAAGATCCAGATATAGTGTGTATCTGTTAAACCATAAGGTTGCAGCCTTCACCCCTTAGAGCAGTGTGCTCCCGAACAGTGCGTCCTCACCCCTAATAGGGTTAATTTTAAAAGACTCCTAACAAGGTCTAACCCTTGACCAAGTCACTATACTAAATGCATTGTAAAGATCAACTCCTAACAGGGTTGTAAGGTCTTCTAACATGGATCATAATACACTAGTGTAGATTATTAGTGGGTGTCAATTCCCACTAGGGTTTTTATCTATTTGAGTTTCCCCGTAACCAAAATTGTTGTGTTTTGTTAAGTGTTCTCACATTGTGTTTATGGTTAATGTTCTTATATACTTAATTGGATAAAGAATTGAATCTTGTAGATAACTAATTCACCCCCCCCCCCCCATCTCAGCTATCTCTTGGGACTATTCCTAAAAATTGGTATCAGAGCCAAGTGCCTCGTAGATAAATTTTTATAGCTTGAGATTGATCAGATGGAATTCTTTAGAAAAGAAAGTCCTAAGTTTGATGGAGAGAACTATCTAGACTAGAAGAACAAAATGATGACACACTTGCAGTGCATTGCCTTTGAGATTTTTGAGGTAGCTACTTAAGAAGTTGAGATTCCTTCTTTATTAGATCTTGCAAAATAAGATGTAACTATTAAGCAAAAGGAGATGTTCACTTCAAATGCCCTTGCCAAAGAATCCCTCATCAGTGCCTTGTCTGACAGTGAATTTTTAGAGATCAAGAAGCTAGATAAAGCCTACAATATTTGGAAGTACCTAGAAGACATATTTGAAGGAGACATTCAAGCCAAGAATGTGCGCAAAAAAACATGGAAGAAAAATTACAATACATTGGAGATGCTACCTGAAGAAAGCATTAGATCCTACAATCAAAGGATTAAAGAAGCGGTGGAGAGATTTATAGAGAAGACATCATGGATAAGCTAATGGCTACTTTGACACCATAATATGAGAACAAGATAAACATCTTGGAAGAGACTATACCATTCTCAAAATAATTCAAAAGAGAGACCTTAATTAGTAAGATTTCATCTTTTGAGATATCAAGATTGAAGAAAGAGCCTAAAAGTGAGACAGCCTTCAAAGCTTCATTCCATGGTAAGAAATCCTAGAACACCTCTAGTAATTTTTGTGATGATGATGAAGAGAAAACACTAGATGATTTCATTGCTATGGTTGCTAAAAGATAAAATAAAGGAAAAGGTAAATATGAAGGCCAATTACCATTCAAATGCTTTTCATGCAATAAGATTGGTCACTTTGCATCCAAGTGTCCTACAAGAGTTAAGAAGTTCAAAAATAACTACAAGCCTAAGTATACAAATGAGTGTTACTATGTTGGAGATGGAGTATCAGATGAAGAATCAGTTGAGGATGAAATTGGATTCATTTCTCTTGAAGATGAAAAGAATGCACAAGAGTGAGCACTGATTTCACAAGTAGACATTAGGACAGATTGGATCATTGACAGTGGTTGCTCAGATCATATGATAGGAGACAAAGATAGATTTTTTCATTTGGATAGATACAAAGGAGGCATGGTTAGATTTGGAGATAACACTCCTAAACCTATCATTGGTAGAGGAGCCATCACCTTGGATGGAAATAACAGCATTGATGATGTTCTATATGTGGATGGTTTGCAACATAACCTACTAAGTGTTAGACAGTTGCTTGACAAAGGCTACTAGATGGAATTCAAAGAAAACAAGTGCATCGTTAACGACAAGGAAGGTGTAATGATTGCATCAGGCTCAAAGACAAAAGGTAATATTTTTAGATTAATCCTAAAGCAAGTTGTTTTGTTGCTAAAGTAGATGACAGTTGGTTATGGCACAAAAGACTATCATATCAATTTTGATAACATTGTAAAGATAAGTAATGTAAAGGTAGTAAGAGATCTTCCTAGAATTGCAAAACTAGTTGATGCAATATGTATGGAATGTGTGATGGGAAAGCATGTAAGGAATTCATTCAAAATCATATAGAGCTTCATGTATATATAGATGTAGATTGGGTAGGATGTGTGGATGATAGAAAGAGTACCTCTAGAGGATTTCTATTCCTTGGAGATAGACTTGTTACTTAGACAAGTAAAAAGTAGAATTGTATCTCTCAATCAACAGCACAAGCAGAAATATGTAGCAGCAGCATTGAATTATTCTACAATTGTGTGGATCAAATAGATGATAAAAGATTTTGGTATTTAGATTGATTACCCTATTATTATTCATTATGATAAGACTAGCACTATCAATATGTTAAAGAACCCTATGATGCATGCAAAGACAAAACACATCGAGATAAAATATCACTTCCTAAGAGAGAAAGTAGTAGAGAAAGAAGTAAAGATGGACTATGTGAGCACAAAAGATTAGCTAGCAGACATATTCATAAAGACTTTACCTAAGGATACTTTTGAGTATCTCAGGGAGAAGCTGGAAGTAATTCCCTTCCCTGAATCTGATTAGAGATAGTAGGAATATATCAGTCCTTAGTGACTCATGAAAGGTTGATTGCTCTACCTCGGGAGTAGTAACAGTTCTTAAATGGTTTGGTGCCCTTTGTCATTGATGTCAAAGGGGGATTATATATGAAGTCATGAAAAACAAGACAAAAAATAAATAAGATAGAAAAGAAGGTATACACCAAGGGGGAGCATATTCAGTAATGAATATGAAGAAAGGAGGAGTTGTAGCAGTTGATATTTAGAGCTTTCAAGCAGTTGATGGAGGATCCATCCTTGGGGGATTTTTTTTGAGGAAATGGAGAATGTTATAAAAGAATTGATCATTTGGATTGGTGGTGTTTTTCATTCCATATGTTGCCATCAATGCCAAAGGGGAAGATTTTTGGAGATTTTCCAGCAAGCCAGTTTGTTATCTGTATGTTTTTCTTTGATGACAACATATGGTAAGAATGATGCATGGAATATTGATGGAGAGAGCCTTCAACATATGATGCATGGATATGTTATCAGCATGATATCTTAGACATAGAGGTTGATTCTAAGTAAAGATAGTAATACAGTTGTGTATATCAGTGAGTGTTCCTGATAGGTCCCAGGAGCAATTCTGTATGTGATTTACAGTACGGTTGCAATAGATCCTTGTGCATTTATATTTATGTTGTAGAAATATGTATGATTTTATGTTCATGGATGCAAAGTCAGATATGTAGTATAGGTTGAGTTATGAAGTCTCCAGTTGACAGTTACAGTTTCCTGAGTTTATCTGGAAGAGCCGACAGTGTTTATATGATTGCGGTAGTTGCACCTATCATCTCAGTATATGTGCTTGTATTTATGTTAAGAGGAGAGTTAATAATGTTTGGTTAAGAGTGCATGACTTAATTCAGCATGAGAAGAAAGTTGGAGTTAATTTGGTGGAGCCGAATGTGTGTAGCATTGCATCTACTCACATGGAGTTGTGTACTCCTAATTTATGTTGTGTTCTTAGTAGAGTTGTATTGTTTCTCTAATATTATTTCAAGATGGTTCTAACAGGCCAACTTGATTATATCATTTAGAGGAAAGATATTTATAGGTAGTCATTTTTTATTGTTAAATATGGCTAATAGTTGAAAGAATAGAGCAGATCAGAGAGTGCGAGGTGTTGAGCCATCAACAAAAGGTCTATGTGACTAAGTAGAGAGTATATGTCATTCATTGGAACTAATCAAGACATCAAGTCTACATGTAGTTCACCAAGATCCAAATATAGTGTGTATCTGTTAAACTAGAAGGTTGTAGCCTTCACCCCTTAGAGCAGTGTGCTCCCAGATAGTGCATCCTCACCCCTAACAGGGTTAATTGTAAAAGACTCCTAACAGGGTCTGACCCTTGACCAAGTCATTATACTAAATGCATTGTAAAGATCAACTCCTAATAGGGTTGGAAGGTCTTCTAACAGGGATCATAATACACTAGTGTAGATTATTAGTGGGTATCAATTCCCACTGGGGTTTTTACCTATTTGGGTTTCCCCGTAACTGAAATTATTGTGTTGTGTTAAGTGTTCTCACATTGTTTTTATGGTTAATGTTCTTATATACTTAATTGGATAAAGAATTGAATCTTGTAGATAACTGATTCACCCCCCCCCCCTCAATTATCTCTTGTGACTATTCCTAAAAAGATCTTATCTATTTGATCAGATTTAATACATCTTAATTGTACCTCCTGAAAATCCCATCTAATAAAACAAAAGGAATGGACTACAATCTATAATACCTTCATTTTTCTTTGTCCAATCCTTCAGGACATTGTTCTATAGTAAAAAAAATAAGTCATATCATTAACCCAATCAGATTTTTAATTTAGAACAACAACTTGTGATTGATCTTGTATAGCTAAAACAACTTTATTTTATGCATTTTTAATGTTGTCCCCATTTCCAGCCATCTGTTCACACAAACCCCTGCCATATATCAGCTTTGTGACCTTAATATCAACATATTTCATGACCTTTTTTACCTAGCCAACCCTTTTGGTATTCCAGTCTTTATTCAATAGAAATTCCTTCACAGAAGGATGTGCAACCAACAAGTTAATCTTATTATTAAACAACATATGTTTGAATTTTTTTAGACTTCTTACAACATCTTGTTAGTAAACATATTTCTCCTTCAAAAATAAATGTACAAAATAACTCTAAAATGCCTAATCTGAAAGATACAATCTGATATTAATAGTTGCAAAGGCTATCATGAGATTGATAGCTTCCCTCTGAATTGTGAGGTACAACTCCCCCTTCAATGATATTCAATGAATCAACAACTTGATGTGTCTTTGACCTAAAGACACTAAGTCATACTAACATCCACCCATCAACATGGAATGAATGTGATTATTATATTTACAAACTAAGAAAGAAATAAATAAGTGACCAACAGATCACTCATCTAATCTCCTTAAAATAGAGAAGTTAAGGAGGTCTCAACATTTTAATTTGCATATGTGAAACACCAAGCCCATAGACCTATAATGCACACATAATCTTGAAAAATTGATACAAAACAGTATTTAAGAATGATTGGAATCACCCACAGATATATTTCAATCAGAAAATCATACACCAAAACCTACATATTTATATATGAAAAATCCTCTTTATTCTTAAACACTTAATAAAATGACCAACAGATTATTTTATCTCAGCACATCCTCAATCAATTTCTACAAAACAAAAATAAGACTTCCCCTCACTGCTTGCTACAATCTATAGTTTAGAAAATACTCCCCCTCTTGTAGCTGATTGATTACCGGCTAGCAGAAGAACCCCTCTTTCTAAAATCTTTTTACATTAAATAATGTCCCTTTCTAGCTTTCAGTTTCCTCAACTAATTCTTGAAAATGAATTTTTTATTTTAAAATTATATTCACTTCCATTTTCGGGCCTCGTTTGTTGCCATAACTGAATCTTGATTAAGATTATAAAATCATCCTACTTTTTTTTTTTTCTACCTTTTCACATGGCTAATATTTAATTCATTAATAATGAAATAAAATATCAGAAATACATTTTATCATATGTTGACAACTAGCCCCTTCATCATATGCTTTAGAATTGATATTTGCTGGAGAGATCAAGCTTGCATTCATATCCGGTTCTATATGATACTTTCATTGATTTCAAACTCGAATTCATCTCTCAACTTCTTCACAAGTTCCTATGACTCAGATATTGCCATTTTAACTTCTCTTTTCTAGATCAGAAAAGTTTTCTTTTCTTTATAATAAATCTTCTGTAACTGATTAGTTTTTGTAATAACATTAGTAATATATGGACCACTTTCTTCAACATGAGTGTTTCTCTATGCATACCATATGCCAGAAAACTTTGACACTTGTGTTTCATAATCTGCAGCATCAATTTATTTATAATAGCATTGGGCCAACTTGGAAACCTTTTTGCTGATACTAAATTCATCCCAGACTGGTCACAACTTCTAGTCATGATTGTTCTTTCAAAAGGTGTGACTTCTTCATTTTGTGATTGTCATGAACAGTTCTGATAGTGCTCTACACAATTGTCCATATCTTTTAGACGTGGCATACTTTCACAAATCCCTCTAGTGAGGATTTAGAAAACTTAGTTTTCTCACACATATCCAAGATTTCATACGATCCAATGGTTGAATTGAACGTTATGCCCCCCGCATTGAGACCCATTTTTTCAGCCTGCATATTTTTTTCAAAACATCCCATGTTCACGGAGTTGTCAAAGTTTTATGTGTAAAGATGAATGGAAGTGAGCACCATAAAACATCATGATGTTGTAGGTTTCATCATAATCTCTTCACGTTGAATCCAATGGTGATCTGAACAATCATCATCTTGTTATAGGCTACAAAATTTCTCACTATCATAAATGAGTTGTGCATGATAATTGAAGACATGGTAGGTGAAAAAGGTGCCTCATATCCCTGTGTTCAATTCCCTCACTAAGCTTCAATTCAAAAGATGCTCAACTTATTAACTTCTTTAAAAGCCTATCTTTCCAAGTTAAATCATGATGCAGGAGCATCCTGGGTGTAAGAGCAATCTTGCATCACCCAAAAATATTTCTGTTTTTATATTCAATAAGGGCTATTTTAGTGCAGAGCTGCTATTTATGGAAAGTTACTATTTTTGGTAATTTTTTGCATGTGCTCAGAATGATCTAATTTCTTTCTTGGAGGTTCATTTTGGTCATGTAAGTCTGCCAGTAAAGTTTCATTGCCAGATCAAGTGTATATTGGAAGATATTGAAGATTTTCGGTATTGGCAGTAGGGTACAGAAACTTTGAACTCAGTTTTGAAAGCTTTAGAGGCCCCGAATGAGGTCAAAAATTTGGGTGACGAGCACTTGCACTGGTCAAGCTTGTAGAGCGCTTTGTGGCATTTCCGAAATGGGGTGATAATAGCCGATCGGGTCAACTGGTGATGACTTATGGTCTTCGAAAGTTGGGCCACCTGAAATGGCGAAAAATAATTTTCTTCAAAATTTTTGTTCGGGTTTCAAAGGTTATCTTGAGCCAAATATGATGTAATAAAATGTAAAATAAAATAATTCTAAGTTTGGTCGGCCTTATTGACTAAAATTCTAGAACCTTCCCAGGCGGTGGATAATTGCCTATATAAGGAAGGTTGTATTATTGTCTTAGGCAGTTCAGAATAGTTCTGGGTAATAGTTCGAGGCTTTGTCCTATAGAATATTGTAAGGAAATGCCCATGTGGCTTTGCATATTGTAATTCTAAAAGTTTGAAATTCCACATTTGTGGAGATAATAAGAAGCCACTTTTTTTGTTCTTGTATATTATTGTTGTTGTTTCTCTTTTTCTGTTATGTGTTTGTGGTATTAAGGGGAGCACCCTTCATCAAGTGGTATCAGAGCAGGAGTTCTTGAGTGTGTAAATAGATCGCCGATTGTGAGGCAGTTTGCACCAGGACCGTGGCTAGGGTTTCAGCGCGCATCACGAAAATGCCTCCACGAAGGGAACGTGGCGGAAGAGCTGCTGTTGTAACACCCAAGGTTAGAGAGCTGCAGAGACAAGTGCGAGCATTGCAAGAAGAGATTCACAGAGGAATGAATCTTAATGTCAGAGATGAAAGCGAGGATGAAGCCGAAGAAGAATATCAAGAAGGAGAAGCTGAAATTGTGAACCAGGAGGAAGAAAGACTTTTTCGGGCGATTTCCAAGATTGGGAAAAGACCTAAGATTGAGGTTCCTACATTTTCTGGAAATCTTAACCCAGAGGAATTGATCGACTGGATCAATGAATGTGAGGAGTATTTTGAGTATGAAGATGTTGAGGATCCTGATAGGGTCAAATTTGCGAAGGCCAGACTGAAAGGTCATGCGAAGATCTGGTGGCAAGAAATTCAATTGGAGCGAAATAGAAGAGGGAAAGATAAAATCACAAGATGGGATTGGATGGTAGAAAAATTGAAGCGACAGTTCATTCCTGTTGATTATGAGCTTGACCTACTGAAGAAAATGCAAAGTTTGAAGCAAGCAGGAAAATCTGTTCAGGAGTATACAAAGGAGTTCTATCGACTCCTCATCAGAACAGGCCATGCCGAAGCTGATAAGGAGAAAGTTGCCCGATACCTTAATGGGTTAAGGCCAAGCATTCAGGAGGAGTTGAATCTGGTTTGAATGAACAGTATTGAGGAGGCATACCAATTTGCCCTAAAAGTAGAGGAAAAGCTAAACAAGAAGTTCGAGAGTAGACAAAATGGAAGAGGTCGCGGTGGACGATCTGGTGGACGGTCATATGGTGGTCGAATTGAAGATCTGAAAAAGAAGGATGAGGCCAGTAGCAGTCAAAATCGGCGAGGAAATAATTCCAATCACTTCCAGGATCAGAATAATAGAGATCAGAGAGGAAGAGGAAGAGGACAAGGATCTGGAAGAGGTGGCTTCCGTGGAACATGTTTTCACTATGGAGAAGAAGGTCATAGGGCATTTGAATGTCCTCAGTGCCAAGGCAGAACGGATAGGAGAAATGAAGGCCAGGCCAAAGTTGCACATGTAGATGAAGATGCCAGATCATCAAATTTTGAAGATGCTGAAAGAGGAGAAATGTTGATTAACAAAAGAGTCCTGTTGAGTGGTGAGAATGAACCTGAGCAAAGGAGGAGCCTGTTTCGCACCAGGTGCAAGTGTGAAGGTAAATGTTGTGATGTGATTATTGATAGTGGAAGCACTGACAATTTGGTGTCAGAAGAGATGGTGACAAAGTTGAAGCTCAAGAGACAGAAACACCCACATCCATATCGGATTGCCTGGGTACAGGATGACCACAAGGTCATGGTCAATGAACAATGCCTAGTGAAGTTCAATATTGGCGGATACCAAGATGAGGTATTGTGTGATATCATATCTATGGATGCATGTCATATGTTGTTGGGTAGACCATGGCAGTTTGACAGATGTGTTGTACATGATGGTCATGCGAATACCTATTCCTTGACAAAGGATGGAGTGCGACATAAGCTAAAACCATTGAAGGAGACTGAAGAAAAGGTATGTGGTAATGCAAGAATAACATTTGTTGATGGAAGAAAATTCCTAGATGGTATGAGGCATGAGCATGTGTGTTTTGCTTTAATTCCAAAAGTTGGTAAAGAAGAAGTAGAGGATGTACCTGTAGAGGTTGCAGATTTGTTGAATGAGTTTCAGGATATTGTATCTGATAATGTACCTGATGGATTACCACCGGTAAGGAAGATCAGTCATCAGATGGATTTGACTTTAGGAGCCAGTTTGCCAAACAAGGCAGCACATAGAATGACACCAGCAGAAAGTGAAGAGTTGAACAGACAAGTACACGAGTTATTGCAGAAGGGGTTGATTCGAGAGAGTCTGAGTCCTTGTGCTGTACCAGTGGTATTAGCACCAAAGAAGAATGGAGAATGGAGGATGTGTACAGATTCTAGGGCAATAAACAAGATCACAATCAAGTATAGGTTTCCATTGCCACGAATGGATGATATTATGGACTGTTTGAGTGGAGCTGTGTATTTCTCAAAGATAGATCTAAAGAGTGGATATCATCATATTCGAATCAGAGAAGGAGATGAATGGAAGACTGCCTTCAAGACAAAGGAAGGACTATATGAGTGGTTAGTCATGCCTTTTGGGCTAACTAATGCGCCGAGCACTTTCATGCGGCTCATGAACGAGGTTCTGAAAGAATTTCTGGGTAAGTTTGTCATTGTTTACCTAGATGATATTTTGATTTTAGGAAGACATTGGATGAGCATATGATGCATATTCGTATGGTATTTGAGAAGTTGAGAGAAGAGAAATTGCTGATTAATTTGAAGAAGTGCAGTTTTGTGAAGAAAGAGTTGGTGTATTTGGGGTTTGTAGTTTCAGGAGAAGGTCTAAAAATGGACCCAGAGAAGGTATAGGCTATCCTTGAATGGCCTACTCCAAAGAGTGCTACTGAGGTAAGATCTTTTCATGGTCTAGCTAGCTTTTACAGAAAGTTTATCAGAAATTTTAGTAGTATTTGTGGACCCTTGACTGAAACAATGAGAGGGGATAGAAAAGAGTTTAAGTGGACTAATGGGGCAGAAAAGAGTTTTCAATTGTTGAAATAAAAAGTTACAGAAGAACCTGTTTTAGCACTTCCAGATTTTAATAAGGTGTTTCAAGTAGATTGTGATGCTAGTGGTACTGCAATAGGAGCTGTTATGAGCCAAGAAGGTAAACCTGTTGCTTATTTTAGTGAGAAGTTAAATGATGCCAAGAGGAAATATTCTGTTTATAATCAAGAATTTTATGCTATAGTTCAGGCATTAAAGAAGTGGAGACATTATCTACTTCCTAAGGAGTTTGTTTTGTATACTGATCATCAAGCTTTGTAATATTTGAATAGTCAAGGAAATTTGAATCAGAGGCATTTGAAATGGGTTGAGTTTTTGCAGAGTTATACATTTGTTTTGAAACACAGGAGTGGAAAGTCTAATAGGGTTGCAGATGCTCTTAGCAGAAGGCAACTATTGCTGACAGAAATGCAGATTGAAGTGGTTGGGTTCAAGGAACTCAAGAATTTGTATCCAGAGGATCCTGATTTTGGTGAATCTTGGAAAGCTTGTACAGAACCTGTTACTCTAGATAGGATGAAATGGTTGGATTTCATCATCCAGGATGATATGCTATTCAGAGGGAGTCAGTTGTGCATTCCATGAAGTTCTATGAGGGAGAATCTCATCAAGGAGAAGCATAGTAGAGGATTGGCTGGACATTTTGGTCGTGATAAAACCCTTGGTTTGGTTAGTGAGAATTATTATTGGCCACAGTTGCAGCAAGATGTGAAGAAGCTTGTACAGAGTTGCAGAGTATGTCAAATGGTGAAAGGAGTGAAGCAGAATACAGGGTTGTATCAGCCATTACCTATACCAGAGAAGCCTTGGGAGGATATCAGTATGGACTTTGTTCTTGGTTTACCGAGGACTCAGCGGGGACACGATTCAATTTTTGTGGTAGTTGACAGATTCTCGAAGATGGCACATTTCATTCCCTGCAAGAAGACTAATGATGCTGTTCATATAGCAGAATTGTTTTTCAGAGAAGTAGTGAGACTTCATGGTTTGCCAAAGACCATAGTTTCAGATCGGGATACTAAGTTTGTTAGATATTTCTGGCGTACATTGTGGAAGAAGTTGAAGACAGATTTGAAGTTCAGTTCATCACATCACCCACAGACTGATGGACAGACAGAGGTGGTGAATAGGAGTTTGTGAAATCTGCTGAGATGTTTGGTTGGAGATAAGCCAACAGGATGGGATTTGATTTTACCACAGGCAGAATTTGCATACAATAATTCTGTCAACAGGAGCACTGGTAAATCACCATTCCAGATTATATATGGAAGTAGTCCAAGAAATGCATCTGAATTGAGGAAGATAGATAAAAGAGAAATAAGTAGTGCTGAGGCTGAGGATTTTGCAGAACATTTGAAGAACATCCATAGGGAGGTGAGGAAGCATATTACCAAGATGAACACACAGTATAAGGCTAAGGCAGATGAGCAAAGGAGGTATAAGGAATTTCAGGTTGGTGATGAAGTCATGGTTCATTTGCGGAAGGAGCGGTTTCCAGTTGGTACATATAACAAGTTGAAAATGAAGAAGTTTGGGCCATGTAAGATACTGAAGAAACATGATTCAGGAAATGCATATGAGGTAGAATTGCCTACTGAGCTGAATATTTCACCAGTGTTTAACATTTCAGATTTGACAGAGTATCATGAAGGAGGTGTTGAAGATGAGGTTGTAGCAGCACAGTGGAGTATTCCAGCAACTAGTTCAGATATCGAGGAGATTGAAGACATACTGGACAGTCGTGTTGGTAGAAGCACAAGGAACAGGACATATGAAGAGTATTTGGTCAAATGGAAAGGATGACCTATTGAAGATTCATCATGGCTAACAAAGGAGGAGGTTAACCGTCTTGGTTTTCCTCTGCACACCTGAGTCGTGACAGGGTCACTTCTCAAATTACCCCGGGTGTTTGATGCAGGAGCATCCTGGGTGTAAGAGCAATCTTGCATCACCCAAAAATATTTTTGTTTTTATATTCAATAAGGGCTATTTTAGTGCAGAGCTGCTATTTATGGAAAGTTACAATTTTTGGTAATTTTTTGCATGTGCTCAGAATGATCTGATTTCTTTCTTGGAGGTTCATTTTGGTCATGTAAGTCTGCCAGTAAAGTTTCATTGCCAGATCAAGTGTATATTGGAAGATATTGAAGATTTTCGGTATTGGCAGCAGGGTACAGAAACTTTGAACTCAGTTTTGAAGGCTTTAGAGGCCCCGGATGAGGTCAAAAATTTGGGTGACAAGCGCTTGCGCTGGTCAAGCCTGTAGAGCGCTTCGTGGCATTTCTGAAATGGGGTTATAATAGCCGATCGGGTCAACTAGTGATGACTTATGGTCTTCGGAAGTTGGGCCACCTGAAATGGCGAAAAATAATTTTCTTCAAAATTTTTGTTCGGGTTTCAAAGGTTATCTTGAGCCGACTATGATGTAATAAAATGTAAAATAAAATAATTCTAAATTTGGTCGGCCTTATTGACTAAAATTCTAGAACCTTCCTAGGCGGTGGATAATTGCCTATATAAGGAAGGTTGTATTATTGTCTTAGGCAGTTCAGAATAGTTCTGGGTAATAGTTCGAGGCTTTGTCCTACAGAATATTGTAAGGGAATGCCCATGTGGCTTTGCATATTGTACTTCTAAAAGTTTGTAATTCCACATTTGTGGAGATAATAAGAAGCCAATTTTTCTGTTCTTGCATATTATTGTTGTTGTTTCTCTTTTTCTGTTATGTGTTTGTGGTATTAAGGGGAGCACCCTTCATCAAATCACCTCTTTGATAACACAACATTTGGAAGATTATAATACTGCCCCATATACATTAGAAAGTGATATTCCAACATAGAAATTCTTATTAAAAAAAAGGATGAGCATGAAGAATCCAACAATCAATACAGTATACAAAGCGAATGGTTTTAAAGGGTTCTTGGGGGATGCAACATTCGCTAGATCACATTTAATGGCAACATCATCACATCAAACATATAGTGCAAAATGGGGGTTTTAAAATGATGCATATTGTCTGATCACACTTTTATGAAAATGTTTATGTCAATTGACAACTTAAATTGATACCATGTCTTCAACAAACTTTCCTCTACATACACATTTATCATCTAGGAAGGGAACTATATTCTTTATAGAACCAACAACTAGACCTACATCAAATAACCATACTACCTTTGATTGTGCCTCTGGTTCTTAATTTTGAACTATTCATACTGAATCTATTATTTCACTCCTATTGAACCATTTTGAACTACCATGAACTGGAGTGAACCATCTCTAGAACTTGAACTCTGAAACTTTAACCCACCTTTCTAAAATTTGAACCTTCATATCTATAAACTTTAATCATAGAATTGCATCAATAATCATGCCTTTGAACTGAACCTTGAACTTGAAATGAGTTCATTATTTGGGGAAACTTTAGTCAAATTTGAACTGTGAATCTGAACTTGGATCTGCACTTCCAAACTAGTGAACTTGAACTTTGAACTCTAAACTAACAAACCTGCACTTCAAACTTGAACTTTGAACTCCGAAGTGGGTGGTTCAAGTTCAAGTTCAAAAGCTCCTTGCAATGCTTCCTTTTCACAAAATATCAACTTTACGAAGGCATTGTTAGCAAAAATTGATATAAGATATAGGACAATTGAGAATATTTTTCTTTTGGGATCGGTTTTAAAATTTTAAAACTTGGGTGCTAAAGGAAAGCCAACACATCCAACACATGTTTTTACATGAATGAATAATTAAGTTCATAATCTCTTAACCCTTGGATGAAAAAAGCTAGGTTGCTCTAATCCTTGATCATTTTGCTGCACTAACATAGCAACAATGTTACCAATATTTCCATAAGCATATAATGTAGAATATTTTGCAAAATTTGAATTCAATAAAGTTGGGGCAGCAACTAAGGTTTTTTGTATCAATTCAAAACTTCTTTTTGCATCCTTAGTCCAACTAAAAGTAACATTCTTTTTAATAATAGTTGTTAATGCCATCAATAATTTTGTAATATCTGGTATAAATCTTCTCACAGAATTGATCCTTCCTAAAAATCTTTGAAGTCCCCTTTTATGGGCAGGTAAAGGTAATTCAAGAATTTCACTTACCCTCTCAGGATCAATGGTAATACCTTCCTTAGAGATAATAAAACCAAGCAATTTTCCCGCATGGACAAAAAATATGGATTTATTTGGGTTCAAAGAAATGCCAAATCCCCTACATCTTTCAAAGATCTGATTTAAATGTTTCAAATGATATACTGGATTCTTTGAAAAAATAGTAATATCATCAAGGTAATACAGCACAATTTTATTCATAAGACTTTGAAACACCATGTCCATAACCTTCTGAAATGTGGCACCTGCATTAGACAACCCAAATGACTTATTTTTATATGACATAGTACCCAACTTGGTTGTAAATAAATTTGTATACTTATCTTCTTCCTTCACAAGTATTTGGTTATAACCTGAAAAACCATCTAACAATAAAAATTGTAGAGAGCCTGATACAACTCACAAAATATATTCCATGGAAGGAAAAGGATGTCTATCCTTCAATGATTCTCAATGAAGGTCATAGAAATCAATAAATAACCTTAATACTCCATTCTTCTTTCTAATAGGTACAAGATTTGACACCCATGAGTTGTGTTTGATGGGAAAAATTATGCTTCTTTCAATCATCTTATTCAGCTCCTTAATCATGAGAGGCTGTAATTTAAGATTAACAGGTCTTTGTTTCTATCTAACAAACTTTGTATTAGGCTCAAGCTCAATAGTATATTGGGCTATACTAGGGTCAAAACCCTTTAAATCAAAATATTCCCATGCAAAAAATTCCTTAAATTCTTAACAAAGTAGTACAAAAGCATGTTGTTCTTTAGGGGTACATACCTTTCCAAGCTTGGGCAGCTTGTCCTTATAAATTTCAATATCTTTATAATGCTCTTCTTTAATCTACTAGCTAGAATTTTTCCTTTCTAATTTGGTCATCAAACCCAAAAATAGATTACAAGGTTACTAGGCCCTTGGGAAACTTATTAGTTTTCAACTATATTACCTGGTCCTCATATTATTCTTTTATCTTCTATTGATTAGTGTTAGAAAACTCAGCTTCTTCTCTTCATAAATTGACTATTTGTTGATCTAAGTCAAACACTTGCCAACATTCCACATTATTAGGCACAAAAGTTTTGCAAATTACCTTAACATATTTTTGTCCCCTATTATTGATGTTTTTTATGGAATATCATACTGAGCACCTATGGTTGCAAACCTATTAGCATGCTTATTCTAATTTCTAAGAATGGACACCAAATTAAATGCTTAAAAATCTTCAACAAAGGTCAAAAACCCTATTCTTATAACACTTTAACAACTCATTTTTTGTAATATGAATACCTCTCACTTGATTCACAATAAGTTTTGAATCTCCAAACACTTGTAAACAACCAACACCTCTTTTCCTTTCCCATTACAAACCTTGAATCAAAGCCACATTGTTAGTATAGCTAAATATAAGCCTGAAAGATCAATAATACTTATCTTCAGATGGAAAAACCAACATACAACCACCTCCTGCACCAATCTTATTATGTGCACCATAAAAAAATTTCTAAACATCATAATCTTGCTGGTCTAAAACTCAATTTGCACTTTTCATAACATTTGGTAAGAAATCAGAAGGTTCATGAATCAGATAATTGCCTAAACTAACATCTTCTAGTTGTTCTTGTTGACCAACAAGATGGTTTTCAATGGCCCAGTCACCTTGTAGGATATCTAGGATATCCTCCACTCTGTTTCCTGCTCGAAAAGTAGCAGGAACTTCTTCTTGATAAAAAAGGGTAGGTACTGATTCATTTTCAACACTTGGAATAAATGGTTCTATGCAATCTTCAAAAATTGGTTTGGATAGAATAGTTACCTTAGTTCTATATCTAGTCCTAAAAATCATATGGGACCAATTTACAAATAAATAACCTCCTATTTTGGTTGTAAAGTCTCTAGACAGACATATAGAAAAATATGGAGGTGAATCAATGATATAAATATCTTGTGGCAATGAAAAATTGGAAGATGTGTGTAAGGTTAAATATAGATTCCTAATTATTCCAATGGTATCAATAAAAATCCCATCTAGTTGCACTATCCCCTTTTTTATTGGCTTGTATTTTAAACCAAGCTAGTCTACAATTTTCTTGGGCATTACAAAACTACTAGCACCTAAATCAATCATACAATCATGTACTAGGTGTTGTCCTATAATCATAGTCACATAAAATGGTGGTTATTTAACTAGCTTGGCATATTGTTGAATAATTTTGGTATTAGTATCCATCAAGACCTCAGGAACTTTCCAATCTAACACTTCATTAGACAAATTAAGCATTTGCAGGGCTTCTTGTAACATATCCTTTTTCCCAGGAAGAGACAAAACATCCCACATAGACACAAGAACATGCATCTTCTTCAAATGATCAACAATATTGAAGTTGTTGATTGTTAGATAACTAAGAGGGGGGTGAATCAGTTAAATCCAGTTATCCTACAATACCAAAATATTCAGATGTATATATTCCAAAACCAAATAACCAACTTGATAAGATAGCAATAACAATCTTTCTATTCATTTACCGAATACCAGTAAATTCAATACTGTGTCTACTGATTAATCCAGATATGAAATGTGTAAAGTAAACTAACAATCTAATCACATAAAATAACACATAACACAAGGATTTTAACGTGGAAACCCTGCTAAGGGAAAAATCACCTGGGACCGGTAACCCAAAATATTTCACTTCAGAAGTGAGATCGGTTAGGAGCCAACCCTATTAAAGGTTACAATGCACACTGTAAGGTGTGACCTAGTTAAAGGATTTATCCCTACCAGTTAACTCTTGACCAACATTCACTATGGGGTTAAAAAGAGAACCATCAACATTCATGGAATGTCATATTGAAATACAAATAAGATGGTTAAGTCCACTCAGTTAAGAGATTTAGTTGTAACAATGATTAAACTAATACAGTAGTGATCTGATTCAAATACAACTAGTATTTGCATATTTTCAGATCTATGCTAAGTTCAAAATATCTTTGCTGATCAATAAACAATTCAATCCTTCATATCCTCCAACTTTACTTCACTCGGTGTATGCTTTTCTGATTATTGGTATTATCTGTAATAGCTCGGTTCTATCCACAACCAGTTTGATCAGAGGTGCATGAAAAAATTTCTTCCACGTGATTTCTCCTGCAGATTCAATTATCCCTAGGCTCAACAATAAATCTAATGTCTCTTTAAATAGACGTCATAAATCATTTTCTTATTATCCATTAGATTTTGCCTCTTAATCTCCATCGTTCATTTTTTCACTTCAAGCTTCCTTGACAAATGTGTTAATAACACATTTCAATCTCTTCCATTCAATCAATCTTGAATTTTGTTATCCATTAGATCCGTATAACTAACTTTATCTTTTACCTCGAAATCATATGCAACTTGCCAACTCATCAATTCAGTCAACTGTTATAAACTTTAATTATTTCTCTCACTTAGTTAATATAGAATGTTTTGGTGAATACTAACTCGGTTATTACTATCACTCGGTATACACTGCACTGGCTCGATGTATACAAAAACCTTCAATTACCGACCACATTAACTTGTTCAATTCTGATCTTCAATACATAACAAATTCATGTAATACAATCAAGTCAACAACATGATGCCATAGACTCATCAATAAGTTACCTAATGTATACCTTAGTCATATGTCCATATAGATATCTCTTTCTTTTACCATTTTTATTCTTCAGATGTTTGTAACTATCATGATAAGTATAGTCAAGACTAGTTGACATCAATGACAATAGTCACTGATTTAATAATGTTACATGTCACTTTAGTAGCTCAGTGACTTTCAATCATTGTCTTTCTCTTGTCCATTTAGTTCATCAAGTTATTCAATTAGTTATAGATTATCAATCTCTCCCTTTGGCATTGAGGAAACACAAATATGAAATATGCCATAACATACCAAACATATGTACTACAACTCTTTCAATAAATGGTGTATCTCGGTAATCTCTCCCTTAGCTTGAACATTTAATATGTTTAATCACTATTGTTATCATTTTAGTTCACACTAAATTGGTAAATTGACAAAATGTTTTGCATTGCAATATGGATTTTATAGTTGTTGTTTTAAGTTGCAAAATTGTTAAAAATTCAGAAGATAAAAGTACATGTGCAGCATTACAATTGTAAACATCATAGAACTTGCATCAAGGTACACTTATTTGCATACTACTATTCATTTTTTTGAACAAAATACAAATGCTTGAGCTTAATAGAAAAGAGGAACATATGTGTGCATTTCAAAAAATAAAAGTATAGCATTGAATTATCCACACAAGCAGTGGTTGCTCTCAAAACTATAAAGTAAAAGTACATTTCTGAGATATACAAAGACATACAATGAAAATGCATTGATATACAGCCACACATCTCATGGAAATAGATTAATGCAGGCATGCATTTCAGTCTTAATTGAATGCAAAAATTTAAAGAGATATTTACATTTGTGTAAATGCAAAAAAAAAAGAAAGAGAGGATAGGTTAGGCCCCCCCATTGCCTGGTGTTTTCATAGAGGGTTGAATGGTGTTCCATCTTTGATCCCACATCCCAAAAAATCCTGAGTTATCCTGCAAAAGAAGAGAGAGAAAGAGGGGTCAATTCATGTGAACTAAGTAGTGGAGGAAGACTAATCTATCATTCTAGCTATCTACTTGATTACATTTACAAAAATGTAAATCAGAATGCATAAATGGAGCTATTGGAAGGAATGATCACATCACAGAAAATAATTTATTTCTTAACATTGTTTCTTTCATGTGAAGATTCAGGTATGAAGACTAAGTAGGTTGTTGAAAGGACATGCATACATTACACGCATGAAACTTTCCAACTGAAGCTATGGAGAGGTGAAGACATGAAGACCGGAAGACTAGAGGAGGCTATTGAGGGGGCATGCATAAGCTTCAAGCATGGGACCTTCTAGCCAAATCATGGAGCTTTTGAAGGTAGGCTATTGAAGGGACATGACTTTCGTCATGAAACTTTCTAGTCAATAAATCAGAGTTACAAGTGCTACAAGATCATATTCATTTCATTCTAAGGTTTCAGGATTGTCACAAATTTTTCAGCATAGACATCAAAATTGCTACAAAAGGTATTTATCATATTCTGTTATAGAAAGTTATCGTACAAAGTATTGATTGTCATAGAAGTTAGTTTTACATTCAAGAGAATATATTCATGTCACGGTGGATCATAATTTTCAGTTTCTATAGAGTA
Source organism: Chamaecyparis obtusa (assembly GCA_027943335.1). Classification (NCBI taxonomy): domain Eukaryota; kingdom Viridiplantae; phylum Streptophyta; class Pinopsida; order Cupressales; family Cupressaceae; genus Chamaecyparis; species Chamaecyparis obtusa. The sequence continues at coordinate 601,884 of BSBK01000561.1, forward strand.
ATCAGCAAGCTTGTAAAATCATGTATCAAAACAATTTATGACGGATCTGTATGTTATTCAATCACTTTTATAGTATCAAGTCAGAGATTCAATGGGGAAGAATAGTGTTATGAAGATGAAAAAATATCATATTTTTTGTAAGCAATTGCTATCATAAAGTGTGCATCTACAGAGAATAAGTTACATAATGTTGTTTTCAAACAAGGATACAATGTGATGTTCAACAGTCATTTACATGCTGATAGGTGCTAAAAATATCATTATAAGGTCATAGAAATATGTTCATGAGTGTCACGAGCCTATGCTCAAACTTTATAAATAGGTTTCATTAATAGAGTTACATTTATTTGATATCTGATATGCATACCTGGATTTTGGGTTTTTAAAATGATTTGAAGTAATACATTATAGTGATTCACTATCAAGGAACTAAAAGTTACATAATATGAGCCAATATGAAAAAGGAGATACAATATGTTACAGTTTAGTGAAGAGCATTATAAAGTATACATCCATCAAATAAGCTCATTGTTTTAACATTTACAGTAAATGTTACGGTCAAATGGAAGATTAATCATCTGCTATGTTACAAGTTCATCAAATAATGATCACATAGAATAAATATAGTTAACATATTTTAAAGGTGTTGGTCATTGTTTTTCTGGTAAAAGAAGGTCAGAGGAACATGCTGGTGTTTATTTCTTTCAGCTGGATCAGTATTCAGGATCAAGCTGGAACATTACATAAATAAATTGTGTATGAAATACTGGTAAATATAAGAGGAGCTTTAATAGCTTAAGGGATTTCTAGCCATTGGAAAATGACAAGGCAGACATTTACTATAAGGAAGTGGTGAGAACAGTATGGGTATACATCAATTTCTATGCAATAGTGTGACAAAGATGTCTAACATTTTATATAATAGAAATAATAGCTCAATTTTTAGTATGTAAAATGCAGAGATAAAGAATAAAATCTAATATTTTATGCAGATTTACAATAGTTAAGAGAAAATCTATAGCATTTTTGACAAAAGAAATGATAAGTCCATTTTTGCTATGTACATGATGGAGAGACAAATACAGAAAAGTCCAGCTTTAGCAGATAAAGCCTAAGTTCAAAAAAAGATTGAGTTTTAGAGGAAGGCCCGAGATCTTTTACAAATAAACAAACTCTAGCTCAAAAACCTGAGTTCCATATAGCAACTTCCCAAGCAAAGAACATAGAGTAACATCTTCTAATACAAGCTCCAAAATCAAAGATGCATTCACTGCGCCATATTTTATGGCATGGAAGTCAAAGTTCATACCATGGAGGCTGAGTTCATGCACAGACAATGCCATCTTATGGCATATAAATACCAGTCACAATGCGTGGTCAAAAGGTCAAGTATTAAGCTATATATTGCAAAGGAATGTTTCAAACTTCAGCACCAGTTAAATTTAATGCAAGAAAAATGATGAAATTTCTAAGTCCTTAGGGTTTCACGCAAATAAAGATGAATTTATTTTCAGCATTTTATGCAAAGGAAAAAAAAGAGATAATAGTCAAAGTTTCTGCTATATATATAATGGGACCAGCAAATAGATCAATACAATTACAACCATGATAAAGAAGCTACAAGAACATGACAACAACTATATGAATGAACCCAGTTTTAGCTACAAAAGTATGGATACATTATTATGGAAAAACCCAAAGACCCAGATCAAAATAAACTCCAAAATCGACTACAACAAAATGTTCAAACAAGTAAAAGGTTGAGTGACTTATCTATGAGTTACAAGCCGTGAGCCTCCAGTTAAGGCCAAGATTATTGTAAAGACCGAGTTCAGGAATAGTTACAGGACCAAAAGCTACAGCCCATGCCCAAGTCAAAATACCAGTAAAAGCCATGAGTTTTTTCTAGCATAAAGAAACCGAGTTTCATATCAACAATGCCAATTTCAACAAAATAAAAACCCGAACTTCATGTCAAAGTATAGCTACAGAAAGTGGGAGATTTCATAGCTACAGATGGAAACGCAAAGGAGAAAATAATAACATCATTTTTCCACCAAAATCTCATGGAGGCAGCAGAACCCTAGGTTTTCTTCTCCATAAAGAATGCGAAAAATATCAAATGTGAAGATACAAAGGAAATGAAATAAAAGCTTTTTGCCAAGTTTTGATAAAAGATTGGAGTCTGCAATGCCTTGACAGACCATAGAATACGGAAACCTTCTCAACATGCCACGACACTTAGATCACGTGCCTTGTAGAAAAATGGAGATTTTTTTTTTTTTAAAGATCATGTTGACGATGGGATAGGTTTCAAATTAGGTTAGATCAGGCATGTTGAGGGTACTTGAGTTTTCTTTTTGATTTGAGATATTATGTGATCTAATAATTATTTATTAACTAAATATTGTATGATAATACTTATAAATATTTAATTCTTAAAATAAATAATCTTGATTATTTGTTAAAGTATTATTATACAATAATTAATAAATAAGTAATTATTAGATTTTTGGGGAATTTTCTTTTATGCTTAAATTGTGAGTAATATTAATTATTTGTCGTAATTATAAGATAAATAGTTATTAATTATTCTTAAAGAGAAATTTGTGGGAAAGTTTTTTGAGTGTTGGACTTAGTTAAGTCTCACCTCTCATCTCTTTAGTGTTGACTAGCAATTGACTACTCATTCTTTACTCATTCAGAAGAGGAATTCTTTCAGTTCTAAATCAGTTGATGGGGTAGTTACATCATCTTGGAGTTACTTAGAGATTATTTTTGAGTTCTCCATCAGTTATTATTAGTTGAGAAGCCATTTGGAATAGTTTACTCTCAGTTTCTAGCAGTTACACTCATGATTTGGTGGGCTTTTGTTCAGATCTGACCTCATCATGCATGCCTTAAATTTAGAGTTATCTTTTTGTTTAGAGGCTCTTTTGAAGGAAGGGTTTAATTTTTGAGATTGGCCTTAGAGGCTATAAAATTGAGCTTGATATTCATTTGTAGGGGTTCATAGTTTGAGAAAAAAGAGGTATTAAGTGAGCATATTGTTCCTTTTCCTTTTTTCTCATATTTTGTAGCCATTTTTGCAGAGTTTGAAGATTATAAAGCTGGCCTTATTATTTGCATATTTTTTCTAAGTTCTGTCATTGAGCCTTTCAAGTTTTCTGCATTTAAGTGTTTGGTATCTTTCAAGCATAGATTAGTGAATTGTTCAAATTCCTATTCTAAAATTGTAAAGAATTAACCTTTTGCAAAAGTTATCTGTTTGGTGGTTGAATTCTTATTATTAGTGGTAAAACCCTAATCGTGAGTTTTTACCATCCTAGGTGTTGAAAAGTGAATTTAATTGCAGAATTTAGTAGTGTGTGTTTGATAGATACAGATTTGTGATTCTAAGAAATCTGCATCTATTTTGGTGTATCACCTGTTAGTTAGGTTTCATTTTTCAATTATCCTTCTACCTTTTTCTCAAAGTTTTAAAAAGTCAGGATTAGGTGATATTCCACATCTATAGGAACCGGCCTAGAATCCAGAGATTTGTTCTCTTTCCCACAAAGAGTTCATTTCCATGTTTCAATAGGAAGGCTAGATTTTCAATCAAGCTAGAGGCACATTCCTGATTGACAACAACTACATAGCATTTCAGTAGACTCTCCCTTTGAATTTGATCTTCTTCTTCCTTTCTGATACTTCTCAGATGATTTCCCTCACTAACTCTCCCTTCTTTTGTGTTCTCTCCAACTGATATTTCATATGAATCTTTCTCTCCCTTTGACAAAAATGTCAAAAAAGAATAAACAGCTCTCCAATAGTAAAAAATCTTTGTTGTTCGGTTCAGATCATGTACCTTAATGTATAGATATACAATTTTCATAATCCAGCATTCACAACCTTAGAAAACCTAAAGTGTGAACAATATGCATCAATATCATTGATTTTCTGATAAAGTATAGGTTGATGCAACCTCCTGATCACCTTAGTGACTGACAGATAGGGGATGGACCCCTAGTCTAGTCCTCAAGTACTCAAATGTATCCTTCGATAAGGGTTTAGGGAATATATCTGCAAGTTGTTCTTTAGATTTCACAAACTCCAGTTTCACTTGCTTTTCTTGTACTTGTTCCCTCAAATAGTGATAATTAATAGATATATATTTTGTCTTTGAATGCATCATCAGATTCTTGGAAATTTTTATAGCACTTATGTTGTCACAATATATAATCACTGGATTAGTGATCTCCTCATTCGTACCTTTCAATAGTTGTTTTATCCATGCACTATTTGAACAATTAGCGGCAGCAACAACATATTCTGCTTTAGCAGTAGAGTGAGAAATGCATGCATGTTTCTTACTTATCCAAGTAACTAACCTTTCTCCCAAAAATAATGCTCCACCAGTTGTGCTCTTTTGGTTATCTATATTTCCAGCCCAATCTACGTCGGTGTAAACTTGTAGTTCAAAATTACCTTGTTTCTTATACCATGAACCATAATTCTTAGTGCTCTTTAAGTATCTCATAATCCTCTTAATAGCATTCATATGTGATTCCTTAGGATTAGCAAAAAATCTTGCTACAATCCCAACATCATGTGCAATATCTAGTCTACTATGCACAACATACATCAGTTTACCAATCATTGATCTATATAATGTCTGATTTACCTCGGTTGACTAATCATCCTTTGTCGATTTTCATCTTATGACCATCAATGTACCTACTGGTTTTGAATTTTTCATACCAAAAGTATTCAATACTTATTTTATGTAATTTGAGTGTGTTATGAATATCCCTTCATTTTGTTGTATAATTTGCAAACCTATAAAGAATTTAATCTCTCCATACAATGACATCTCAAATTCCTTTCTCATTTCATCAACAAATGATTTGCAAATATTGTCATTCCCTCCAAATATAATATCATCAACAAATATTTTAGCAATCAAAATATTGTCATCAGTTTCTCCTTTCAAATACAAATTGCTATTGTCACTTGTCCTCACAAATCCAATATTGATAAGATAAGCATTCAATATTTCATACCATGCTCTCAGTGCTTGTTTCAGTCCATACACTGCTTTGTGCAATTTACATACCATGTTCTCCTTATTTGGATCAACAAAACCTTTAGGTTATTCTATGTAAACCTCTTCCTCAAGTATTCCATTCAAAAATGTTGATTTAACATCTATTTGATATACTTTGAATCCTTTGTGTGCAGCATATGCAAGCAATATTCTAAATCCTTCAAGTCTAGCAACTGGTGAAAAAATTTCACCATAATCAATTCCTTCTTCTTGTGCATATCCTTTGCATACAAGTATTCATGTGTTCCTAGTGACTTCACCATTTTCATTTAGCTTGTTTCTGAATATCCATTTGGTTCCAATTACATTTTTATCACTTGGTCTCGGTACCAATGTCCATGTTTGTTTTTTCTCTATCTGCTCAATTTCTTCATTCATGGCTTTAATCCATTCCTCATTCTCAAGTGCATCTCTAACATTTTTAGGTTCAAATTCACAAACTAGACATGTGTTATGTCTCAACTTACTTCGTGTCATCATGCTAGCTTTCTTGTCTCCAATAATTTAGTTATGTGGATGGTGTATTCTAACAAATTTTACTAACACTTGTTCTCTTCTCTGTTCATCAATTAGTGCAGGTTCAATTTCTTCCTTGGTAGCAATTTCTTGATTCTTGGTCTCTATAGGTTGATGTTTGGTATTTTTATTTTGTTTCTCGGTGTTTTCAGTCTATTACTCGGTAGCTTCAATATTTTTCTTAGGTAGACCATCAAGTAGTTCAATGAATGTATATCTACCATATTCATATGGTTCTTTCCTACTTTCTTCATCATTCTTCTCAGAAAACTCATCAACTTTCACATTAGCACTTTCAATCATTTTGTTAGAAACCTTATTCAAATATTTGTAATCTTTTCTCTTAGTCGAATATACCAAAAATATTCCTTCATCACCTTTAGAATCAAATTTCTCATTTCTATCATCTTTCAAAATATAACATCTACTTCCAAAAATTTTGAAATAACTTACATTAGGTGTGTACCCAAACCATAGCTCATAAGGTGTCTTGTTTGAATCTTTCTTCAGTTGTACTCAATTCAATGTGTATACAGTAGTGCTAATAGCTTCTCTCTAGTACATTTGTGCAACATCTTTCTCAGTCATTATTGTTCTAGCACAATCAACTATAGATCTATTCCTCCTTTCAGCAATCTCATTCTACTGTGGTGTTCTCAGTGCAGAAACCTATCTTTTAATTCCATGCTCATTATAAAAGTTAGTGAATTCATCAAAAATAAACTCACCTCCTCTATCAGATCTTAAGCATTTTAATTCTTTTCCACTTTCCTTTTCCACTTTAGCTTTATACCATTTGAACATTTTGAAAGCTTCAAATTTCTCTTTCAAAAACATAATTGTCATCATCCTAGAATAGTCATCAACAAGTAGAATAAAGTATATGTCACTATAATAACTCTGAGTTCTCATAGGACCACATAATTTGGTATGAACCATCTCCAAAATAGCTTTAGATGAGTAGGTCTTTCTCTTAAAACTAGATTTTGACATCTTTCCCATTTGGCATTGTTTACACATGACATGGTTAGGTTTAGGTAAGCTCAATAAGCCTCTAACTTTTTTTTTCTTATTGATCTTAACCATGTCAAAATTCACATGACATAACCTTTTATGCCACGACCATACTTCTTCAGTTCTAGCTATCAAACAAGAAGTTTCAACATTGTCAAGATAGAATAGATTACCTTTGGATTGTTCACCAATACTGACCAACTTTCATGTTTCATCATAGATCTTCACCTTCCTACTTTCAAATTCATGAACTCAGTGACTTGAGTTATTCAACTGTGCTACACTTAACAAGTTATAATTAAGTCCCTTAACCCAATATACATTTTCACATTTAATCTTATTATTCAACATGATAGATCATTTTCTTTTACTTGACAAGGTGTATCATTACCCATTTTAACAGATCCTCTATTATAGTGTTTAAGGTATTCAAATTTATCCTCATCACCAGTCATATGATGTTTATAGCCACTATCAATAATCCATGTATCATTCTTGCTAAATTTAGAAATAAGTGTTGTTTCTACATACCTTTCTTCTTCTTTCAAAGCTACGAATACTACCTCAATGTCTTCATCAGTGTCGGTGTCAGTATCATCATCATCATCTCCAACAAGGTAACATGCCTTCTTGCCTTTGTCTTTGTAGTCTCGGTTGTTCCTTCTATAATAGTTTTGGTTGCCTCTGTGATTTCGATTATCTCTTTTGTCATACTTTCTTTCACCAGATCGGTCATTGTCTTTGTTATCATCTTTTATGTTAGGACATCTAACTGCAATATGACCAATTTCTTTACAATTAAAACATGCTAAAGATAATTTCCCTTTATACCTTCCTTTACCTTTAGGTAGCCTTCTAGCCATAAGTGCTTCAAGTTCATCAAGTCCATCTTCATCACTATCACTATCACTCTTATTTATTATCATATGTTTACTGCTTGACTTTCCAATTTTCAAAGATGACATAAATGCAAACTCAACACTCAGTACAATACTATTATCATAGTTATTCATCTCAAAAGTAGTCAATTTATCAATCAAACTATCAAGTGTAAGAACATTACTCAGCGAGGAACTTATTTCATGAATTGCAGAGATTCTAATAGCATAAATTGGTAGCAAGGTTCTAAGAATTTTACTCACAACAATGTCTTCATCAATAACACCTCCTACTCCTCGGATAGAATTGACAACCTCCTTGATTCAGTTACTGTACTGTGAAATGTTTTCACCTTCTTTCATCTTCATATCATTGAATCTTCCTTTAAGGCTTTCAGCTCTTTCTCTCATCACATTCACATCTCCTCTGTAGACTAGTGCAAGTTTATCCCACATTTCTTTTGTTGAAGTGCATGTTTTGACATCTTCAAATCCTGCATTAGAAAAGGCAGCAACAATCTCTATCATTGTCATGTTGTGTTCATGTCTGTCTCTTAGCTAATCAATAGTCAAAGGTCCAGTTGTCGGTTGTATGTAAGCATTGTCTAGGAGAAATACTCTAGATTCACCAATTCCAGATATATGCAACCTAATTCTACCTTATCATTTCGATAATTTATCTTTATTCAACTTTGGCACCTCTCTCTTATACATCTTGTGATTTTTAACTCGAGTCCTTCAATCTTCCTTCCAAGAAAATAAGCTATAATACCAATTGTTAGATAACTGAGAGGGGGGTGAATCAGTTAGATCCAATTATCATACAGTCCCAAAACATTTAGATGTATATATTCCAAACTTTTCAACCAAATAACCAACTAGGTAAGATAGCAATAACAATCTTTCTGTTCATTTACCGAATACCAGTAAATTCAATACTGTGTCTACCGATTAAACTAGATATTAAATGTGTAAAGTAAACTAACAATCCAATCACATCAAATAACACATAACACAAGGATTTGAATGTGGAAATCCTGCTAAGGGAAAAACTACTTGGGACCGGTAACCCAAAATATTTCATTCTTCTGAAGTGAGCTCGGTTAGGAGCCAACCATGTTAAAGGTTACAATGCACACTGTAAGGTGTGACCTAGTTAAAAGATTTATCACTAACAGTTAACTCTTGATCATTATTCACTATGGGGTCAAAAAAAAACCATCAACATTCATCAAATGTTATATTGAAATACAAATAAGACTGTTAAGTCCACTCGGTTAAGAGATTTAGTTGTAACAATGATTAAACTGATATAGTAGTGATCTAATTCAAATACAACTAATATTTGAAAAATTTTAGATCTATGCTAAGTTCAAAATACCTTCATTGATCAATAAAAAATTCAATCTTTCATATCCTCCAACTTTACTTCACTTGGTGTATGATTTTCTAATGATCGGTGTTGTCTGCAATAGCTCGATTCTATCCACAACCAGTTTGATCAGAGGTGCATGAAAAAACTTTCTTTCACATGATTTCTCCTGCAAATTCAATTATCCCCCAGACTCAATAATGAATCTCATATCTCTTTAAATATATGTCATAAACCGTTTTCTTATCATCCATTATATTTTTCCTCTTAATCTCCATCGTTCATTTTTTGCTTCAAGCTTCCTCGGTAGATGTGTCAATAACATGTTTCAATCTCTTCCATTCGATCAATCTTGAATTTTGTCAATCCTTAGATCCTTATAACTAACTTTATCTTTTACCTTGGAATCATACACAACTTGTCAACTCATCAATTTAGTTGGTTGTTATAAACTTTAATTTTTTCTCTCACTCGGTTAATACAAAATGTGTCGGTGAATACTAATGTGGTTATCACTGTCACTCGGCATACACTGCATTAGCTAGGTGTATATAGAAATCTTCAATTACCGACCATATTAACTTGTTCAATTCTGATCTTTAATACATAACAAATTCATGTAATACAATCAAATCAACAACATGATGTCATAGACTCATCAATAAGTTACCCAATGTATACCTTAGCCATATCTCCATATCCATCTCTTCTTCATGTAGATATCTCTTTTCTTTACCATTTTTCTTCTTTAGATGTTTGTAACTATCATGATAAGTATAGTCAAGACTAGTTGACATCAATGACAACATTTTGACTGATTTAATCATCTTACATGTCACTTTAGTATCTCGGTGACCTTCAAATCACTGTCTTTCTCTTGTTTGTTCAGTTCATCAAGTTAATCAATCAGTTGTAGATTATCAATTGATACTAACCTTTTACTATAGTTTTGAAACAACAACCTTCTTTTGTGCTTGTACTTAATGAAATGGGGCATTTTTCTTGAACTAGTTGTACCACTTGTGTTTAAGGAAAAAACTAAATTTTTTGAGTATTAGAAGGTCCATCCTGACCTTGAGCATCTATATTTTGGTTTTATCTTTATCAACTTGTTGATTTTCATCAATAGCCTTAGCCTTGGATCTTGTGCCAACTTCTACGGGCTTTCAAGTCTAATTTTGATCAATATTAATAGCAACAACCTCATCTTGATCAAAATTTATTAAGGCAGTGTCAGAATTACCTTGCTAACTTTGATTATTTTTCTCCTCGTTTCCTTCTTGTGGAATGCTTGAATGAGCTGCCATCTCTTGGAGTATTTGTTGGCACCTTGCCTCTAAAGAATTAAAATAATTGAACCAAAAATGGTGTTGATTACAAGTAACACACCATTTCTCTAATGTAGAGGGTTTGGGATCTAGTGTTTTCTCCAAAACTCCTAACTTCTCCTAACCATCCAATGGTTACTCCTTGTTCTATCTTCTCCAATGTGGATCTCCAAGATCCTCTCAATCAACTTCTCCTCCAAGGTATAGTTGATATCTAGAAGATACACCACCTTTAAGACCAATTTGGTCTTTGATTCCCTAGTCTTCTTCACTAGAATCCCTCTCTAGAACCCCAAACCCTAGCTTAGGATCTTCTCACACATCACTTCCACTCTTGACCAAGTTCTTGACTCTTCAAAAGTCATTTATAATCCTTCCACACACTTTTGGATACTCCACCAAGTCCATAAGCAACAAATTCACTAGGAGGCCTAATTGACTCAATTCCTAGTAGCTCTATTTTGACTATTTTTGGCTTAGTGCTCCCAAAATCTCCAAACACTCTCACAAAAGACCTTAAAAATATTCAAGGTATCCACAAACCCTTACCAAATCCAAATTTTAGACTCCTGGTTACACTCACAACCCCATTTTCTAGCAAGCCCTAGTTTTAAGCCTATTAATTAGGCCTCTAGACCAGTCTTGTCCAATTGCTTCTAAATTGATCTCCAAACTTCTTTTCACCTTCTCTCACCTTTTGATTATTAAAGGGAACACATTACTAAATCCACACATGCCACTGGGTTCCTTCCCCAAGATCATGGGTGCTCGAACCAGTTTCTTCTCTACCCTGTCTTGGCTCACCTGTTCTTAACAGTCAGCCATAGGGCTTTCCATCTGCCCTAGAAATCTTATTTCCACAACAAAAATGAAAGAATAAACTTTATTTATAGACTCTAACCTTCCATCCCCTATGGTTTCAGCCATTTCCACTTGTGGATGCTCAGGTTAGAGTCATTTCAACCATGGAGGTCCTGCAAATTGGTTTTATAGACCAGTGGCTTGAAATGCTTGCCAAATCTCACTACACTAACCTAGAAATAAAATAATCAATGCAGTATGAAGATAGAACACTACTCTAAACTAACATGGGTTCTGATCACCTTTATCAATATGTACAGGTTGTACAAGGCATAGAGAAACCCTGCAAACAGTAAGAACTAGAATCTCACATCCGTACAAAAAGTTCTAAGTTATCAAATTCAAACCAAAACTTCATTAGCCGTTGAAATCCATTGTTCTCATGCTCATATCCCAAGCATGAGTGGTTACAACTACCTTAACTTCCATTTGAGAAACTTTTCAAAAAGTTGCAAAAGTTGCTTAGCAACTTTTTGCCTAGAGTGTCATTTGGCCTTTTAGACCCACCTAAAGATTAGGAATGACTCCTAAGTCCTAGATAAGGACATTTAAGGTTCTAAAACCTTATTTAGACCATTTCTACCCAAATCTATCACCTTGAGACTCTTGAGCCCATTTAGACCAAATGGACCACTAACTGTTCCTAAGCTCATTTGGCTCTTACAATCACATTAATGGATCCAATCCAATGGACCTTATTCTAACCCACAACAAACTCCTAACACAACGCTAAAAACTCACTAACTTATCCAAAATGGGAGCTTAATAGGAAGTGCCCTGCACCATACTCCCCTAGGACAAAGAACTCAAGTCCCTTGAGTTAGGAGGTCTGTAATGGTGACTCCATGCTTTGAGATATCCAACTCTGTCATCCATATAGCTTCAACATCATGTAACCCCTTCCATTTAACCAGGTACATGTAACACCTTATAGGTGCATTTCCTTGTCTTCTTGATCACCTTAGTATCCAACATACTCTCCAACTTCAGTGGGATTGTGTTTGGAAAATCCTTAACCCAATCATCATCTCCCAAGTTTAAAAGAATAGTGGGACATGTGTCTAGAACTAGTCCCTTATAGGGATACAAATCACACACATTAAAAATGGGTGAAATGCCCAAATTAGGGGGCAATTCCACTTCATAAGCATTCTTGCCATATTTGTGCAAGATCTTCAAGGGTCCTATCTTCTTCATAAGCAACTTGGTAGGCTTTCCCTTGGCTAATCTCTCCTTCCTAAGATAGGCAAGGACTAGATCCCCTACTTTGAATTGCAAATCCTTTCTAGACTAATCTGCCTTAGCTTTGTACTTCTCTCCCTATTTTTGCAAGGTCCTTTTGACCTACTCATGCAACTCTTTCATCTAGTCTGCAAATGTCTCTCCTTGAGCACTCCTCTTCTATTGCAACCTAAGGTCTCTCAACTCTAGGATCCCTCTAGGATGAGTCCCATAAACTATCTCAAAGGGGCTTTTACCTGTACTCCTATTAATGGAGTCATTATAGGAAAATTTTGCCTACCCTATGATATGATCCCATGACTATCCATGCCGCTTAGTCAAGCATCTTAACAAATTGCCTAGTGACTTTTTCACTACCTCTATTTGTCTATCTGATTATGGATGGTAAGCTGAAGAGAATGATAAATTTATACCTAACATCTTCCATAGGGTCCTCCAAAAGTAGCCCACAAACTTGATGTCCCAATCACTTACTATGTTTAGTGGCAAACTATGGATTCTAGCAATATCTCTAAAAAATAGTCTTGCAATTTGTGAAGCATCATTAGTTTTCTTGCATGGTATGAAGTGTTCCATCTTGCTAAAATGGTCCACCACAACAAATACATTGTCATGTCCCCTAGGTGTCTTTGGAAACCCCAAAACAAAGTCCATACTCAAGCACTCCCAAGGCCTTTGAGGTATGGATAAGGGTTGGTACAATCCACTATTACATCTCTATCTTTTAGCCCTCTAATAGATCTGACATTGTTCCACAAACTTCCTGACATCTGATTGCAATTTAGGCCAATAATAATGTCTATTCACCTGCTCTAGTGTCTTATCCACTCCAAAGTGGCCTCCCAAACTTCCTTGATGCTTCTCCTTCACTATGTTTTCCCTCATTGAGCATTGAGGTATACACATGAGGTTTCCTTTGAACAATAGTCCTTCCTGTAGTATATACTTAGTAAATTCCAACTTGAATCCATGTCTAAACCTTTCACATGCCTCATAGCAATCCTTGAAATCTTTATCCTCTTTGTAGTGACCTTTCAAGTCTTCCATACTCACACTTTGTAACTGAATTTCCTAAATAGATAGGACTCTTCTACCAAGAGCATCAACAACCTTATTACTAACTCCCTTATTATGCTTGATCACAAAGGTGTAGGCTTGCAAAGACTCAACTCATTTAAGATGTCTTTGGTTCAACTTATCTTTCCCATTCAAGAAGCTAAGGACATGATTGTCTATATAGACTACAAATTCCCTTGGTAGGGGTTAATGTCTCCACTTTTTAAGGGCTTGCACCATTGCATATAACTCCAAATCATAGGTGGAGTACTTTTGTTTATCCTCATTCAACTTCTCAGAGAAGAATGCCACAGGATGTCCCTCTTGGCTTAGCACTTCTCCAATGGCTAGCTTTCTAGCATCACATTCCACCACAAAAAAATGATTTAAATCGGGGAACCTTAAGGTAGGTAGTTCTTCAATGCTCTTCTTAAGCATCTCAAACCTCTTATCAATTGCCTCTATCCATTTGAATTGACATTTGATTCCACCCTTAATGGTGTTGAGGATAGGTGCACACACATGACTAAAATTCCTCACAAACTTCCTATAGTAGGATGCCAAGCCATGATAAATTCTAACATCCCCTATGGATTTAGGTGTAGGCCAATCCAAGATTGACTTGACTTTATCAGGATCCATCTTCATGCAGCCATTAGCAACCAGAAAACCAAGGTAAACTAGTTCAATTTTCAAGAACTCACACTTATCTTGATTGATCATCAACTTCTCTTTATGCAGCCTCCTCAAGACCTACTCCAAATGCTCCATGTGCTCCTCCTTAGACCTGCTAAAAATTAGAATGTCATCAAGATAAACTATTACAAACTTACCTATGAAGTCTGTCAATACTTCATTCATGAGCCTCATGAATGTGCTAGGGGCATTGGTGAGGTCAAAGGGCATCACAAGCCACTCATACAGCCCTTCATTTGTTTTGAAGGTTGTCTTCCATTCATCACCAGGCCTAACTCTATTTTGATGGTAGCCTGACTTCAAATCCACCTTGGAGAAGTAACATGAACCTCCCAAATTGTCCAACAAGTCCTCAATTCTTGGCATTGGAAATCTGTACCTAATTGTAATCTTATTGATGGCCCTTGAATTAGTGCACATCCTCCATGTACCTCCCTTCTTTGGTGCAAGGATAGCAGGTACAACACAAGGGCTCAAACTCTTCCTTATCAACCCCTTATCCATCAAATCTTGAATTTGCTTTGCTATCTTTGCTTTTTGAGTAAGTGTCATCTTATATGCAGCCTTGTTTGGCAAGTTTTCTCCAAGAATGAGGTCTATTTGATGGCTTATTTCCCTCATGGGTGGCAATGCACTTGGCAACCCATTGTCCACTATATCATGGTACTTGTCCAATAAGGTTTGTACCTTTGGTGGTATGTTGACTTTCTCCTTAGCCTCCTCTTTTGGCTTCACTACCATTGCACAACAGACCTCTTTCTCCTTCTTCATAACCTTTAGAAACTCTTTCCCACTCAAGAGCATAGCACTAGTCCCCACATGCTTCTCCTCATTAGGTTCTTGCAATGTATCCTTTTGAAACTTCTTTCCTAGCTTGGTGATTAAGTAACTATTCCGTTCACCATCATGCATGGCCTTCACATCATATTGCCATGGGCATCCTAGAAGTAGGTGACATGTATCCATGGGCAATATGTCACATAGGACCTTGTCCTTGTAGTCTCCTATCTCAAACTCAACCATAGTTCGTTCATCAACAACTATCTGTTGTCCCTTATTGAGCCATGATACCTTATAGGGAGTGGTATGAGGTATCCTCCTAAGTTTTAATTTGTCTACCATCTCTGTCGATACTATATTCTTAGTGGATCCAGAGTCCACTATCACCTTGCATATCTTACCATGTGACCTACAAGTAGTTTTGAAGAGGCTCTTGCTTTGAGGTGGCTCCATGGTGCTAGGAACCTTCAATAAAGTTCTTCTCAACATGAGATTCTCTCCATCCAATGTTGGCCCTGCCTTGGAGATAGGTGAAGTGACACTTTGGGTGTCCTCTTCTTGCACCAACTGATTCCTCCTCTCTCCCATTGATGATGAAGAACCTTTTTTAGGACATCTACCCATGGTATGTCCCACTTGATTGCAGTTATAGCATCTACTGGTGAAGACTGAATTAGTTCTCTCTTGTGACTGAAACCTACCTCTTGGTGGCCCTCTTCCTCTATATCCTCCTCTTTGCAATGAACCCCTATATTGATTACCTCCACTTCCATCAATAGGTGGTGTCTCTTCCACCCTATTTGAGCCTTGTCCTATACCAAAGATGTTCCTGCCCCTAAATCCTTTGTTACTGTTGTTACCCCTACCTCTTTGTTGGAAGTCACTGCCATTCTTCCTCCTAACCTTCTCTTCTTCTCTTAAGGCCAACTGAAAGAACTTGTGCATGTTATTAGGAGCCATCATGCTGATTTCATCTTGGATCCCTTGCCTCAATCCATTAAGGTACCTTGCTACCTTCTCTACTTCTTCTTCCTGCCTTCTTACTCTTAGACTTAGCTTATTGAACTCCTCAGTGTAGGTGCTAACTGATAACTCCCTTTGTCTCAGATTTTGCAGCTTTTGATACATTTGTACCTCATAATCAGTCGGCAAGAATTGTGCCCTTAACCTGATTTTCATCCTTTCCCATGAAACTATCTTCTTCTTCCCATTAGTTATCCTATCATCCTGCATCATGTTCCACCACACCAATGTAGATCCTTTGAGCCTAGATTTGGCCTAGCTGACTCTCTTTTCCTCTACCACTTCATTGTATTCAAATTGATTGTCTATGGCCTCTAGCTAGTCCAACAACTCCTCACCATTCAAACTGCCACTATAGTAAGGTATGTGTTCCATGCTATCCTTGTTGATGGATTTGAATACATCCAAGAACACCTTGTCTTTATCATCAACTATTTCTTTACCTTTTCTAGATGTCTCCCATGTCTTACTTTCATTTTCATCTTCACTCTCATCACCCCATTCAGTGATTCTCTTCCCTTTTGATTATGATAGATTGGCCTTTGCCAATACATCTTGGACCAAGTCCACTATGGCACCCCTACTCATTTCCTTTGGAGGCATGTTTTCAACCTCTTTACTCTCCTCCCGTTCAGACATACACAACCTTCAATAAATTTCTGCTCTAATACCACTCTGATGCAGAGGGTTTGGGATCTAGTGTTTTCTCCAAAACTCCTAACTTCTCCTAACCATCCAATGGTTACTCCTTGTGCTATCTTCTCCAATGTGGATCTCCAAGATCCTCTCAATCAACTTCTCCTCCAAGGTATAGTTGATATCTAGAAGATACACCGCCTTTAAGACCAATTTGGTCTTTGATTCCCTAGTCTTCTTCACTAGAATCCCTCTCTAGAACCCCAAACCCTAGCTTAGGATCTTCTCACACATCACTTCCACTCTTGATCAAGTTCTTGACTCTTCAAAATTCATTTAGAATCCTTCTACACACTTTTGGATACTCCACCAAGTCCATAAGTAACAAATTCACTAGGAGGCCTAATTGCCTCAATTCCTAGTAGGTCTATTTTGACTATTTTTGGCTTAGTGCTCCCAAAATATCCAAACACCCTCATAGAAGACCTTGAAAATATTCAAGGTATCCATGAACCCTTACCAAATCCAAAGTTTAGACTCATGGTTACACTCACAACCCCATTTGCTAGCAGGCCCTAGTTTTAAGCCTCTTAATTAGGCCTCTGGACTAGTCTTGTCCAATTGCTTCTAAATTGATCTCCAAAATTCTTTTCACCTTCTCTAACCTCATGATTTTTCAAGGAAACACATTAGGGAATCCACACATGCTATTGGGTTCCTTCCCCAAGATCATGGGTACTCGAACTAGTGTCTTCTCTACCTTGTCTTGGCTCACCTGCTCTTAACAGTCAGCCATAGGGCTTTCCATCTGGCCTAGAAATCTTGTTTCCACGACAAAAATGAAAGCATAAACTTCATGTACAGACTCTAACCTTCCATCCCCTGTGGTTTCAGCCATTTCCACTGGTGGATACTCAAGTTAGAGTCATTTCAACCATGGGGGTCTTGCAAATTGGTTTTACAGACCAATAGCTTGAAATGCTTGCCAAATCTCACTACACTAACCTAGAAATAAAATAATCAATGCAGTATGAAGATAGAACACTACTCTAAACTAACATGGGTCCTAATCACCCTTATCAATCCGTACAGGCCATACAAGGCACAGAGAAACCATGCAAACAGTAAGAACTAGAACCTCACATCCATACAGAAAGTTCTAAATTATCAAATTCAAACCAAAACTTCATTAGCCTTTGAAATCCATCGTTCTCATGCTCATATCTTGAGCATGAGTGGTTACAACCACCTTAATTTCCATTTGAGCAACTTTTCAAAAAGTTGCAAAAGTTGCTCGAGCAACTTTGCAAAGTTGCTCGAGCAACTTTGCAAAGTTGCTTAGCAACTTTTTGCCTAGAGTGCCATTTGGCCTTTTAGACCCACCTAAAGACTAGGAATGACTCCTAAGTCCTAGATAAGGACATTTAAGGTTCTAAAACCTTATTTAGACCATTTCTACCCAAATCTATCACCTTGGGACTCTTGAGGCCATTTAGACCAAATGGACCACTAACTCTTCCTGAGCTCATTTGGCTCTTACAATCACATTAATGGATCCAATCCAATGGACCTTATTCTAACCCACAAAAAACTCCTGACACAACCCTAAAAACTCACTAACTTAGCCAAAATAGGAGCTTAATAGGAGGTGCCATGCACCATCCTCATCTTATGAAATATTATTCTAAGGAGGAACAAGCACTATTTCTTTTTAAGTACTCATAATCAAAGGGTTATAAAGATGACTTTCTCTTCATGTGTAATTTCTTCCTTGACCTTGGTCGGAAGCCTAATAACTAGGCTAGTTTTGCTAGAATTGAGTTTGTACATTAGACCTACATTGCCAATTTCACACTTGTGCTGACCAATTTTGTTGATTTTTTTGTCTCTCCAAATTGGTAGTTTTGTTACCACATATTTTTAAATTTCTCATCATACTCTCATTTTGTTCCTTAAGACCTTGAATTTCTTCTTTCAATTCCTTGTATGGGGTTGTAACTAAATGTTCCTTAGCTTCAACTTGAGCATTAAATGATGGAAATGTTGGGACAACAACTACTAGAGGTGGTACAACAACTACCATAGGTGGTACAACATGTGTATTTGGATAAATTTATACAAAATAAGGCATAGGAGATCTAGGAGGTAACTTACCAACTTGAATCAAGCTATTTTTAGCCCTAATAGCCACATCAAATGCACCTGGTAGGGTATGTCTTCCTATGGACTGAATCTAAACTAATATATTACTATTGAAAGTCTTAAGATAAAACAAAAAAGCATAATCGTTAGAAGGCTTAAATGATAATGGAATCCTGTCCCAAGTATTCTGAAACTGGAAGTTGAAATCTGAGATGTGCTTATTGTGATGCCTCTTAATTATAGTTAATTTCTCCACCAATGATAAATGATCTAATTTTTCCTCAAATTGACGATTTAACTGTTGTCAATCAGGATTGGGCCTATAGCTTGATGTGAAATGTAGCTATCCTGTTCAAACATGGAAATTCTCTCAAGTGGTGGGTTGTCCTAAAATGAGAGAAGAATCTCCGGAATACAGGTTGGTTCCTAGTAGTCTTCACCGAAAACTAAAAAGCATACGGGGAAAGGGATGAGAAAAATATAAATGCTTAAAACCTAAATGGGGTGATACATCAATTATTTGTATGCAAATTCAATTGAATCAACATGAATTATTGAAGATACCAATGATTCTCAATACTCAAACAAGCATGCAATTACAAAAAATGATTCTATACAAGGACCTGAAATCTTTTGTTTTGAAAGGGAAACTTAGGCTTCACCAATTTTCTACAAAAGAATAAGGACACACAAAGACCTGCAAGAACAAGTATCGAGATTCGAACATACAATAAGGAATGCAGCTTGAATAAACGATAAACACAACATAAAAGCAAAAAAAAAATATTGTACCCAAATCAATGAGAAGGAACTATTGTATCTATATAATCAACGCTGAAAAAATCTCTCCTACAAAGTGCTCATACAACTTGCTCAAAATTTTTGCAATGTGCAAAAAATCAGAGCCAAAAGAATAATCCCTAAAAATGAGGTGAATATACAATAAATAGAGCTCAAAACCCTAACTAAGATGCCAAAAATCATGCATGAAAATCAATGTCAAAACTACTCCAAATTATGAAGAAAACCATCAAAACTGCTCTCTAGTCCATATCCAACTGATAGCTCACTGAAAAATGCGTCAATCTGCTCAAAATTAGCATATATTTTCTCACTAATTGCATGGAGAAAAAAGAACTTCCCCTAGACTGAAAATGAACTCCCTGTAGCATGTAGTTAACTAAAACAGACTTCAATCTCTAAAAATTGAACTCTTCAGTTCGCAGGGAAATCATCTCAAGTCTGCCCCTTTCCTATTCTTGCATAAAAATTAATCAATTTATTCTAAGTGTCTTATAAATAAAACACTTTAGAAAACTAATTTTACAATATAATGCATGCAAGAATTTATTATTTTATTTATTACGTTATTTAATATTTATTAAATAACAATATTTAATAAATATTAAATAAAAGAATAAAGAAAATAATAAAAATAAAGGTGGATATAATAATGATTATTTATATATATTAAATGATAAATATGTAATATACATAAATAATAATGTTAATGCCATAAAAAATGAAAAGGGGAACATTTTCAATGCCCATACATCCATCAGACCCAAAATTGATAAATGACATTTTTTATGAGAAGACGGATCCAGACGTGAAAAGGGTAAAACCCTAAACACATTTTCATTTGGCATTTTTGATGAGAAGATGGGCCACAATGCTGCTAGGGTTTGAGGGTTTGCAGGATGTGGGGATGGTTTTTCTCGAAGACTCTGTTATCTTCAATCATTGCACAGGTATTCAGATATATTTATATGGATATTACAAAAGATGTGAAGCTTACTAAAGCAAAATAAAATTGTTCTATTTCCTTTCTCATTTGTTCTAAAATCTCTGTAACATTTCATGTAATCCGTGAATCTTCAATACCCCGGGTCATGGTCTGGTGTACCTGTAGCTAGTCGTGCCCTTGAAAATTATATCTCGTATATTATCTTTGTTTTTAGCACCATTTGGTATCGAGATCTTTCAAACAACAAAATTTTATGAATACCCATTTTGCATATACCCAATTGTAGGATTTTTTATTAAATTTGTTATATAAATTATTGTGCCTTTAGTAATTTTAGAAGAAAACTGGATTTGGTTGTGAAATCATTGAAACTCTCTTCAATAGCTATGGCTAAATAACCATATTGAAAACATCGAGCACTCTATATTTACTTTGTTGTTTTGGGTATTTCTCAATATCATGTGCTCTTTTTTATTCCTTACTGCATATGTTGTGAGATCTTTGTAACATTTCATATAGCATGGGCTTGGTTAATTTTATTTTTTCCATAACCTCGGGCTCAATTTTTCTGTGTTTATTTTAAAATCTGGGTTAACCTTTCTCTGATCCACAGTGCAATACTACTCGGTTTCTCATGAAATTTAATGGGTTTTTACATTTTCTAGTTTTCTCACTCTAGTAAAAATTTCAGATAAACCAAGATCGTGGTTTGGTAGAAAAGACAAAAATACGACTGGTTGTTTGTATTTGTTGCACTACTTTGAATATGCACTGGTATTGAATATGCCTTCATAAAACAATAGTTATCTCTTCTTCCTTTGATGTTATGAGGATGTTTTTCGCATTCAGAACCTTAATCACTCTGTTCTAGACAAAACCCATATTTTACATTTTTTAGATTCATTCTCATGTGCCCAAAAAATGCACACAAAAATACTGTAATTTCTAGTTTTCTACATTTTCCTAATTTTGCTGATAAGGAATGAAACCCTATTGCTACAATATGAATTCAAAGACACTCCATATGAATAAGTTTTAATCTTTTTCCATGCTATGATTAAATACTCTGTTGTTGCCACTTTGATCTTTGTTGAATTCTATCAATCAATTTATATGAATTCTGTTTGTGTTAATGGCTTCGTATAAACCAATGACTTCATTGGGGAAACCCATACCGATGAGTCATTTAAAAAATGCTCATCGTTATGTGTTGTTCCAATGAATTCATTGGAAATCGACATGACTTTGGATTCCTTATTTGAATAGCATAATTTGCATCAGAATATTCAGCACTTATGTAAATAGGATTTCTAATTTTCTTTTGTGATACTAATTGTACACTCTTTCCTTATAATAGCATGAATGCTCAATCGTTTTGCATTCAAATGCATAGCTTTTGAACTATGTTCTCTACAATTAAATATTGTTTGTACATTCAACCTTCCCGTAGCAAAATATTTAATGTCATATCTCAACTCTATTTGCTAATAACATTGATATCCCTTGCATTTCCATTTGAGTTGATTTTGTCTTATACTTTGTTTATTTGATTTTCAATAATCATATCATGTATGATTTTTCTTTTCCAGAAAAATAGAATATAAAACATTAAACATTAAAACCTCTTTTTAAACGTCCTATAGCAGCTTAAATGAAAACCAATACTAATCCATGAACACATTTTCACGTGACCTCCTGTAGCAATTATGACCTCCTATAGCAGAATGGTATTATGCAAAAATATCATAAACTTCTTGTAGAAAACTTCTTCCTACAACAAACTGAAATTATATTGAAATGTAGCTACTTCCTGTAGCAAATTGATTTCTCTTGTAGCATCAAAACTTCTTGTAGCATTATGATTGGAGTTATGAAGAAATGTTATTGATTCCTACAACAAACTTCTTCCTGCAGCAAACTGATATTGTACACAAGTGTAATAGGCTGAAAGGTTTCATGATAAAAGATCATGTCCCTTCAACAACTAGTCTTCACTAGCTCCATTAATTCAACTGGAAGGTCCCATACTTAATATGTATGCCCCCTCTACAGTCTCCTTAATTAATCTTCATCTCTACATGACTTCAGTTGGAAAGTTTCACACCTGTAGTATATGTGTGTCCCTTCAACAACGTATGTGGTCTTCATACATGTATCTACACATGAAGCAAACAACATTAGCAAAAACATAAGTGTTTCTTTTCCCTCTCTCATCTTCTTGCTTGCATCTTTTAATGTCTTATCTACATTAGCACATTGTAGCACATAAAACACAGAAAAGATGTTTAGGAAAAGCTTCATTGCTTAGTTCTCTCTGAACTGACCCTTCTCATTTCATCTTTGCAGGAAATTAAAAACTGGAGATGCGGACTCAACTCTTCATCACATCTCAGCTAATCAGCCTCTTATTCAAGCAATGGAGGCTTTACCTCTCCCTCTTCTTTATTTTCTATTTTGCAATGTGTTTATTCAGATAATGTTTTAGAAGTTGTCACGGCTTGTGTGGATCTGAATGCATTGTATTAAATATGTATCATTAAAATTTGAACATCATTGTATCTTCGTAAAATAGTTTTGAATAATAAGACAATACAATGCACTATTTTGTACTTGTATATCAGATTTGAATAATAATTATCAGAATTTCAATGTTCTTGCATTTGTACTTCATTTTCTTGTACTTTGGAATTACTTCTAGGACTCAAATAATTCTAAAAAATTCATAGGCAACAACTTGAAACACATAATTCAATGTATAAGCAAGTTCATAACTAAACAATTTAGTATGAAAACTAAATTGGTAACATTAACAAAGATCCAAATCATTCCATGCAGCTACATAATTAACTGGTAATCCCCTGAACCAAGCCAAATCCTTACCCTTTAATGAAGCTGCAAAAAGCTTCAAAGCAACATCTAGATGTGTAACTTGATGTAAACCACATAACGTAGCCAATCTTTGATGTGGTCAATGGCTGAAACATTATTTTCACTTGTAAAAAATGGAATACTTTGTAGACCAACAAGTGGAATATCATGATGTGCTACAATATTCAAAGGACTCCCTGCGTCAAAAGTCACAAAGGGAAAATTACGTTGCATTGGTGGTGGTACTTGTAAAACTTGTTGAAATACATCCAATTGAGACTGAACAACTGGGTTTAGGACAACTGGTAATAGTTGATTAGCTATTGGAAATTACTCTTCAAAAGTTGGTAATTCTGAACCAAAATTACTAGGGGCACCCGAATTGTCGAGAAGCTCGACAACTTCAAGAATTTGATCACTATGATCCTCAAAACTATCAAAAATAGGGTTGTCAAAAGTTGTAATTGTAGGGTTAGATGTAGAAGGATCAGATCTGGATAAATTATTTGGTGTCCTTCCTGTTGCCCTACCGCCTCTATTTTCTAGTTGAAGCTCTTGGTATTCAAGTTTCTCTCTACTAGAATTTGTTTTCACTTTTCTCATGTATACAAATACTGAATATGCTCAAAACCATGATAGAGTCACTAGGTGTTAATAAAAATACATTTTTTAAGGATGCAATCTATTGTTCACAAAAAGACAACAACATGAAATTATATTTTTGAAAGAATTGAACAGCAGTTCATGTCCCACCAGGGCGTGCCAAGAATTGTTGTCACTCAAGATTGTGCTTATAGATGAATGTAAAATTTAGCTATCCTACTAAAACATTCAAAGACTCTCAGGTATATGGATTTACCAATGGTGAAAGCCAATCTCTGGGATTACAAGGTCAGTTCCTTTTGGTACTCACCTATACTAAATTTGACCATGGGAAAAGGGATAAGAGAGTTTTTTTTTTAAAAAACATAACTAAAACTAATGAGTGATGCAATTGATGAATAAGATAATTTTGTAGCTAGTTAACTTCACCAAAACCTCTTATTGACATAAAATTGTTTACTTTATCACATATGTCATGCAAAAATGATTTCAATGACAAATCTTGGTATTTTCATGTCTTGAAAGGAAAAAAGGTTATTTTCTCAATTTCAACACAAAAAATGGAGAATACAATAACAAACCTACATGAAAAATATCAAATATTGCATCTAATAATAAAAGAGTTTGACCAAATGAAGGTGAAAACACAACAATTGATTGAATACCCACAATAATATTCAATACATGAATAATGGAGAAGGAACTTGTATCCCTATAATTTTGGTAAGGAAAACTCTTCTACAATATGTCCAATACAATAAGCCAAACTCTGCAATATGCAAAAAATCAGCTAAAAGAATGAACCTCTAAAATAATACAAAAGCTTAGACTTTAAAGGAAAGTCAAGCAAGGAAGAACTGAAGGTGAACTGCACTCTCCAAAGATGCCAAAAATAAAATCTATCCTTGGATATAAGAAAAATCATGCATAAAAGGTGTCAGAACTAAAAGAATCTGCACGATTATATTGTGGTAAAAAATCTCAATATATTCAGAGAGATTGAATGATCTATATATACAAAAGAATAGATGATGTTTCCTTAGGAAACAATCGTAAAGAATAGAAACTTTCTATTCTAACCACAGAAAACTAAATATTAGAAACATTCTAATATTTACAAACAGATAATAGATAACCATTAATAGCATATAAATATTAATTTAATACCCTCCCTTAATGGTTAATCTATTCACTACACCAAGTTGTCCTCTGAATTTGGAAAACTTGTCTGCACAAAGAGGCTTGGTGAGAAAGTCTGCAGTCTGATCCATTGTAGGAACATACTACAAATGTATTGTCTGGTCTTCAACCAATTGCCAAATGTAATGACAATGAACATCTACATGCTTGGTTCTTCCATGGAAGACTGGATTCTAAGCTAACTTGATAATGCTTTCGTTATCAACAAACAAAGTGGTCGGGCATGTTGGTGACATCTGCATATCCCCAAGCATCTGACGAATCCAAACAGCTTCACAACCTGCCTTAACTATCCCTTTGTATTCGGCCTCTATAGAGGAGAGAGAAACTATTTGCTACTTCTTACTGGTCCATGTGACACCAACAAATCCCAAACTAAACACATATCCAGAGGTTGACTTTTTATTGTCAACAGAGCCTACCCAATTTGAATCTGTGAAACCACTGAGTATAGGAGTAGGACTTCGAGAGTAGAAAATCCCATAATCAGGAGTGCCCTTCACATAACGAAGCACACGCTTAGCATCTATCCAATGATCAGCCTTGGGAGTTGTCATAAAGCGTGAGATGTAGTTGATTGCGAAGCTGATATCGAGTCTAGTAGCAGAGAGGTAGATGAAGCTTCCTACTAGTTGCATGTATGAAGTATCATCAACGGGAGGAGAATCGGACTTGGATGATGACTTTAGACCTTTCTCCATGGGTGTAGATGTAGGTTTTCAATCTTGCATATGGAATTTGTCCAACAGAGCTCTGGCATATTCGGACTGAGAAATGAATATACTCATAGATTGTTGCCAAACCTCAACACCTAGGCAATAATGCATGAGCCCAAGGTCAGTCGTGTCAAAAGATTGGCATAAACTATGTTTGATTCCCTAAATCAAAGATGTCGAACTACCAGTACTCATCTTTGTTGTAGGAGCAAAGGTCTCTTCATAATCAATGCCCTCACGCTGATAAAAACCCTTTGCAACTAAATGAGGCTTGTACTTATCCAAAGTACCATCATACTTGTATTTGATTTTATAAACCCATTTGCAGTCAATGGGTTTCTTCCCTAAGGGAAAATCAGAAAGGACCCAAGTGTTATTCTTTAGCAGGTTCTATTGTTCAGATTGCATTGCCTATTCCCACTCTAGAATCCCTTTAGCCTCTAAGTATGTTTGTGGTTCAAACACACTGTGAATGTTTTCCATGAGAGAAAAGTTGACTGATTTTGTAGGTTTTCTCTTTTTCCAAGCAGTTCTCCCATCGATGAGCTCATCATCTCAAAGATCTGCAAGTGTTTTAACCTGCCATTTAGGTCAGAGAGGAGAAGGACCAACATTCGCATCAGGAGATGCTCGATGATTAGGTTCCTCATCAGAAGAATCTGGATCAAACTCAGGTGAAGCATCTACAAATCTGGGTGATCCTGCAGGAGAAGCTGGAGGTGTCTGTACAGGAATCACTGGTATAACTAGAGCTACATGAGTTGTTGGAGCCCTCCCATCAGGTGGACCTAATGGAAGTCGTACTCTCAAATCATGAGCCTTCATAGGTTGATCTGTTGGATCAAGAATAGAAGAGACATGCATGAATGGTCCTCTATGTTCATCAAAGACTACATCATGACTGTACAGGAGATGAGATATCATAGTGTCGATCAAGTGGTAGGCTTTGTGAAGGCTACTATATCCAGCAAGCATGAGTTTCTGGCTCTTGGCATCCAACTTGGTGTGTGATGCATCAGGGATCCAAACATAGGCAAGAGAGCCAAAAACCTTTAGGTGACTGATTTTGGGCTTACGACCTGACCAGGCCTCTTCCGGAGTCTTACCTTTGACCACCACAGTGGGTGACCGATTCAAAAGATAGACTGCAGTGTTAACTGCTTCTGCCCAAAACTTATTTGGAACATGTCTATGTTCGAGCATGGGTTGAGCCATCTCAGTGATTGTTTTGTTCCGATGTTCAACTATAGTGTTTTGTTGTGGTGTGGGGTGTGGTTAACTGGCGCTTGATGTCATGAATATCACAAAAGCTAGAGAATTCAGTAGAACAAAATTCCCCCCATTATCTGTCCTAAGAGCAATAATAGATTTCCTAACTCTTTTTCAACTAGAGGTTTAAACTTTTGAAATATGGTAAACACGTCTGATTTCTTTTTAAGAAAATATACCTACATTTTTCTGTTGAAATCAGCAACAAACAACAAAAAATACGTGGACCCAAGAATAGATAGAGTAGCCATAGGGGCGCAAATATCAGCATGAACAAGCTGAAGTACCTGAGAAGCGCATCATGAATTGCCAATAGGAAAAGGTGTGCAATGTTGCTTCTCAGCCTGACATGCATCACAAACTCCAAGATGAGTCTGAATCTCTGGCAATCTGAGAACAAGCTCTTCCCGAGAAAGATGAGAGAGATAATGCACATTTAAGTGCCCATACCGCTAATGCCAAAGTGAGCTAACATAAGACTGCCGAGAAGCCACAGCTAGGTCCTAAGAATCACCAGAATCAACAAGTCTAAAAAGACCATGATCCTCAAGGCCAACTGCAACAACAGACTGAGTATCCCTATCAGTGATGGTGCACTGATGTAAACTGAAGGTGATATCCAACCGTTGAGAATGTTGCAGCATCTGACTGACTGAGAGTAGATTGAGTTCCATGCCTGGAACATAGTACACATCAAGGAAAATGAGATTCCTCCCAGCAAACTGAATCTGAATGTTGCCTTTGCTGACAACAGTGTACTATTCCCCTCTACCAAAAATAATTGAATCTAAGAAAGGTCGGTAGTCAGTGAACTAGTCTCTGCGGTGGGTGAAATGACGAGAGGCACCTGAATCAATGTACCAAGCAAACGACTTCACATGATATGTAGGTCTTTTAGCTATGAAGGCATAAAAGGTAGATTTTGTCTACTCAATGTGCTCTGCACTATTCACTTTGGGTTGCAAACTAGATTGCTTAGCTTGGGCAGCTAAATATTTCTGACATTCAACCTTCATGTGACCATACTTGAATCTAAGAAAGGTTGGTAGTCAATGAACCAGTCTCTGCGGTGGGTGAAATGATGAGAGGCACCTGAATCAATGTACCAGGCAAATGACTTCGCATGATTTGTAGGTCTTTTAGCCATGAAGGTGTAAAAGGCAAATTTTGTCTGCTCAGTGTGCTTTGCACTATTCACTTTGGGTTGCAAACCAAATTGCTTAGCTTGGGCAACTAAATATTTTTGACATTCAACCTTCATGTGACCATACTTGTGGCAGTAGGTTCTTTTTCCTAGAGCCTTTTGGTGCTGGTGCAGAGGACTTCTGCTAAGAAGACTGTTGTGAATGAGACTTGCCCTTATCCTTCTGAAGGGATTTAGCAGCAAAGGCTTGCTCAGTGGAGGTGGAGCTGGAACTGCTACCGAACTGTTGTTTCCACTAATCTTGTTGAAGCAAAAGTGTGCAAAGAACTGTGAACTTTAGATCAACACCCGTAGAAGTGATGTTGAGAGTCTCAATAAAATGCTCATAGGACTTGGGTAAACTTTTGAGGGTGATTACCACAATGTCCTCTTCCTTCATCTTGCGTCCAATGGCAATAAACTAATCACAGATCTTTTGAATCTTACTCAGGTGTTCCTAGAGCGATTTCTACTCATCCATGATAATAGAAAACAAAGTGTTCTTGAGAAAGAAGGTCTTGCTTTTATTTGAAGTCTCATGCAAAGTTTTGAGGCGCTCCCAGATCTCGGCATTTTTTCTGTCGGATGGAATTTGAGGGAGATGATCATCAACCAATGATAACTTGAGAAGCATTACTGCCTCCCGAATATGCTAGTCATATGTAACCTGATCAGAACACACGACATCCGAATGTTTTGTAGTACCCATAACCACCGCATCGATGTCGCGATATTTGAAGATGGTTAGCATCCATTGCTTCCACGCACCATAATTTCGACTATTAATTTTTTTATTTCCCTCGAGCAGTATGTTAGTCAATTATGCCATTGCACGTTTTCCAACATAAATGCGAATATCTGAGATGGCGTGAACTTTGAAGCAAAAAATTGAAAGACCCAAAAAAATAGAGAAGCACTCACAAGAGAGCTCCAAAAACCCAAAAGGAATATGTTGTCGAAATTTGGATTTGTTGGCTCAAAAATTGAGGCACCAAAATCGAGGCACCCAGAAAAATCGGACGACAAACCAATTTAGCTCTCAAAAAGCCCACCAAGAATTTGTTATCAAAAAAAAAATCAAGTCCAAAAATTTTGAGCAGAGATCTTGAAAAAATGGCATTTTTTAGCAAAAGGCGGCTATCGAAGTGGTCATTTTTTACAAAGAATGGCTTATCATCCAAAAACGGCTACTGATAACACAAATACTGCAAGAAGTTGCGATCAAAAACAGCCAGCAGATGTCGCAATTTCTTTTGTAGAGAAAAAAAATCATGAAAACAAAACCTTGGACAGGTTTAAAGACGGATTTCTGTCTAAAGATCACAGAATAATTTTGAAAATTGGAACTGAAATTAGGAGATTTTTGAAAAAAAAAAAATTAAAGATTTGGCTCTGATACCATAGTGTTAATAAATATTAATATATTCACAAAGATTGAATGATCTATATATACAAAAGAATAGATGGTGTTTCCTTAGGAAATGATCGTAAATAATAAAAACTTTCTATTCTAACTACAAAAAACTAAATATTAGAAACGTTCTAATATTTACAAGATATTTACAAACAGATAATAGATAACCACTAATAGCATATAAATATTAATTTAATATATTATGTCTCCAACACTCTTGCAATTCATGCATATATGAATTTGGGTGTCAATTGGAACTCAAACTACCACCATGCTACTGAAAATAGCCTCAAAACTGCATGACTCGTGAAAGAAAATAAAACTCCACCTTGGCCCTAAATAAAGCTCATGCAAAACAAAAACATATCCTTCCCTCAAAAATGAACTTCATGGAAGGAAAAGTGGGAACAACATTGCAAATCTTCCAAATAGCACTTTTATGAATCTAGGTAGAGTCTTTTGCAGGTTTTTGAGTTTGTAGTTGTATTACTGTTGTATGTCAGAAGTAGCAAATGATTTTTATAGAAATAAAATTATGATTCAGATTCTCTCCAATTTACAATCCAGACAAGTTTTAAATGAAATAAAACAAAGAGTTATTCTCGTTTAATGTCTTGTAGTGAGTTATGTGACATTCTTTTCATGCTTTGATCTAATGAGTCAATAAATGCTTGAAAAAAATTGCAAATTTGTTGGGCTTGGGCAAGGATTTTGATAAGTAGGTCGGGTTGGAATTATTGTTGAAAGATATTGTAAACCAATATTCTTAGATCATATGCTATTAGTAACATATGTTTTGCAATATTGTATTTCTTATGACTACAAGGCCCAATAGGACGAGGCACTAATCTCAAGTAATTGCGGGTTTTACATGTGTGTTGTTCATGTCATGTTCTTGCTGCAAAAAATTGTTAAAATCACAAAATATCTTTACTTTTGTGTATGTTTTGTTGTTGTCTTACCCCAATCTCATGCTCTGTGCAGGTTGACGTTCAAAGGATAATTAGTCATTATCTAGTATCTCCTTGTTATGTTGATTATCTTATATGAGATTATCTGCTTTGAATTTAATGTCAGTTAAGGGCTTTAAATGTTTGTTTTGAGGGCATTAAAATTTTACCTGCCATGATTTTGCAAAGCCTAAAGTGCAGAAAGGTTTGTTAGATCCTTGTCAGTTGGTCCAACTCTCATAGATTTCTAATTATTGGAGTTGACTTCTCCATAGAGAATTGATCAACTTGGTTGTTATTTTGTAGTGTAAACCTTTCCAAAAACCAACAATGTTCACCACTACCTCAAAAAGGTTGGATAGATGTTTTACTAGTTTGGAATGGATGTACATTGACTTTCATGTTCAATCTCAAATTTTGTCATTATTAGTATCAAATAATTACCATGTTGCGTTGGAAGTTAAGACCTAGGAAAATCTAGCAAAAGGTTACTTCAAATTTGAAAGCATGCAGTGGCAAGCCTTCAAGCTTGTAAATAGGCTAGAATCCTAACATTAGCCAACTCTAATGGGGGTTCTCCAATCTTTAAACTTTTATGGGAAAATTGGAACATCGTTACCAATCGCCTCACTTGGCGGATTGGCAACAAGAGAAGCATGAATTTCTGGCTTGATTTGTGAAACAAACACAATCTGGTCAAGAACTTGTTCGAAAACATAGATTGAATTGACAATGTAATATCAAATATTTGAAGTTCAGTGGAAACCTATGTAATTTTGATGGCCAACAACATTGGCGAAGGATGTGCATGGATGTCTATTTCAAAATTACATATCCCAAACTATGCAAAGCACAAACTAAAATATAATCTTAAAACACACAACATTATGATTTCATGTGAAGAAGATCAGGTTATTTGGTGTGGGTCCAAATTAGGGGAATATACCATCAAGCTTGGACATGCAATCCAAAAGGTGCAAAAAAGAAATGATGGTCGGGCAAATTATGTTGGCACATGCATTTTACCAAAGGCTAGCACCTCCAGATGGATGACCCTTTGCAAGAAGATATTGACTAGAGACAAGTTAATTTAGTTCAATATTTACGAACCAAGTATTTGTCCCTTATGCTACTCAGATTGAGAGTCATCTCATCATCTTCTAGTGAACTACACTTTTGCATCTTGATGTGGGATTGGTTGCGGTTGTCACTTGGACGTGTGTCCCTAAGACATGGGAATTTCCTCAATTTTTTTCTTAGTTGACCAATTAGAAGCCAGCACATATGGAGTGACATACCATGTGTCGCCCCTTCAATGCTTGTCTGGCATGTATGTAAAGAAAGGAACAAATGTAGCTTCTATAATCACTACTGTAATGTGGGATTAGTTAGGAAAACTACAGCACAAGTGGTTAACATGAAGCAGAGAACAAAGAGAGCATTTTCTTTCATGAGTGAGGATAATGAAATACAAAAGAAATGGAGTAAACTCAAGCCTTCTCAGAATATCACGTCAAAAAACAGTAAATGCAATGAAGCAAAGTGGATTGCTTCGCAAAAGGGAAGATTTAAGCTCAATTTGGATAGTGCAGCTAAGGGCAATCCAAGGCCTGCTAGCATTAGTTGCATCATTTGGAATGACTCGGGTGATTGGGTTTGGGCATTGTCAAGACACATTAGCATTACAACGAACAATGCGGTAGAAATGGAAGCCCTCGCCATAGGGTTGTGGTTATGTGTGACTAAAGGCCAGGTGAGGAAATGGATAGAGGGAGACTCAAATATGCATTAATGCAGTCAGTAAGAACCATGTGCATAATTCAAAACTCAAGCCATGGATCACTAAAATCAGGGATCATTGGAATGTTCTAGGCAACACATTTCTCACCCATGTATACAGAGGCCAGTGCTTCCACAGACATGCTGACTAATGCTGGGGTGGGCCAGGAAGGCACTGAAACAATTTATGAAGCAAAGGACTGATGTAAGGGAGTTAGTAATGAAAGAAAAAGATAAATGTAGGTAAAAGGATTGAGCTTGAAGTGACATGATCTAAGAATCACACTGGCACCTGAAAGTATGAAATAACTGAATGGTGCTTGGAGTAAATAAATAATAATCATTCCTCTCCACATCTCTCTCACAACATACATGTGTGGGCAAGCACTCACATTGAGATCAGTGTGAACTGGATGGTATATGGAGTATTCCTTTTGTTTATCACAATCAAAGGGCTTCTATTACTGTGAGGTAAATACCATCATATATTACAAAGTTACACTCGTATTGAGGGAGACTGTCAAATATGCATTAATGCAGTCAGCAAGAACCATGTGCATAATTGGAAACTCAAGCCATGTATTACTAAAATAAGGGGTCTTTGAACGTTCTCAGCAACACATCCCTCATCCACGTATACAGAGAGGCCAATGCTGCTGTAGACATGCTGGCTAATGCTGGGTTGGGTCAGGAAGGCAGTGAAACAATTTATGACTCAAGCAATGGACTGATGTAAGCGAGTTAGTAATGAAAGAAAAAGATAAATGTAGGCAAAAGGATTGTGCTTGAAGTGACATAATCCAAGAATCACACTTACACCTCAAAGTATGAAATAACTGAATTGTGCTCGTAGTGAATAAATAATAATCATTCCTCTCCACATCTCTCTCACAACATACATGTGTGGGTAAGCACTCACACTGAAATCAGGGTGAACTGGATGGTATATGGAATGACTAAACGATTGTTCATTCCTTTTGTTTATCAGAATCAAAGGGCTTCTAACATCATATATTGCAAAATTTCACTCATTATTGCAAGATTTGAGCATTCTAGCCAATGTAAATTTATTAGGTTTAGACCAATAAATATTAAACCGCAAAACAAATTGTAGAGGTTCAAATGACCTGCCCATGTAAAACAATAGCCTATCACTTGCAATATTAACTTGGAGCACAATTATCACTAAGACTATTCAATTTAAATTAGGTCTGCAGAACTTAAGGATGAGTCAACCATGGGTCATAAAAATTTCTGATGTACTCTTTAACTTTGTCTAAGCAATCAAATCAAATGTGATGGTTTCAACTGAATAATATTAAAGCAGCCTAAACTTGAATTGCAGAAGAAAGATTCAATTAATATAACTTATAGTATCATTCTTTAGACCATATATGCTATTCTCCCTCAAAAAACGGAATGCTGGATAAATGGAAAACGATTTAGTAATACAAATTTATAGCATTGAACAATCATAAAGAAGCGTTTTAAAAACTGAAGTCTATACAAGAAATGTAATTTAGAAAGAAACCACAGCTAGTTAATGAGAAGCTGCAGCTAAATAATTGTGATTGGGAACTGCCACAAATGACGAATTTCAAAGCTGCTTCTGCAGGCGAGGCCTATTACAAAATAGACGGCCATTGATTCGTACAAATGTCATGATACCCAAAGCAAGACTTGCCCAAAAAGCAGAGAAAAAGAATCGTCGCGAATCTTGTTTTGCTGCATTTCCAATGAAACCATCCATTATCACACAAAATTCAAACTCCTGGATTCTACTACTCAAATAATCGGTAAGATAAACATATACAAATCCGTATCTTTCAT
This sequence comes from Chamaecyparis obtusa, assembly GCA_027943335.1. NCBI lineage: Eukaryota > Viridiplantae > Streptophyta > Pinopsida > Cupressales > Cupressaceae > Chamaecyparis > Chamaecyparis obtusa. The sequence goes on from BSBK01000561.1 coordinate 636,076, forward strand.
CTTTTATTTACTTATTTATTTTTCTGTAAATCATTCTAGTATCTTACCTTGCCGTAGTGACATAGTCGATAACATGATGCCAGCAAGTATCAAAACTGAAGCCAGTGGAAATGACTGTTGAATACATGCATTCGACTGATATCAATATTAACACTAGTAGAATTTTGCTACAAATATGAACCCCAGAACTGTAAAAAGAAAATTGCCTGAATGGGTGCTGTTTCTCTAAATGCTAAATGCAAAAACTAAAACACAGAGGAACGAAATTCATAAATGGAAATTGATAAGCAGAAGAAGAAAATATCACATAGTTCCATGGGGAGGCACACCCCCACTTTGCTAATCTAGGCATTTCTGGGATGAGGATGTCACTGAGGCGTCCCTCCATTGTCATGCCACAATCAACAAGTACTGGAGCACATTTCTTGGATGTCTCCCTCAAAGAGGGGGCATTTCTGATGTCTCGCTCAAAGAGATGTTTCTAGGATGTCGCACTATTTTGGAGACATTGGGATGTCCATGGGATCCTAAGACAATTCCCTCACATTTCTCAACTACACTCAAAATATTAAGGTGACACCATGCAGGGTTTTGATGAACATATCTTAGCATTCACTACAGCCTATGGCATACTTGGAGTAAGACACAAAGATGTTGCAGTGAAGCTTTTTCTTGAAAACCCAATTTCACACACCATGGATAGTGATACATATATTGTAATGTTGTAATTCTTATATTTTGTTTGCATTTGAATTTTTGTCATCTTCTTGTTTTTGTTCCCAGGGAAATGGAATTATTTTCAAATCTAACAGTCTTAAATATTGGCAAGTAACAAACATGTGCATTTTCAAACTTATCATTTTGCTTAGCAGAACCTAGCAATATCAAATAGAAGGTATAGTAAAATGATTGGAGATTATCAACAAGCATTAACAACTTGGTTTACAATTTAAATTTCTTTAGGAAAAATTGTATGCTACTACAAAAATCAAATATAAAAGGTACTTACAGCAACGGCCTCAAGTCCACTAGCTTGGAAAGGAGACTTTATCTCACGACTCAGATGGTAGTGACCTTGCACAAGGTCAATTGCATCCTTTATGAAAGCATATAAATAAAGATTAGTCAGTAGGTAATCATTACATTTGAGTAATCGAGATCTATATATGCCATTAAGAAGAGAAACCATGTGCATAGTAAAAAAGATATTAAGTAAGATGTAGATACATTTTCTAAGTTAACATTCACTAAACCATTGACTTCTACTTAACATGGCATCTAACATATTATTGTTCTAAAAGAAAACAGTAAAACCACTCAGGCTCACTATGGATGCAAGAATTTACTAGAGGAAAAGTTGAAAATTTTGATAAAGACATTATTGTTCTAAAAGAGAACAGTAAAACCATTTAGGGTTCACTATTGATTAAAGATTTTATTAGAGGAAAAGTTGAAGATTTTGATAAAGACATTCATATGTGGGTAAGATTTGTTAGTTGTTTATGCTTTAATTTGTCCCTTTTCAAGAGTATAAAAAGAAGAAGAACATGTTAGGTAGAACCTTTCTTCAGAGGAGGAATATAACATGTAATTAAACACTAAACTAAACCCAAGAACATAAGGAAACAACCTCAAGCTTTCTACAATACTTACAAGTTAAAATTCTGGTTTTTTGCGCATGCATTGCAAACAAACAAACAAAATTGCCTATTTCTTGTTCTAGCATATGGACGAAAGGCCAGGTAACACTTCCACATGTGAACAAGAGATTTTATATCTTTGTGGCCAATACAAACAGCCAAATCTATGACACCTAACAGATGCTTACTCCTTGTGAAACATAGGGAGCAAAAAGAATGAGTACCCTGCAAGAGTTGAATTAGACTGAAAACAATAAACAAAACCCAATAGACTGATGAAATAGCCAAAACTGGATACAAAGATACAACATGTGGAAGTTAATGAAAACTGCAAGGCAAAGCCTATAAAAGTGACTAATTTAAATTCAATATACCGAATCAAGATCACAAAAGAAGCTTAAATAGGTGTAAAATTAACCATTATCTACTTAGGTGTAAAATTAACCATTATCTACTATCTTTGTGCTAATAAAACACATTAACATTGGTTTACTTGAGATATATTCAAGAGGAAACAAAGCACACTATAATTCCCACTAAAAATGGTTTTCTTGCACACAAAGCAAGCTCAAAATGCAAAATTATCTAAAAATAAACCAATAAAGAATCTTCGAAATAAACCTTGACTAAATATATCAAATCCAAAGACAAACCTTCTATAAGGTCATCTCAAAATAGCTATATTCCAAAATAACCATGACTAAAAATAGCCAATCTAATGTGTGAACCACCCCTTTCAATGACTTTTGTGCAAATCCTTTGGTCTAACCATGATGGACCCTCTAAAAAAACCTGAAACCCTAATAATTGCCAAATCATCTTGGTGACTTGAATCTTAAAATACTATCATACTTCACCATCTCTACAAACTTGTAAAATTGGTGTTTTGGCAACCCTAGGATATGATCACCTCCATGCAATCTCCTTTGCCAAAAGATTGATCATCAACCTTGCAACACTTGTAATGAAGAGAAAAGGAAATGATGCAACTCTCAATGCCTTCTTCCAAATATCTGTCTAGTCATGACTAAGACTCCACCAAGAACTCCCATGATCCTCATTAAAACATGTTGGAAGTGTTGATGGAAGATGACTATTGACATCTCAAAGACAACCTACCATAAACACTAGAAGATGCTTCTAGAAATGAATAATAATGCTTAAGCATGGATTAATGGGTCAACATCACTATTGTGGGTACTTGAAAAAAGAGAACATAGACAAACAAGCTATTGACAAATTTTAACTCTTTCATGCCTTTCTACTTGCATTTTGAATATGCTTTTTCTTCACAATTTATGGATCTAAAATTCAATGATCCTTTTTAATGTTTTGTATGTGATAGTCCTCTATTGTGGCGCATGTTGGGGCACCTTGATAAACTATTGACAAGCACATGACTAGAAGTTTAGTCAAGCTTTTTTCCATATAAAATACTGTAATTTTTCCTCTTTTAAACTTGCTCAAATTAAAGTTTTACTTTTCAAATATTCAAACTTTGTCTTCCACCTGTGATGGCACATGCTCGGGAGTGTGAAGATGTGCTTTGGATTTTTGGCCATGTTTTTTTAATTTTCAAAACTCTCTTGGACACAGCTTTGTCTTGGTGCATTCATCCACATTAGGTTACCCCTTTCATTACGTGAAAACTTTATTCCTTCTCTTTTTTGCATTCAGACCTTGATCACATGCTAATGGGCATTTGCTAGGAGTATTTGGTATACTTTTGCATACTTAATCTTTTGTTCATTCTTTCAAATCATGTGTTCTTGTGTTCATTGTCCACAAAGATAGAGAAGTAAACCTTGTTGACTTAAAAAGCCTCTGTATATTTTCTCAAGAGTGATAATTAGTTTCGTTGATTTCAGGAAAAGGTTGCACCATTTTCCCCACATATGACAACACACTAAAAATAATGTGTGTATGGTATTGCACACACAAAGAAAGAGACCCTAAAAATAGCCTTAAATGATTCAACCCTTCCAAAAGATTAGAACTCCGTAGAATAGCGTGACTCCATCAAATTTACACATAGGAAAACTACTTGTGATGATGTAGTGACAACAATTATTGCATGTGCTACAATATTTGTTGAAAATAGGAAACAAATAAATAAATTGTTTTTGATAAAATATTAAGTGAATATGGCAGCCAATCTATGTTTCTCAACAAAACAAATAACTCTTTCAAAGAAAATGACACCAAGAATAATTTTTTTGATCAAAATTTATGGCCTTTGAAAGTTTTTCAAGTCCTTACATGGCAGAACCTAACAATTTATAGCATCTTTTAAGAAAGAATAATTTATCTGTGGTGGGACTGGATTTCTTGTTACACTGGGTCCACCATTGGTCTTTGATAATCCCAAAAAATGACCTCAAGGTTTGTGTGAAATAATCCTTTAAGAAAAAGTATTTAAAACTTTGAGAGAGATGCAACAATCAAAAGGATAGAAAAGTTACAATTGTCTAATGACATTGACAAAATGCTTTAAAAAAATGAATTTTTTAAACTGCACATTAAAAATACTTAGTTACCGATTGGCAGCATCCTGGCTTGGATCGGAAGCGGATTCGTTCTGATGTAGATGCGGATTCAAGTGCTCTGTGGATGCGCGCAAGAACCGCATCTTGGGCACCCAAATGCTCTGTGGATGCGTAGTTACCCATCCACTGTTGGCATTAGGAGATAGTAACCAGTAAGCCTCACCGGTACATGGCAATTAAGTATTGTCATTGATTGGCAAAAGTGGGAAGAGGAAAGAGATGTCTTGGCATCTCAACTTAAGATCTAAGGAGAACAACAGGAGTGGATCTATATGCAAAGAGACTGGGTTGGCAACAGGTGACACTATGCAAGAAAGAAGAAGACTACATCTACTCATCAAGAGCAACCAGTCACCAAGCGAAGTGCATCCGCAACCGAGTACAGGATACAACCAGTGTCAACAAGGCAACTGAGACAAAGTTGCAACTGGTGAGCAGAGAGGTGCAACCCGTAAACAGAAGAAGAAAAAGTGACAGGTTAAAGTTCTTACCTATTCACAAGATGAGGATCTCAACCGATCAAGTAAAGACTTCAATATGATAAAATGAACTGAGATAGTCTTAGTCAACTATCTGTTTCAACCAACTCCTTGACCAGGATTTACTGCCATGGGAATTTATTGCACTAAATCTGCTAAACCTCTAGTTAATTTGATGATCGGTTTGAGGTGCAGTTTTAGGTTTTAAAGCCTAAGTCTGTGGCTTTAAAACATGGAATTATCTCATGCGAAGGAAAGATGTGTGACACGCATCTATTGCTCTCTTCATAAAGCAGAAAAGGCAAGGGCATGCATCAGATTCCTAAGTGGACTGATACTCCACTGGGTGATGAATCCGAGAGAGATCTGTAATTAGGTCATGCATGAGAGGCGCAATTAGGGCAAGGACTCTATATATTGTTTTCCCTGTTGAGAATACAGGTTGCCTTCATTCTGCCGAGAAAAAGAGTGAACCTGTACACTGAAGAAGCTAGGGTAAATGGAAAAGAGAAGAAGTGAAAGAAGTGTGTGCAGAGCAAGCACAACAGTAAAGGAGAACACACCTGCGACGACCGGTGATGCTTCTCAGTTGAGCATAACAAAGATTTTATCAAGCTATGAAAAGCCATTTGTAAAAGGTCAATCCCTCTATTGTTTTCTAACAATTACAATAAGCAAAATCTCAGTATTTGGGTGGACTCTAACAAGTCCCTTGTATCAAATCCCTTAACCGGGTGACATCTTCTTAGGTGTTCTAAGTCCTCTAACCAGGCAAGCACTAACCGGCCTTATTATATCAAATCCTTTAACCGAGTTGCATCTAATAGTGCGTTGTAATCCTTTAACAGGGAAAGCTCCTAACAGGGCGCACTTCAGAAAAGTGCAGAATTTGTGAGGTCTCCTCACACCGTGGTTTTCACCCAAATTGGGTTTCCACGTGATAAATCTAGTGTCATTGTGTGATTGTGTGCTTGATACTATCTTATGCTTGAATCTATTTAGCTTACAGTTAGGTATACTTCATCAGATTAGTAACAGAAAGTTTTAGTGGTGCTGATTCACCCCTCCCCTCTCAGCACCGGTTGGGACTGTCATCCACAAAGCATCTGGGTGCTTAGGATGCGCTTCCTAACTACGCATCCATAGAGCATCCGGGTGCCCAGGTCAGCTTCCACAAGCATTTGTGGGCCCAGCATCAAAGCTGATGCTTTTTTTATTAAAAAACAACTTAAAGCACATTAAAACATGCGCTTAATAACATTTTTAATATTTTTTTGCTCCTAAACAAAAAACATGTGCTTAGTAACCATTAATATTTTTTTAATATTCTGATTCGGATTAGTGAATCTTGAATCTTGATTGATGAACATTGAATCATGAACTATATTTTGATTTTGTAAATGTAATGATTTTCCGATTTGCATTGGAATCATGAACATAGACATATATGATATTTGCTTATTAGTTATTTCAATTTGAATATTTGTACACTATCAAATATCTTGATCAATGGTGAAGTATCATACTATCAAATGATTTAATTTTGTATATTTCTTGCATATGTGTGTGTGTGTGTGTGTGTGTGTGTGTGTAAACGCATCCAAAACCCTCAAAAAACATTTTGTGCATCCGCACACCCAATTCTCGCATCCACGTCTGCACCCAAATCGGCAACTTAGAAAAAAAAAAGGGGGAATTTATAGCGATTTGGGCAAGTTTTTCTAAAAAAATCACAAGTTTCTCTATGAAAATCACAAGTTTTTAGAAGTTAGCTCACCACAAGTTATTGGAAAACTCACAAGTGAGTATTTTATTGAGTAACTTGTTAGCCAATCTAGCTCACAAGTACTCATGAGTTGAATGACTGGCCAAAAAGTTTTGCAACTCTGAATAGTAGTAACATTCAAGGCTATCTACCAAGGGTCTCTTCAGCACTTGCAAAAAAAACTTATGCAATCTATCAAATGGTGGTGGAAAAAATGGAAGTGGTATGTTGATGCCCCTCCCCATAACTACAATCCCAACAAAGGATATAGGTGGCTTGCCCCTTGTTGTCTATGGTTTGAAAGACTGAAATATTGTCTCTCTAGTCTCCATATTTCATCTAAGATGAACCCTTTCAAACAATTTGGAAATTAATACTAAAGCCCAAATTTGCTTACATGCTTGGTGTTTACCAAGGTCTCCCTATTGGGAATTCATTTCATGCCTATTTTATCAACATTTTGAAGCTATCAAGCATCGATTCTATTTCTATGCCAGTTCACAATTGACCTTGATGTTGATCATGATTTTTTCAAGCCTTCTAGACCAAAGCCCTTAACTTGGAACAATGTTTTGTTGGGTGTTGAAGCCAAATTTCTGATTAAGTTTGTCCAACTTTAGAATGCTTTTGAATTGGAGATTCTTTTTACCTTAGGAAAGATAGAAATATTAATTTATTTTCTCACATTCCTGTTGATTCCATTTTTGCTACTCACAAAGTTGCTCTGGGTGTCTAATGTTCACATCTGGATTCAAGTTCAAACCAACAAAGTGGCATTGGATGTGGTGCACCTCAATACTCTTCTTGATCAATGGGGCAATGCCCTATGCACTATGGCAATGTTCCACCCGTCTTGCCTCCCTTATTGGCTGCACAGCCCCCTACTTGGTCATTGCTGGTGGGCAATATATGGGCTGGTCGCCACCTTTTCAATGGCATGGATGGGGCCCTCCTAGAGATAAAGACAATATGCCTAGTTATTTCCAATCCACTGCAAAGGAATATTTCTTAGACTTGAACCTTAACTCTTGGATGCTTAGTCTCAAGAAGTTGAAGACTCACTAGTTGGAAGCCTACTGATGATGGAAAAGACCAGCATGACAAGGAGTGGGGTAACCCAAATGATCAAGATCTCTCCACATAGCTCAAGGTTTATCACACAGGCTGCTTAGTTTTTCTCATTGAGCTTACGAAGGTTGTTTCCTTTTGGTGTGCTATTGTTCATGGTGGCAGCTATTTCCTGTGTCCATATGAACTTTGTTTCTCAGGTTGACATTGGTTTATGTGACTGGGAGTCGATTCCCTTCTGTCCCTTTTGTTAGGATATGCTGCATTTACTTCCTATAATCATCCCAAAAAAAATCAATTCAATTGCAAACAATGATCAACTAATCTGATCCCTGCAGTGAAATGTTGCATCTCTATTTATATCTTGTACATTTCCTTCTTAAACCATTTTCATAATGTTAAAAGGAGTTCAAGGAATATGTTCTTAATCATATCATATTTGTGTAGTTTATTCATTGTTTCCAAGCCTTCATTTATTGAATTTATTCATACTGTGGGAGGGAACAAAAAATTTGTCTTTCTCCAGATCCGCTATAATGAACTTAAAAGATATTCAATTATAATAGCATAAAAGGTTCTCGGAGCCCTTGTTATCAGGTGGGTGGGTGTGTCTTTTTTTTCAGTTTTGAAACATATTTCATAAGTCGTCAGCTTGATTAAGATAATAACATCTTGAAGATTCCTTTCAAAGTAAAAATATTGTGTTGCAATTAATTCTTATTTTCAGATCCAGAGAAATAGTGTGATGTCCCCATTTCTTATGTCACTATCTTTTGCGAAGGTTAACCTATCAAGAGGGGTCCTATATGCTAATATGGTGGATAGGGAGCACATACAGGGGCCTTGTGGCCCTTTTGGAAGGTTTGTGTGGCATTTCAGGTGTTCAGGGACAAACTCCTATCCTTTAGGAGGATTTCTATTTTTAGGATACTGGGAGTTGGCCTGTTATATTCATACATCACTGAGGGACGCAATGCATCAGTAGATTTCAATTAGATGGCCCACCTGTTGGTTTTGAAGCATTAAAGTTAATTAACTTTAATGATTTAATTAAATAAATTAAAATTACTCTAAAAAGTGACTTTTTAATAATAAAGTAAATAATAAACGTTATAAAGTGATTTTGTAACACTTAAATAAAGTGACTTTATAATGTCACAAATATTTGCTTAAATGGGACACCTACAAGGAGAATGAATAAATAAAATAAAACACAACTTATTAAATTATTAAAGTTGCCAAATGAAACCCTAATTTGAGCACTCTATTTGAGAAGGAAATAAAACGAGAAAAGAGAATTCATTTAGGACACAAAGAAGTTATTATTTTGGAGAATACATCTTTGGTACTCCAGAGCTCTCAAAGCTGGAAATAAAAAGAGAAAAGAGAATTCATTTAGGACATGAAGAAGTTATTATTTTGGAGAATTCATCTTTGGTACTCCAGAGCTCTCAGAGCTAGGGCTTGGCAGGAATTATTTGTGGAGATGAAATCCTTCATAGATCTGAATGTCTACAAATGTGGAAGATCACCCAAGGGCATAATATAGAGGCAATTTCACATAGGGGTCACATTAAACTTCATAGCAATTAATTATTTCTACAAGGTATTTTACAGGCTACAAGAGTGAACAAGGTAATCATTTTCAGATTTGTCTCGAGGGCAGATTTGATAGGGCTTATATGCTGATTTATCAATTTGAGGTCTTTCTTTCCAGTCGTACCATTTAGAACAAAACAGCAGGGCATTCTTTGATCATATTTCAGCTTATCACATTGCAGGCAAGATGGGGGCTTTCTTGGAATGCTTCAGTTCTGAGTTCTTCAGTTCAGCAGGTCGTACCAGTTAGTGTATGATTTTGTAGACATTGATACCAACAAATAGGTTTTATTGAAGGTGTTTTGATTTGGGTGTTGCTCACCAAACCCTATGCATGCAATCAAGGAGTTTGATTTTCTGGATTCTTTCCAAATTACAATTGTAATTGTTGCTGTTTGAAGACAGATTAAATCAGAATTCTGAAAATATTGATCAGATGTTGGACAACTGAAAATGATATGTTACAGTTCTTGATTAATGCTATAAGTTTGTAGTTTATTGAGCAATTTGAATTCATTCTTGTTAGCAAATAACTCTCTTTCATTCAATTATACATTTTAATCAAAGAATTCAGAAAACAAACAAAAAAAATCAAAACATTGTGAAAACTCAAAAACCTTGAAAAACTCAGTCAAATATTCCACTACAAATTTGAAAATTACAAAAAGGGGTGGGATATTATAAATAGTCCACTATTGATAATAAAAGAAGACGAATTGAATCATACAACTGTAACTTGAAGATTGTGAGACAAATAAGAAAACAAGCTCCTTTAAATACATTTTTAAAGCAATATTTTTAGGAAACTGAAAAAGAGCTAATGGTCATAGACTCATAATTATTTCATTTCTATTTTCATCAGAAATATACAAGAAAATTAATGACACATGCAGTCCATATTATACGAACCTGTTTTAAACCATCACAAAAATTGTTATAATAGTATCGTGCAAGGGCATGGCGACCATCTTCAAGTACACCTTGGATTGATCGTTTCCCATACCTATTAAGTGTACAGTGAATCAAATATCTAAACTTCTTCATTTTACAACAAGAAATTAGTTAAATGAATTATGTTCAATAAAACCAGTTTGATTTGACTGTTCAAAATAAGATGTCAAAACAAGTAAACAAAACAGCTTTAAAGCAAGAAAAATGTACCATAGATGAAATCTATACCAACATATGAGATACTATAATTTTCACCTAAATATAAGGTATTAATTTGAACTTCCACATTTGTTGCTTGTGTGCCATTTTATCTGGCACTGGCCATCAAAATAGAAATGATGCACAGTTGCAGACAAGCATAAATGATCGTTTCTAGACAAGTGGGAAGTAAAGGTCCATCATAAGGACCTGATTAATAAACGCTTGCACATTTTTGACATTCTTGCATATTCCAAAATTTGATATTCCAAAATTTGATGTCAGTAATAAAATAAATAAATAATAAAAGTAGAGATGGAAGATAAAACTTAGCCTTGACCAAGTAAGCATTTAACATGGCATTCCCTTTCAATTACAAATATGAAAATCAAATAGATTAATCCTTTGAGCAAGATTTAGATACATGATGCACAACTGATAGCTGATTTTATTGATTTGGAAGCATAAAATCTTTGAATAATGAAGCCGGGGTCTTTCTTTTCCCAAAAGGTATCAAATTAGACGATTGTTTTAGGTTGAATGTAGTGACACGTTAAATATGAGACTTTTTGTAAATATGATATTAAAAAATAATAGTGTACCAAAAGAAGAAAAGAAGAAAGGGACAAATTTGATTAACAATAAATATGCATGCTCAATCATATACTTAGTTAACTTTATCAAAATTACAAATGGACTGCAGATGCATGCCTCTAAAAGCTACTTATTGGCTGAGAACTCGAGATATTCTTTAATAAATATAACCTGTAGCAGTCAGTAGTTTCCAAGCGTAAATTTTTGAAGTATTTGAAAAGAGAAAATCTTAATCCAATAAAAATTTTAAGCAAAAATTCATTCCCTGACAGGCATTCTTGCCACAAGGACCACTAGTTTTTGTTGGAAGTCTCATCTTCCTCAATATGAACAGAAAAGCTACCCAGAAACATATTTTTGAATAGATAACATGGTTTTCCAAATTTAGGTAATCCTAGTGCTAAGTTATGCAGATTCTTCCAATTATGATTACAAAACACTAGCAAAAAAATTTTAAAAGGCCTAAAAATTCAGGGTACTACACGAAACTGTATGAAATGTATCCTACCAAATGTTGAGTTTTCATATTCGTATTGCTCCCAGACATAAAGATATTAAAATGACTGTCATAACAATGTCACTAATAGTAATTATTTTGTATCCTATACTGCAATGTCACTTCCTTAGAAAGTTCAAACTACAACAGAGGTTCACCTATAATCAGGGGTTCTCGTAGGTCAGCAAAGTGGTTAGGAGACCCAACCAAGGGTTGTGGAGCTTAGCAGGGAGCTTTATAAGTCGTTCATTTGTGACAATCTCCTATTTTTTAAGAGTGTCTATTTCTTCGGGATTGACTGGGAGTTGACCAGAATGCATCAAGTGACCTCAGAGATCATTCTTGAGGCTTTAATTGCAATTCTTATTTTTTAGGGAGGATCCCTAAATTTTAGGAAGGGACTATCAGTTCACTTGCTAGATTTAGACATTACGGGAATGGTGAATGCATTATCAGCTACAGTTTGGGATGGCTAAGTGATGGGGTTTGAATAAAAATTAAGCATTAAAGTATTGACTTTAATATTTAATAAAATAAAATAAAGTGATTAATAATGTCACTTTATAACAAATTATTAAAGTAATAAAAGGACCCCATGTCCTAAGAAGATAAAGTTGTTTTAAACAGGGGGCCATTAGGTATTAACACATGAATAATAAATAAACTTAATTAAATAAAGTGGAAACACTAAAAGGGCCAATTAGGGTTTGAAGTCAATCAAGTAACATGAGGAGCCATCATTTCATTATTATGAGATCAATTTCAGAATTCTTTCACAAAGCACCTCTTGCCAAGTATTTTTTCAAGACGAAAACCCTTGGAGAATTGTGAATTGGATGAAAACGCAATTCGCCATTGAGGGAATCCATACAGGGTTTCCATTTGTGATATAGTGGATGATTTATATGCATATTTCACAGATTTTCTTACAGCAACAAGGTTTTTAGAGTTTGGTGAATTCAGATTGGAATTATTAAATAAATAAGGATGTCGCCTGGAGATTGATTGGGCATTGTTTGATGTAATTTATGCAAGATTTCCACTATGAATTGGTTGTAGTAAATACAAGACAATTTATGAGCGGATTTTAGAAGGTTGCAGCTTCCTAAGCCAATTGTACCATTCACCTTGCAGCCATACCACTCTTCCTATAGGTGGTACCATCTAGACCTAATATTGGGGTTGGTGCAAATGTTTATTATCAATATTTATCAGCAACAGATTCAAGTCCATTAGAAATCAAGAATAATTTGTTGATCAGTTTTCTTATGCCCATTAAGGATCCCAATCTGAGGTTGATAGCCTTGCCGGCAAGCCAAGCATAGGGTTTAGCATTTCCATTGTTTCTTCCATTATTTGTTTTCAATAATTATTGTTGATCAAAAATAAATCATTTGGCGCCACCTTTGCAAGTTGGATGCCCCTATTCTTGTGACTCCTCAATTTCATCAATAAAATTCATTAAGTAGTTGAGCGCTAATTTCCTAGTATGCATCCCTTACTATTTGGAATTGCAAATATATGGTTTACATTGCATTGAAAACAATCACTTGCATTGAAAACTCAGAAGAAGAAAAATATATCAGAAAAATCAGATCAGATCTTAGAGATCTTTCAATGGTACATGAGCTTGGGTTCTGCTAGCCTATTGGGTGAGTTCAAATTGTGTATACTTCAGTGGATTGGTTTTCAATTTGGACAGCAAGATTTAGTCATCATGGAATGGTTTTCCAGCAATAAACAAGGATGGAAAGAAGTTTTACAAACACAACATATGATCAAAAATATCCTCTAGTTCAGTGGACTCTCTAAATCTCAAGATGATGATCAGGATAAATGTTCATATTTTGATTTGTCTCTTGTTCTTCGTTGTCCATCTCTAAGGAAGACCCTTTTGATCTTTTAAAGGCAACTTCCACTTCAAAAGATACATCCCTGTTGATCTCAATTTGTTTCTGCCCTAGAATGTAAATCTTGTAGGCCTTAGAAGACTCGCTATAACCCACAAATATACCTTTCTTGCTTGATGGTTCTTGTCTTTATGCACATGAATATAAACAAGACTACCAAAAATCCTTCAGTGACTAACTTCTAGTCTAACGCCTGTGAAGTCCTCTCCAGGAGTCATTTCTAATATTTTATGAGGGCTCCAGTTATGAATATAAACAGCAATTCTGGAAGCTTTTGCCGAAAGAAAAGTTTGTAAATTTTGATCATGAATCATTGCTTTGGTTGCCTCAACTATGGATCTGTTTATCCTTTTAGCAAATCCATTTTGTTGAAGGTTGTAAGGGACACAAAACTCTCTCTTAATCACTACCTCAATGCAGAAATTTTGAAAGCCTCCAAAAATGTATTCTCCTCCATTATCGGATCTCAAAACTTTGATCCTTTTTCCGGACAAGTTTTCTACCTGGGATTTGAATTCTTTGAATCTACAAAGTACTTCTTCAAATTCCTTAGATTTCAAGAAATAAATCCAAGTCTTTCGAGAATAGTCATTAATAAAAATTAAATAATACCAAAATCCACCCAAAGAAGCCACAGAGATTGGTCCACATAAATCAGAATGAATCAGATCTAAAATATCTTTTGATCTACTTTCAATACTTAGAAAAGAATTTTTAATATTCTTACCTAGTGCACATCCTTTGCAAATGTCATCATGTTCTTGACTAAATTTTGATAAACGAGTAACCATCTTCTCCATGGATGGAAGAGCTTTGAAGTGTAAGTGACCAAGTCTCCTATGGCATAGCTCACTTGAATTGAATGAGTCATGAACTAATGTTTGAATTGGACGAAGAGAAAGTTTGTATAAGCTCTCTTGACAAACACCAATCACACGGGCAAATTTGATACTAGAGTTCTTTGGCCAAGCAAGAACTTTCCCTTCAAAAAATGCAACTTGATACCCTTTGTCCTCTAATGCTGAAATTGAAACCAGATTTCTTTTGATTCCTGGAATAAACAAGACCTCACTCAAATGAAGAGGAATGTCAGAATCTATTTGAAAAGAAGTAGCTCCAACCCCTTTTACTAAATAACTTGCATCATCTCCAATTATTACTTGTAAATTGGTTTCTCTTTCTACCAAATCAGAAAGATGCACTCAATATCTTGTAATGTGACACAAGGCACCACTATCAATCAGCCAAGTGTTGTTGTCAGTTGGAACATTGCTTGATAGAGTTTAGATGAGTAAAAATCCTTTTGAATTGCCACTGGATTCCTTTTTAGGTGATATATCCTCCACATTTGCAGCGGTAGCAAGATGTTTAGATCTTTTTACACAATCTCAAGCAAAGTGGCCATACTTGTCACATCTGTAACATTTAATGTGAGAGAAATCCTTCTCCTTTTGATCTGGGGTTGAATCAAAATTACTGTCTCTATCTCTTGAAACTACCTTTTCTTCCATCTCTTCCTCTTCCTCTAAGTGTTTGAGCAGCAAAAACATGATTTTCTTCATTATGAGAGCTTCTTCCATTTCCTCTTGATATCAACCTAGATTCCTCTTGAATGCAAACAGCTTTAAGACAATCAAACTCGGGAATTTCAGATCTTCCACAAATGTCTTGGATGAAGGACTCCCAAGATTGAGGAAGACCATTCATTGCCAACATAACTAGATGTCCATCTTCAACTATATCTCCAAAGGCATATAGTTGATTTTTTAACTCAGTATTCTTCATGAAGTAGGTAATGACTGACTCTCCTTTAGTCATTTTTATATGATGGAGTTGTTGTCTTAAGGCAAGAGCTCTGTTGGTATTCATGTTGATCTCATACAGGTCTTGAAGAGTCTTGAACATGATTCTAACTGTCTTCATCTTGGATATGATAGGCACAAGATGATCCTTTATAGAATCTATCAAGAACTTCCTAGCCTTAATGTCATTCTTCTTCCATTGAGTTTTCTCAGCCTCATTGGATGGCTCGGGCACATCCATCTCCACAAAGTCTAGAAGATCATTTTCTTCCAATCAGATAAGAACTCTAAATTCCAAGAGGTGAAATTTGATGCACCATCAAGCCTATCTTCAACCTTTAGACTGTTAACCATCTTGATCATTAAAAACTAATTCAAATGAGAAGCAAGAATAAGCAAACTTGGTGTAGAAATGAAACTGATTCTTGAACTGCTTAAGCCTGCTTTGGTACCATGTTGATTTTTATTCCAGAAATAAACATAAGCATCAAAACAACATAGTGAACACAAGAACACAATAATTACCCTGGGAAAACCCTCCAACTTGAGGGCAAAAACCAAGCCACACAAAAATTATTTTTATTGATAGAAGTCCAAATTACAATGCATATCACAACTAAATCAGTGAAGTAATAATCAAAACTACACACTCTATACCATGTATACAATACTAAACACTATATATCACCAATACTATAGGTAAACAATACTGAATATGAACAATATTGATAGACAATACATATGTCTGTCTCAAAAACACAGGAACAACCTTCAAACAATAATATCAAAATAAACTTTAAACTAGAATAAATGTAATGCTTCCACAAAACAACGGCCTCTGCATGCTTTGTCTGTCGTGACAAATGAATCGACAGCAGTTACGCAAGGTGTCTTTTCATATTTTGGAACCGAAAGACTCTTCATAGTCTTCAATCGTCGGTCACCAAAAGGCAGACGATTCATAGTCTCGAACTGTTCATATACAAATGGAAGACTCTTCGTAGTCTTAAACCACCCATCCTCAATGAAAGAATTAGTGCTAACAACATCGGAGAATAGGAATAAACAATTGAATGGATACATAGCATCAAAACCAAATTGCAGAAGCAACCATCACAGCAATGAAAGATATCTCATGAAGCTACCTATTGTCAAAAAATATTATGGAGGAAGAGTCAATCTCTATAGGTGAGGGGTATTCAAAACTCTTCATTGGTGATTTGCAAGTCATTATTGATAAAACAGAAGAAGAGAAATACTTCTTTGATGAATCCACTAGTGATCACAATACTGCCCCTATAGATCTTTATGAAGAGTGCATGCCATCATCTAGTGAGCTTGATAATGTTTCTACAGTTGATAAGCAATCAAAGAATTTAACATGTGACAGCTCATATATCTTGGCTGAATTTTAACAAAATCCTCTAGCATTACAAGATTTAAAGGACAGATTATTGGTTACAAAGAAGAGAGTTGTGCGAGTTTTAACAAGGGTAGATGAATCTCACAAATACATTGAGGATCTTACTTGGAAAACGCAAATTGAGGAGAGACAAAGGGGAGGTGCAAGTGGAGTCACTAGTACTCAATTGTGCACAATCAAATAAGCTTTTGAAAGGATGAAATCAGATTACTTGCAGCTGCTAATGGATAGGGATCTTGCTATCAAATTTGCAGAAAACAGAGAAAGAGAGGTGGATGAGTAATCTCTACAACTGAGCATGACTCATTACTCATTATACAAGGCTGAAAATCGAACTTCTATAGCAGCCACTCACAAGGAACATGGACTTAATTCTAAAACTAGGGAGATCATACAAATTGTTGAGGAATGTTAATCCTAACCAGTGACTGAGAGGGGGGGTGAATCGGTCAAATCAACTTATTTCATATTTTATCCTATGAAACAGAATACAACTACTGTGTGATAATGGAATTGTAATGTATGTTTAACTTACTTAAACAAAAATCACATGCAACAGCTTACTAAAGATTTGTACGTATTAACCCTCGGTTAGAGGGAGAAAACCACGATGGGACAGAACCCACAATCTTCACTACTACAGTAATAAAGTTGTCCTGTTAAAGGCTTACAACAACACTTGTTAGAGTGCTACCCTGTGAAGGGATTTAACATAGATCGGTTAAGATCTTAACCTTGTTAGGAGTCGCCTTCCCAGAGGACTTAAGAACATCAATCAAGTTGTCACCCGGTTAAGGGATTTATACAAAGGAACCTATTAGGGTTCACCCTGATAAAGGGATTTTCACGAACTTCAAACAATAAGAAAGATGATCTTTTGTAGACACCTAGTTTGTCATTCAGATCATACCTGTTCTATTCCTCACTCAGCTTGGTTATTCAATCTCCGTCGTTCACTCTTGGTGATTGTATCCCTTCTCAGAAGACTCTACTCTTTTGCTCCGCAATTCTTCTTTTTCTCTGCGCACTTGATTGCTTCAACCACACTTCACTTATACACAATGACCTGTATATATAATGATCTTCACAATTCAAAATCGAATTGTGTCGCCAAGCTACATATCCTCCAAAACATCGCTGTTCTGGAAGGTATGCCAAAAAGCTCGCATGCAAAACTCCAGTTCATGCCAAAACGCTCGCATACAAAACTTCAATTCATGCCAAAACGTATCCCATTAAAACTGGATCAGATTTACGAGACAATTGGAAATCATAAAAGCACAGACCGGTAGGTCTAATACTATTGCACGGAAACCAGTGTGCTACTGGTTGAGTCATCTGCCTTCTATAGTTTTCTACTAGACCGGTTAGACAAGACCGGTATTGTCATGACCGGGCTCCCTTTGTGCAACCGGTTCATTTACACAGGGTACTAGCAAGTTTGATGTTTGTCAAGTGTGACAACTACCGGTTCACCATTGCTGCTCTAACATTATGACCGGCGTGTTTGATGTTTGTCAATGATGACAACTATGCATAATACCAACAAGGAAATCAATACCCGTTGTGAAAATGAAAGTAAGAATAATGTTTCTCCTTGTTATTTTAAAAATGGCAATGAAGAGCAGGAGCAGCAAGAGATCACACTCCTGAATGATTCAGTTTGCAGCAATGAAATAGTTGCTTTGACAGGTTCTAAAGGCAGATTTCAAAGTGATTTCAGTCATGGGACAGCAAGGATTAATGATCTTTCACTATTAGAAAGATACGAGATTCTCAAACAAGACAAAGATAATGAGAACTACATCAATTCAAACAGTAGCATGCTGATCCATCTTGATAATCACGAGGAGATTGATATGCTCTATGAAGGTAATCTTAGTAGGAAGCACCATTTGTTTCAAGAATTCATTGCTATGAATGGGGCTATAAGTATGAATCGATTTCCATCAATGGTGTTTTTAGTGAAGTTAGGAGTTGATGGCATGATGTGAGTGCTACATATGGCCATTTTCGAATTTGGGAAGTGTACATTGACAAGCTTTTACCAGTGGTTGATAGGAAATGCATTCTTCATGAGGCCAAAAATAAGATTTTCAGTTTTAATAATGTTGATACTATTTGTTGTAGCAAAGTTGCAAACTTGTTTTTATGTGACAATAGGCTTTTAGACTGTAGTTTCAACAGAGTAGAGCAGCAAAAGCATGATGGATACTAGTCTAATAGACGTAAGCATCAGTCTATACCAAAAGAAGGTGGTACTTATCAGTTTGATTGCATTGTGAGGAGTGCATATCATTTCTCTTTCAATCCACAAGTTGATGATTTGAATATTCTGATGATGACAAATAAGAAGAAATTGAATGATTGGTATAAAGAGGATTATACTACTTTATGGAATGAAATGTACTCTCCTTTGGAAAGAGGACTTGCAGCCTAGAAGTTTTTCAAATTGCATTTTTCAGATGACAGTTATGATGGGTTACAGAGATGTAAAACTAAGGATGAGTTGAAGACTTCAGGTGACGGGAGCGATCGTTCTTCAAATTGGCCTTGGGATCCAAGGATCTTATTGATGAATGAGTTGCATCTGAACATATTGTTTCACAATGTGGCAAGATTTGATTTCAGTTGTCCCAATGTCATAGAGCTACTTGCAGATTTATATGGGATCCTAGTATTGGTATGCAGATTCATGATTGCTTGAGGATAAGCAATCACTAAGGAGGAAGGATTGTAATGTCCATTTTTTTAGGGACATTGGAATTTAAATGACAACTTTAAAAAAGTATTAAAATGACAGAAGTGGAGCTCAATGAAAATTAATGAAGTCATTTTATTTTAAAAGAGGAGAATAATAAAGAGACAAAGAAGAGGAATTCCAAGAGACAAGCAATTGGAAAATGAAGGGTTACAGGTATGCTCTTTTAAAGAACATAGAGAAGCCCATTTGGATTATGCTTGGTATATGTTTGATTTTGTTCTCTTGGAGAATTCTTGGAAGTTTTGGCTTTTAGGAGGTTTGAGGACGGAAACCATCGAGCTTGGAGGCAGTGGACGGAAACCCATTGTATGTTGGAGATATCACTCAGATGTTTCACTTGTGCTTGAAATTCATATTTCTAGTTGTCCAATCCAACTATAAGTATTGTGACTACGATTGGATATTTTGTTGTTGTTCTACTGAGATTTAAAGGCAATATTCATATCTCATTTCAAATTCAAAATCTCTATTTCAACTGAATATTTTATAATTTTCAGTAGAAAGTGACAAGTAAAATTGAAAACAATTGCAGGCAAATTATCTGTTTGAATTTGTGTGGTAAAATCTGGAAATAATATCCTAGGGGGATGTTACACAAGTGGCAAAGAAAGGACAAAAGCACAAAAAATAAAGTAATAAGACAATATAATGTAATATTTTGAAAGCAATTCCATTATTCCGGTAAACTGTCAATAAGACAATATCTCTAATGTGCAATTCTATCATCATTGGTGACTTTACCATCAATTATAATTTATAAAACATAAGTGGACACAGGGAAAATTGGCACATGGGCTTAAAATAGCTATACTAAGAAATTTTGAGTTGATATTTTTTATTTTAAAAATAACAGATGTATATAACACAGTTTGCTTGGGTTGTCAAATCCAGTCATATTTAGCACAGCTCCAAATTTGTTCACATTTTGATTGTGAGCAAGCAAAGCATCCAAGCCATATCGTATTGTATCCATATCAAGTATGTGTAATAGCGGAAGGGGGTTGTAAGTGGTAATTTTCCGGTACTTCGACCAAAGAGGGGCAAAATATTTACTGCCTACAAAAACTTATGCCACTGAAGTAACTTTTAGTTTCTGCTAGAAAAATTTTAAGTGAAAATGGCAAATATAATGAAGAGGCACATCTGGGCCAGAACATATTTCTCTTGCAAGGCTGACTGAAAAAATGACACATAAAGGTTCCATTGGAGTGCTCCCTTATTCTTCATTGCAACTAAAAATCAAGGGGTGAGATGAGGCCAGATGCTAACTGTATATCTAATCATGGTGTTTCTCATTTGTTATAAGTTGTGTTTTTCTGGGCAATGTTTTGGTTGGTCTATCTTGGTTTGGAAGGATTTCCTAGACTCCAGGCCAGTTTGAGTGTTGGAAATTGTTGTCATTGATGTCAAAGGTCACCAATGGAGTTTTATGCAGAAATCAGATCAATTTTAGTGCTCAATTTGGAAGTCTTTGAATTTAACTGAATAATTACATTTTTATTTATATCTACATGGACTGACACATGTCTAGCACCCGTTTGGAGGAGTTTAAAGAGTTTTAAAATTACAAATTGATTTTTTCTATTTATGTGGCTGACCTCCATTCTTGAGGCACCTAATTTTGGGTAATTTATTTTTGGAAATTAAATTTCTTGAAGAAGGCCAACCCCTTGAGAGGTGCAATTGAAATGAATAAAAATTAATTATGTTGTTGGGGCCAACAACCTTAGCATGGGCACCCAGCTAGGGAAAATGAATTAAAATTAAATAAAGATATTAATGCTGCTCCTTGGCTGACTTGATTTGAAGAGATGTGACTGTTTGGAGAAAGTGTGCATTAGTTGGTATAAATAAGAGGTCTTTGGGGTTCATTTCAAGCAAGCATTTCATCATATATCATGCCACCAATGGCAGATTTTGAGCAGACCTTAGAAGCAGATCTAACGTAATTGTAGGAGCAGTCTTGAAGGTAAATTTTTGCATACCTAAAGGGTGAATTGTAGCAGACCTAAGAGAATACCTTTACACGAAATGTAGCAAACCTAAGAACAAACCTTGAGGCGAATTTGTGCAGACCCAAATGGAAAATTACTGCAGACCTAAGTGCAGATCTAGGGAAAATTTGTTGCAGATTTGAGAGTAATTTCATTGCAGACTTCAGGGGCGAGTTGTTGCTGATTTTAAAAGCTATTTATTGCAGATTTGAAGGACATTTTATGCATACCTATGAGCGAATACTTGACTACCTATGAGCGGACATTGTTGAGCAGAATTGCGAAGGGTTTCAGATCTGACAAAGATGCCTCAAATCCAAAGAAACTAGTGCCTCTTGCTGAGTTGAGGGGATTGGTGTCTCCAATGGGTTGGTGCCTACAAGGAGATTGGTGTAAAGAGCCTGGCTGGCTCTTAGCTCTAACTGGCTAGAAACTCAAATTAAATTGCAAATTGTATTGAACTCCGCCAATTATAATTTTGTAAATTTCAGTATTGGAATTTATTTTAACAACATACAGCACTAAAATTATTCTACTGCTCATCAAATTCACCTACAGCTAAGAAATCATCCAAAACATTACAAGAATTAAATAAGAAGCACCTTATTAATACAATCTTCCCAAACAAATGACGCCACTTCCTAGAAGTCATACGCAGCACTTGGAGAATGCAATGTAGCTGCCCAGGAAAGTCACGCAGCTCTATCAAATCATTTCCAGCTTCCATGAACCCTTAACGCAGCCTCTAACCAATTAGAATTATCCCTGCTCAAAAACGCAGCCACTAAGGCTTCCAATCAAGCAAAGTACGGCTGGTGAAAAACCGTACTGTTCTGGCATATCCATACCTTCCAGGCAGATCTGTACGGCAGCAATAATACCCAGAGTCTTTGTCAAATAACGCCTCCAACAATGGCAATGCAAATTCAGTTAAGCCTCTGCAAATTCAGCAAAAGATTGGGTGTTTTCTCCAACACATGAAGACCAAACACGTGAAACCCTTGTTCTTCCTCAAGGAATTTCGATTTCTTCCTCAAACCACTTTCAACTTCACAAATTTGATATAATGACATAAGGTAATGAAAAGTGCTTTTCCGAATGTATATATAGCTTTTTTGGAAAAAACTTCAAATTCACTTTTTTCACTAAAGAGGCTTTTTAAACACTTCATTTTATAACATTAAGTTATAAAGTCATAAAGTTATTAAATTAAAATAATTTAATTTAATAATGATAACTTTAAAATAAAAAGCAACTAAAGCCCACTGACTGCAACAAACTCATTTCTGACAACAAAGCCTCAAACTTCAACTGCCATGCCAGAAATAGCCAGCTGCCAAAAATAGACTTACTATAAACAGTAAGTCTCTCAAACTAGAGATCCCCTAAAACCCAATCCAAAAACATCTGACACCCCATGCAGGCGCCCTGCTAAACCTGGCCATACCCAAAATACCACTTACTAAAAATAGTAAGTTAACCAAACTAACCCGAACGAAGAGCAGACCTGGTAATCTGAACCTCCAGAATGGAATCCCAATACTAGCTCCGCCAACTGACCCCCTCTGATCACCTGATTAGCTTGCGAGGATCGCCAAAGCAAGCTAATCTCAAGAGACTAAAAAACGGGGACATTACAATTGGTGTCTCCTACAGGTTGTTGCCTATGAAATTTGTAAGAAGTTTTCAGTACAAAAGCAATATTTTGCTGTGGTTCTGTTTTGCAAGGGTTTCCACATAAATCATGTGGTTTTACTTGCTAGATCTTGCATGTGTGGTTGATTAAGCCTTTTGAAGCATTGCTATCACATCTAATCAAGATTTGAAAAGTAAAAGTTTGTTAATAATTCACCCCACCCTCACCCTTCCCTCTTATTATAAGAGTATGTTTCTCATCAATTTTGTGCAAGTGGCTGTGTAATTAGGCTGTAGGATTCTAATTTCTAAGTAGAAATTTTGGATATAGTTAGGCAATCAAGGGCCTAAGCATTGCATGTAATGTCCCCAAACTATGAGTACCCAATTTTTAATTTAAAAAAAAGGGTTTAGATCTAGATACCTTTCACTTTGATTGAGAACCTGCAAACAAGTTAGGAATCATTTATAATCATAATTGATAATTAGATTTCTTAAGTTAGAAATTTATTGGAAAGCAGATCAAATCACTAGATTGCTTGAGTCGATTTTAAGATAACTATAGAAGTGATAAGATAGGGGACTTGGTAAGGTACCCAAGAGACATCCTACCCTAGGCCTAAGAGCAAATATACCATCCCTCTTGGCCTCATGTGGCCCTTGCCATCCATATGAGGGGGAGTACCTCGTGTGGCATCCTATCACCATTTTCGTCAATCTTGCCACTTCTATCTTGCATCCAATAATTGAACATCCTTATGCATCTATTCTGTTAGTATTTTCCAGATTTACCTAGGAATGTTTCAAGCTATAGAGATCTTTCAAGACTAAGCACAGGATATAAAGAAAAGAGCAAGGAGAGATAGTACTCAGATTGTAGATCTTCAGATCAGTCCCTTTTAAGTCTCCAGGATGAATGGATTTAGCTTATTTAGGGCTTCCAAGATGACATCAATTTGATGTTAACTTTGATCTAAGATCAGATCAATATCAATGTAAATCTGCCTTGAGATCTGCTCCAGAATTCGCAGCTAGGGCAAAGAATTCGCTGCTACTTAGACTGAGATTAGCTGCCCTTCAATGGTGAAGTCGTTGTTCTTCAATGGATGATTCGCTGCCTTTCAAAGGTGAAATCGCTGCCCTCCAATGGAAGACTTTGCTGCTACCTCAATGGTTGAATTAGCTGCTACTGTATGGAATTCGCTGCTGCCTCATGGATTTTGAAATTCAGTGTTGCCTCATGGAATTCGCTGCTGCCTTGATGCAGCCTTAAGCGATTCTTGGAGGGAGAGAGCACATTATGTTTTTGGTGTATCTCCTCCAAGATTCGATCTTCCTTATATATGCAAATATGGTGCCTCTTCAAGAGGGCCGACTTAGGTACTTTAAATAAAATACACTTGCCCAAGAGGCCGACTTGGGCCCTTTATTTAAGTTAAGCCATTCAGCATATATAATTGATAAACAATAAATATTAAATATTTCCTTATATTTAATATTATTATTTATGTATTGAATTATATTATAAATATATACTCTATATATTTAGTATCATTATCCAAGGTGTAAGATATTTGCCGAAAGGCCATAATATCAACATATTCATCATAATAGAGGTCATGAGCAACATTCACAAGAGGGTGCCCAAATAGTCCATCATTCCTAAGCCCAAAGGCAGTACCCTCACATATCATGAGGTGGCATGCTTAGAAGATGACTTCATCACTGTTTTCCCACCTTTGATCCCTCATTTCCCCTACCATGGCTGGTTACAGCAGTCAGCAGGTATACATAGTATTTCACATATAAATCCTATGTTAAAATATTCACAAGTCAGAATGAAATGCATATTGAATCAAAGGGATGTAGATATATGCAAATATGTCTGTATGTATGTATATATATATAAAATCACATACTAATATCATTTTCGTGAACTGCATACATAATTCAGTAGAGAAAAATCATCAATGGATTCATTGAGCAATGTATCTGTCACACGATACTCATACCAAGGATCGCAGATCTGATTATTTTTATTATAATCTGTTCTTTCTTCTTGAAGCTTTTTCTTCTCCTTCGATGCCTTCCACTAATTTAATTTCTACCTTTTATAGTCATTGGGGGAGGACAATGAGTCACAACCCTTACCCCTTCTAAGAGATGTCTTCTCCAAACAATCCATTGCCTCCTCAAGACTAATCACATGCCTCTTCATTAGTATTGTGGCTGTTGCTTAATGATTGGTTAAGGACTAAAGATCCCCGATTGTAGAGTCACTTGGTTCACAGCAAAGGAAAGAATATTGTGGATGATGATCACAGAAAACTGTGATGTCTTATTTATAAGACAATTTTATACTATGGGTTTTCCGTTCATCTGATGTTGGGGGCATGACATATCGGATTGGTTCGATGATTGTATGATTAAAATATAGACTGATTGAATTGATGGAAGAGTTGATTTCTTGTCTGTTTGGCTAATTCCCAATTGATGATTGATGGATGATTGAATGATTTCCTTTAATTTGATGATTTGATATATCAGTGAATGATGATTGAATGAATGTCAAATTCAGGACGATGAGTGATGATTGAGGATGTGCTGATTTGATATATTGTTGAGTGATGATAGACAATTGATCCTTGAGTGCTTTGAATGATTTCTCCTTTATACATTATTGGTAAAGGGTCATCACCTTTCATAAGAATTCAATCACCACTTTCCAATGTTACCTTTATGACTAATATATTATTTCCTAACTTTATTTCCCTTGGATGCCCTTTCTCAAGTGAAGTTCTCTTTTATATCTCCTTTGAGTGTAGGGAGTTACAACCTTTGATCTTTTAATGCCCTTATCAAAGGGTCACACCCTTTGGTTATGAAAAGAAAAGATACATCTATTTGACAACAATTGCTGCATCTTTCACTTATTATTTAATCTTCACCTATCTCTCACTTCTCATATCTGTCTTTACTGCTTTTCAAATCTGCACATATCCCATTTAAGACCTGCATATCCTCTTCTTCTAGATCTACATATCTTATTTTCTTCTTTCCTTCTCAATTCTTATTTCACATCCCTCCTTATACTTCTGCTCTAAATCTTCTCTACTTTCGTTCCTCCATTCCATTTGATCCTTCGTCCCCTTTATATCTTTTGTGGGGAAGGGTGACACCTCTTCACCATGTCTTCCCTTTTCAATGGTCACAACCTTTCACAATCACCACCCTTTGAAAGAATCACAACCCCACATCTTTTAAAAGAGTCATTTCCTTATTTTCTTCCTTAATCTTTCCTTAATTCTTATGCTCCCTCTTTCTTCCTCCCTCCGTTTCCCCTACAAATGAACTTCTCTTCTCTCCCTTTTATACCTCATGTTTGAAGGAGACGCCAACTTTTCCATTCATGCCTTTTGACCATTTGTTTAACTTAGATAAATTTTATTTTTTATTTTAATATTAGGCTTTTATATTTTTAATTTCATTATTATTGTTTATTATTTAATCCTATTTCAAGAAGGGGACATGATATTGCATAACAAAACCCTAGCAAATTAGGTATTTCTTAAGTGTTTAGGTTAACTCATTTTGTTGACTCTTTTATAACTTATAATGGATTAGACACCATAATTGATACTTGCAGCTTATACAACCTTTGAAATCAAATGACAAATCATCCATTCAAGATTTAGTATATTATTTTTAAATTATGCCATCTCAATATGCATGAATTAAGTGATGAAATAAGTTGTGATGATTTTACATATAGGAATTATTAACCAATTTACTCATCTAATGTTGCATTATTTAACCTTTTTGTAGTTTGCCTTGTTGGAAGACTTGTGACCTGTAAGATGGTAAATTGGTATCAAGATATGCAGTGACAGCATATCTTCACAGTGTTTTTTGTGCATACGGTTCAGTTAAGCCATGTAGCCAGTCAATTTGCATTTGTCCTACAAAATCCTCTAAGAAAACCCTCTTGAGCTTAGCAGAGCTAAAAGTGTAGAGGAGTCATCCCGCTCTTATCAATTAGTCTTTTATTGTCCTCGGTTTAATCACAGGTTTCTCTCATTGCCTGGATCAACTTCATCCCTGGATCTCGTACCATGTGTAATCCCTTAGAATTTGGTGTTGCAATTAAAATGACTGACAGGGCGTATGGTACAAGACTCTCCTAAAAGTGCTACAATCTTATATCACCCAAAAGAGTTCATAATTTACAGCAACATGCACTGGCATATTGTCAGTGAAGAATTAAGTTGTTCCATAGCACTCACTATATTTGCAGATGGTCATTCCATAGCAATTTTTGCAAAAAGTTAATCACAGTAGTTACAGAGGTGCTGCAAAAAGTCATTTGCAGCAGTTACACAAGGTCTGGAAATCATTCACAATAGTTACATAGGCGTTGCTGAAAGTCATCCAAAACAAAGTTTTCTAATTATTAAATGTATTGTGTTGATTTCAGTTCACTGACAGAACCAATGGCATGGCTGCAAATTTAGGCTGTCACTAATTTGGCCCACTAGCCTTGATTGCATCTGTAAGAGCCCTGCTGGCTCTAACCCTTGGATAGCTCTGTTTTTGAATGTTTTTGAGAGTTTGTAGTTTTTTTGCAACCTTTTGAATATACTTCTTATGGCTTTTCAAATACATATATATTTTTTAAGATTTTTGATAATTAAATAATTACAGTGCATTGAATGGAAATGCAATTCCAAATACACAATCAATCCTTATTTTCTGAATATTTAAATGCAGAAAGATACATTGCTAACTATATCAGTATATGTTTGAAACACAATTTTATTCTCAGAATGAATGAAGAACCTGGAATTGACTGCAGATCACAATACAATGCCTGAATATAGATGTTGCTGCTCGATAAGGCCAAGTTTTCCCTCACGTGAATGTTGAGTAGGTCATTTAGTTCCTTTCAAACCCAAAGCAGACCTCCTTATTACTGACCCAGCTCCCCCTAATTGAAACACAGCCCTCAAAATATGCCTCGCAGATCACCAGAGACTTGCGGCTGCACAGTATATCAATCACAGCAGTAATATAATGCTGCGAACTAACCCCAAACAGCATTCACTGAATAGAAAACAATACCATAAATTCTGTATGCAAAATATACTTTCGCTGTTCGTTCCTCTTCATGGATAAATTATAGCATCAACTTGCAATATAAAAGAAACACAATTTGCTGGTAAAGAAACCCAGTTCAAAGTGCATGGGGCTCTGAGAATTAGCCACCCTCAAGCTGGTAGCTTCCAACCTTTCACCAAAGTTACAGGAAAATGCATGCCAAAAGATATGCAATTCACATCCCTCTCTTGCTTTAATGCTTCCAGGTTGCTAAAACAAACCAGAGGCTTCAGAGTTACACCATTTGCTTCCTCCTTCAAACTTACACTTCTCATAGAAATCACAGCAATTGCAAAGTTTTTAAATGTTTGAAATAAAATATTTACTTTTGTTGCAAACCTTTTGAACTTTATAAAAATCAATATCTTTCCATGAAGTGTCACGGCACATAATTCAAATATTTGAATTATAATTCCTCCCCAAATGAAGACACCAATATACATATAATAAAAGTCATATAAAACATTAGCCCTTACTTGCAAAGCCACCACATGTTAATAAAGTTTAACATTACAATTATAATATTAAATTATAACTCCCCTTACCATGGCACTATAAAAGGTCAAATAAATTAATACGTCATTATACGGCAATAAGTCCCAATTAATTATTAATTAAGTAAAACTTAATTAATTATTAAATTTAATAAATGACTTTATTTTAATTTACTCCAAGCGACTCAAACCAAGGTGAGCAAAATCAGGGACATTACAGTCCACCCTCCCTAAAATTGCTACTCCCCAAGCAATCTCGCATCCAATAGCTCACCCAACTCCAACCGGAAAGGAGTCACACCACCACTAGGATCCCATGGAAAAATATGTGTAATGTCCCTATCATCACCAAATAATTCTTGTAAATACAACACCATCTATATGATCAACATAGTGTGCGAAACTGGACTCAATGCCTGCACTAGTGATGCAGAAGCGGTAACATCACATGGAAGCAACTCAACAGGAAGACTAGATTTGTCCCCTTTCTTGGTACCAACTAAGCTATCACACCAAACATCAAACCCGTGCATTGATGAACTTTGCACCCAATAAATATCTTGTACATGAGGATCAAATGTGAAGTTGTATGCACTCCTCACTGTATACACCTCAGTAAGCTCCTCAGCAAGACCCGTCTGAAATATTGTAAGAACTGACTGACAACCTGGCACACTCGGGGGATCCCAAACGTCATCCTCACTCAAATAATGGATTGTCATATGGCAGGGTAACATCGATATCAAACAAGAGATTGTTTACAAAGTGAACTACAACCGTATGTTGATGTGTGATGTCTGAACTAGGTAACCGGGAACTACGGGAGACATGATGTGTGACCTACTTCACTTGAATTGTATCATGCCACTGTAAAACTCTATTTTCCACTGCACAAAGAGACATAGTGCGTAAACTTCCCTATGTGATACCCTGCAAAACATATTTTGTGCCTCGATACTCAAACTTCATCTCCATCGAGTGCCAGCTAAGGAAAAACTCCTCAATGTCCTGTAACCACTGCATCCCTAGCACATTCGTCCCTCCCAAGTTGATCACATAAAAATCTGACTGCATCTCATAGTCACCAAGAAATAATGAGAGATGACATATACATTTGGTACAGGTAAGGGTGCAACCATCTACCATCCTGACTCAAAACCCTGCAAACTCCTTTCCCTGAAGTCCACATCAGCTAACAAAACTCTCATGTATAAAATTATGCGTGGCCCCGATGTCTAACATAGCAATGCAATGTTGTCCATCCACCAATCCTCTCATTCGAAAAGAAAAGGGAAGTGGTATTGCAATGGACAACACTATGGGCAATAGCCTGGTGTTAGGACCAAACACTATAGTGACTCTCTGAGCCTCATCCAAATCTGAACCAACTGGCTAATGTGAAGTTTCAGCCTCAACCTCATCATAGTACACCCACACAGAACCATTTTCCCTTCCCTTAGGCCTTAAAGGGCAAGAGTGCTCTCTATCATAAGGCTCTTCACACCAATAGCAAAGTTGCCTCCTCAAATCCTCACGAGTTGCCTCATCATGTTTCACAGCTGACTTTCTTTTTTCATCAACAGATGGTGGGTGTACCTCATCTGCAAGTGTAGTAGGTTTAGGTTGTGCTTGCCTCTTAGGAGCTGAAAGCTCCATGCTCCTGGCCTTCTTGATGGCCCCCTACAGGAATGGTGGATCAAATGCCTTAAGCCACCCTCTAAGTGGCTCATGTAACCCCTCTGTAAATAGCATGACTAATCAATTCTCTGTCACATTTGGAACCATGATACAGAGTCTCAACAACTCACAAATGAAAGCCTCCAAACTGCCTATCTTCTTGAGCTGAACAAGGTCTTGAAAATAAGTCTCTGGATCCTTCTAATCAAAATGCTCTACCAACTTGTCAGCAAACTCCTAATATGATGTAATCAAATTATGATGAAGGGTGACCATCCCATGATGCCACCACTCATAGGCTGCCCCATCTAAATGCAAAGTTGAGAATTTTATAGCATCCGGCTCAATCATAGGCCTAAGAGTCAAATATGTGTCCACCTTACTGATCCAAGCTCACTCAGTAACTTTCTCACTACCATCAAACATGGGAAGAGTGAGCTTACTAGTGGCATGCTTGAGGTCACCGTTCTTAGCCTTTTTTCTACTCACTGTTCTCGCTCTACAGTGCTCCATCCTTTGGCTCATAAACCTGTCAAAGTTGAGATACTGTTTAACATCAAGAGGTAGAACATCCCACGCTACATGTAAAGCGAGAACATCTGTAATGTCCCCCTTTTGGGGCACATTATTTCATGTCATGTGTTCAGCCACTTCATCATGGTCCGGTGGGCTAACCGAGGTGTGGCAATGATCAGTAGGATATTTGGCCTAGGTGATTTCAATTTCAAGCCATTTGGAGCAGTTTCCACAAGTTTCCAAAATACTTACTATTTATAGAAGTTGGCAGGATACAGATTTCTTGGCATTTCAGTATTGGACTTGGAGTCTCACCGAGAGCTTTTCGGCAAGCTATCACATATCATCATCTGAGTTCGTTTGGTCCTCTGTTTTAAAGCCAGAAGATTCCTCACTTTATTTGTTATGTCACTTTATAACTTAACGATCATATTTATTTAAAAGTGAGTTAAGGTGGAAATATAAAGAGACAGAGTGGGAATATGAAGAGACGGAATGGGAAACTGAAGAGTCACAGCTGCAGCCTTAAAGGAAGGCTTGGAGTCTCAGTTGAGAATGCTTAGTTTATGAATTTTATTTCTCTTGGAGAATCCAGGAAGCTTCAGCTTTCGATTCTGAAACCTAAGGACGGAAACCTTCAGGCTTTCTCGGTGGATTGGACGGAAACCCAGTTCATCTCCGATGTAGATTCACTGCAGAGTTCGCCATTGTATTCACAGGTTCTTTATCATCCAATCTTACTGTTATTTCTGTATTTCAGATTGGGATGCTTGTAATTCATGGTTATTGTATTGTTGTTGTATAATACAATACCATTTTCTGAGAAGTTTTATAAAAATATATTGCTGGTTATTGTCGTTGGATCAAACGGTTATTTGCTTGTATCTATTTGTTTGAATCTGCATGAGATGTATTTGTGAAAATTCGGAAGATGGTCGGTTCGGGTCATTACAGTGGTATCAGAGCCAAGAATTTTGCCAGCCTGTGAGGTTTATGGGTCAAGTGAGAAGTGATTTGAAGAGAGATTACTTTTTCTGCATATTATTTGTCACAAAGTTTTTAGCAGTGTTTGAAGTTTTCTTCAGAATCAAGTCGTACAGAGCCAAATGTTTGTTAAGAGTGGAATTTTACAGTTGCAATATTGGTCTCAAGAGGAAGTTAATAAAATTGTGGGGATTCGATTCTTCTACAGTCTGGTAGTGCAGTGATTAGAAAAAGCTTGTTCGTCCAATTACAATCACTGATAAAAGAAAACAGTTGCGACTAAGGACCGAAATAAACCAATAGTGTTTGGCACGCAGCTGGGTTATCATACGCACACTGTATACAAGTGCCGGCAATGGGGAAATGGGAGAGAATGTGTCCGCAAGGACATGGTTGTGAGTACGAGTGTATTGTTATTTGAATTTCCGAACCAGTTGAACATCCTTCCTTGCGCACGCAACAGTGCCGAGTTGAGGGCCCGAAACAGGCTGTGATAGTGAGGACACAAGTGTTGATGCCAGTCCATGAAGTAGCAAACGTAAGCCAGTTGTAGGTTGTGCTTGGTATTGGGCACCCGCAATGTTCAGCGTTTGTGAATGAAAGGAGAAGAACAAGAGGCAGCGTGCATAGCTGCTAAGCTAGCACACGCAATAGGATATAGCTCACGCAAGTCTTCCCAGACGCGTTCAAGCTATTAGCTAATCGTTGGGTATCACTCCACCTTCCAACCCGGTCACAGGATCTATTTCCGGTTATATGCACGCAGCTTGGAATGCGCATGTATGTGCTGGATATCGTGGTCTACAGCCAGCAGGTGTGAGCATCAGGGAATCAACCGCTAGTGCGGTATTGTGTCTAGGAGAGGGAGACGGGAGTGTGGGGTGCCTTACGCACCCACAGCAACAGTCAACACCAAAAGGCAGGTGTCAAGAAGAGTTAGAGGAGCTGAGTTTGTTTGAAACGTTATTTTTGCAGACTGAAGGCTCATGTGCGGGTGATTGGAGGTTGCCAAGAGCTCTCCAATTTCTATTGTCATTTAGTGTTAGGAGTCCATCAGTTACAAGTGTAACGGTAGCTTCTTCCTCCTGTCTGGAAGTGACCAATCAATGACGGGAGTTACTATGCACTGGGAGCACTGTTGAAGATAGTGCATTAAGTTGGGAGTGGTCACAGGGAGTGTTCACACAACACAGTAAACTAGGTTAGACCGCATTGTAACTCCCACATTGCATTTACTAGTGGGAAAATAATTCTGATACATCTTCTTTCATGCCAGAATAATTAAAGGACTACTATTCTGAATCAATAATTAATTACTAGTTTTATTTAATCCTATTCTTCATGTGGAGTTGTTATTGTTATATATTTGAAATTGCATATGATTTAAATCATTAAGAGGAGTCGTTCCTCAATAAATGAAACTTCAGCCAAACAGTAACAGCCTTGGAAATAAGTTATATGCGAAGTGCTAGACACAGATTTATACACTGAACAAGAAACATTATGTTCGTTAAAAGATAAACCAAATACATATCCATCTGAGAATAACCAGTTAGTCTTTGGTCAGTTAAGGATACACTCAGCATGCACATCAGAAATTAATTAAGGACAGTACGCAGGATAAAATCTACACAAGAACTTTGTGCTTGTAATAAGATCACAAAAATTTTAGAACATACCTTGTGGACAAATTGTTTGATGAAATTGAATAGCTCAGAATAGTGCAGCGATATTACAGAGGTAAAATACTGTCAACAGATAGAATCATAGAATTGCAGTGACAGCATTTCACAGTCACAGAAGTGATTTCGTCCCTTACGTAAAGCTTGGTGAAATTGAATAATGGAGACCTTAAAAAGCCAAATATTCTCTAAGGAATTCAATGGCACGTTTTACAATGTGTAGCTAAGAGATATTCGAAAGGAAATGGAGATAGGGAATGAGTTATGTTGCCTTGGATGGCAATTGGAGGAGCAGAAAATTATGGGAAGTATGCTTGCCAAACTCGATGAAATAAATTCGTATCTATCTAGGATAGATCAATTTGATTGCAAACTTTTCAATTGGGCGATGCACCCCGCAATGGTTGCCTTGGTACAACGCAGATTCACGAATCATCCACATAGAGATGTTAGACTTGCAATAGCCTCGTGTCTCAGTGAGTCACTCGGATTACAGCCCCTATTACTCCTTATACCGAGCACATTTGGAGACAGGTGTTACAGCTGATTGCATACAGTTTAGGTGGACTGAGATATGACAGAGATTTTACCTTTGGTAAGCAGGTAAAAATCTTGGAGTTAATGGCAAGTACTCGGATTTTCAGTCACATGTTGAACCTTGGTTGTGATAAAAATTTAAAATGGTTCAACAATTATTTCAGTGTCTCCTAAGCAATTACAGGGAGCGTCATCCAGATGAGGTGAAGACATGCATAAAGACTATCCTATCCTCGATCTTAGATGAGGACTATGACATATGCAAACAATTGCAATCAGAATTGTTGGCAATCTGGAGAGGAGGAATAAGGTATGCATCCATGGCATGTGAACTCTCAGCTGAATTAATTAAGCTTCAAGCTGAAAAATTCAAGAGTTCATTGACTGAAAATGAACAAGTATCATTAGGCTTATAGGTTGCAGGATCTCCGGTGATGGGCCAGGACCTAGTGAGTACAGGGAAGATTTGTTTCGTATGCCAAGAGGGCTGGTCACAGGGGCATGTTTGCAATCTTAATCGAGGGCTTCTAAATTGCAGCCTAGTGATAGAGAAAATACAATTGTGACTACACCTCTTTCGAGACATAGTGGAGAGTGTTCAGAATTCTACTTTGGTGACTTGGTGGCTGAGTTTGATAAATCCATGGTTATAGGTTGTGGTAACCAATTGGAGACCTTCAGCGATTCATGTAATGAAGAATCGTGTGACTTCTTTAGCAGCACTTCACTCATGTGTCATACTGATATGGATGACCCATTTTGTAGTACATCCCAGGATAACATTGATGAGAAGTGTGCCTTAAAAACTCAGTTCAAAGTCAGTGATGATGCCATTATTGCAGCTCTTGTTCACCATGATAGCACTCACCAGATTATTGATGATCTATACAGGACAGCTCAGAGGGATAGAGGGCAAGATGGTATAAGGATTTGATCCTATGTTGCAGATTTACAGGGGGTTAGAACAGCGTTTGAGGATTGGAAATCAGAATATTTGAGTTTACTTACAAACCATGACCACCTATTACAGATTGTCGGGAAGTATGCTGAGTAGTTGAGGGAAAAGGAGGATAAGGTCAATAAACTCAATAGGGAGCTTAGTGCTACTCAGGACAATTTGGAGCATACACGTATTGCTCTACAAGAGGCGAGAAATCAGATTGTGATCTCTAGCCAGTACAGGGAGCAAGACGACAAGGAAAGGTCTAAATTCTTTCAGGAAGTGATTCAGGAGTTTGATAGCATACAGCAGACCTATGATTTGGACAGTTGTCCAAAAAGGTCTTTGGGTAACCCCGAGTTCCTTTATGATTTAGACCACTTTCAAGCGACTGAGAATTCCTTGTTTGAGATGGGTGCCGAGTTGACATTTGATAATCCCCTCTTTGAGATAGATGAGGGAGATACTTCCTATTCCTAGGATGAGGATGAGGTTGGTTGCAGGATTTGGGACCCAAGTTCAGTTATTAAAGATGATTCTTGGTCACCAGGTTGGAGTAGCGGGATGAGCTCAGTTGCTAAGCAGTGTGGTTTTTACACCAGCAGTCCAAGATGGGCAGTTAGGTCTTGTGGCATGATGGGTGATATGCCTTTCCTTGCACTACCCCTCACTAATGGTGAGATGTCTCGTGTTAGCGAGCATCCCTTGATTCATTCCTCTCTTCACACAACTGACTCCACTACCTTATCATTCTAATTCATCCAGTGCTTATGGTAATTCTTCCACCACATATTTCGGGTATGATGATGATGATTGGGTAGAGCTTCTTCAGTACGAGGTTATTGAGCTTGGGATGATGAGTATGCTGGTTGGTCTGAATTTTTCACACAACGGTGTGCCTTGTATGACTCCGGGTTTAGAGAGACAGTAATGGAATCCTAATGCTGATTCAAGATTTCCAGTAGAGTTGATCAGTGCAGCGCATGTTGGCCTTATTGCAAGGGATGCATTTTGTTTTCCATTCAGCCCACCTACGGGGGACTTTCTTTTCTGATTATTGGATAGGAGTGGGATGAGTGTTTGGTTGGGTACGCTTCCCTGCTTGCAGGTGGAAGCCTTGTCCGACAGTCTTGGTAGCTTGCCTCTTCAGTACAGTTTCCGGCTCGGGCTACAGATCAGAGGGGCAGTGTTATGGCAGTTGGACACTTCTGGTATTTCACTCAGTGTGGGCATAGAGCGTCAAGATATTTCAACCAGTTGGGGAGATGGATGGCCTTTTTTCTTATGGGATCCAGGAGGGACATACTCACAGTTGGTGTTTATTCAAGGAGTTGATGGGCATGAGGTTTGGTTTCCCCTAGCATCTGAGCATAGAGGTGCTAGTGATCTCAGTTGGAGTGAGGTTCTCAGTTGAGTTGAGGACTTTCTCACAGGTGACGGCAGCACAGGGGAGATTGGTACGACTAATCCTGCAGTGATTTGGGGTCCCGGCATTAGACTGGTTGCTGTTTTTTTGCTATGTGAATGGCTTCACAAGTCAGGGCATAATGTCTGTTTCAGTTTCACACGACAGATTGGTGGAGCAGCTTCCCTGAAGTTCATTTGGGATCCAGGTATTATGATCACAGTAGGTAGATACCGATTGCTTGAGGGCAAGCAATCTCCGGGAAGGGATGATTTGTAATGCCCCCCTTTTGGGACACATTATTTCATGTTGTGTCGTTAGCCACTTCATCATGGTTCGGGGGGCTAACCGAGGTGTGGCAGTGATCAGTAGGATATTTGGCCTAGGTGATTCCAATTTCAAGCCATTCAAAGCAGTTTCCACAAGTTTCCAGGATACTATTTATAGTAAATCGGTAGGTACAAATTTCTTAGCATTTCAGTACTAGACTTGAAGCATCTCGCCGAGAGATTTCCGGCAAGTTATCACACCTCATCATCCGAGTTCGTTTGGTCCTTCGTTTTAATGCTAGAAGATTCCTCACTTTATTTGTTATGTCACTTTATAACTTAACAGTCATATTTATTTAAAAGTGACTTAAGGTGGAAATATAAAGAGACAGAGTGGAAATATGAAGAGACAAAACGGGAAACTAAAGAGTCATAGCTGTAGCCTTAAAGGAAGGCTTGGAGTCTCAATTGAGAATGCTTAGTTTATGAATTTTATTTCTTTTGAAGAATCCAGGAAGCTTCAACTTTCGATTCTGAAACCTGACGACAAAAACCTTCAGGCTTTCTTCGTGGATTGGACGGAAACCTACTTCATCTACGGTGCGGATTCACTACAGAGTTCACCATTGTATTCACAAGTTCTTTATCATCCAATCTTATTGTTATTTCTGTATTTCAAATTGGGATGCTTGTAATTCATGGTTATTGTATTGCTATTGTATAATACAATACCATTTTCTGAGAAGTTTTATAAGAATATATTGCTACTTATTGTCGTTGGATCAAACGGTTATTTGCTTGTATCTATTTGTTTGAATCTGCATGAGATGTATTTGTGAAAATTCGGAAGATGGCCGGTTCGGGTCATTACATCTCAAGAACTCACAAATGAAGGCCTCCAAACTGCCTATCTGCTTGAGCTGAACAAGGTCTTGAAAATAAGTCTCTGGATCCTTCTAATTAAAATGCTCTACCAACTTGTCAACAAACTCCTAATATGATGTAATCAAATTATGATGAAGGGTGACCATCCCATGATGCCACCACTCATAGGCTGCCCAATCTAAATGCAAAGTTGAGAATTTTATAACATCCGGCTCAGTCATAGGCCTAAGAGTCAAATATGTGTCCACCTTACTAATCCAAGCTCGCGCAGTAACTTTCCCACTACCATCAAACATGGGAAGAGTGAGCTTACTAGTGGCATGCTTGAGGTCACCGTTCTTAGCCTTTTTTCTACTCACTGGTCTCGCTCTAGAGTGCTCCATCCTTTGGCTCATAAACCTGTCAAAGTTGAGATACTGTTTAACATCAAGATGTAGAGCATCCCACACTGCATGTAAAGAGAGAACATCATCTGTAAATGAGGTAGTCTCATCCTCACCACTACCCTCATCAAAATCCGGTCTCAAGAAGGTAGGATGCGATGGCCTATCATGAGTGTCTGTATGCTTAGCTCATGACCTGTTTGAGCTATCTGAACTACTTCGTGAAACTCTATCCCTGCTACGCCCCCTGGTTACTGTCAATTGTTGAAGATTATCGAGGAGTTGTTACAACACTATAGCTACCTGTTGTTGACCAGACACCAATTGTTTTTGACCTGCAACTATATTCCTAAACAATTATGTGGCCTCTCTTTCATCACCATTTCTTGTATTTCTAGGTGGACTACCACCTGACCTATCACCCATTGAGCCAAACTGAATTCCATGTACCTGTTCAACTTGTGGTACTGATCTACCCCTATGAGAATAATATATACCCGGATCAAACCTCTGAGGTTGCATGTATGTGCTCATTCCTTGTAGGATGGTAGGAGACCGCTCTGGTACCACTGTAAGAGCCCTGCTGGCTCTAACCCTTGGGTAGCTCTATTTTTGTATGTTTTTGAGAGTTTGTAATTTTTTTGCAACCTTTTGAATGTACTTCTTATGGCTTTTCAAATACATATATTTTTTTAAGATTTTTGATAACTAAATAATTACAGTGCATTGAATGGAAATGCAGTTCCAAATACACAATCAATCCTTATTTTTTGAATATTTAAATGCAAAAAAATACAATGCTAATTATATCAGTATATGTTTGAAACAGGATTTTATTCTCAAAATGAATGAAGAGCCTAGAATTGATTGCAAATCACGATGCAATGTCTGAATATAGATGTCGTTGCTCGATAAGGCCAAGTTTTCCCTCACATGAATGTTGAGTAGGTCACGTAGTTCCTTTCAAGACCAAAGCAAGCCTCCTTATTACTAACGAAGCTCCCCCTAATTGAATCGCAGCACTAGGAATATGTCACACCGATCACCAGAGACTTGCAACTTCCCAGTACATCAATCACAACTACAATATAATGTTGCGAACTAACCGCAAACACCATTCACTGAATAGAAAACAATACCTGTGATGTCCCCTTCTAGCTAGAGACATCATTCTAGCTATTGATTAGCCTATCATTGGACCCTCGTAGGCTAGTAGAGACAGATAGAGGGTCAATTTGTGCATAGAGGAGATATGCTTATCTGATGGTTCGACTTTTGCAGAGCTCAGCACCCTTGATTTGGTATGGAGAGGTTTCAGACTCTGTTTGTTTGAGTTTTGCTATTTTTAGCAACTTTTAGAGTCATAGAGATGGACCCTTGCTATTTTTAGAAATATTATTTGATCATATGGGAAATTATTATGCTAACTCTAGTTCCATACAGTTAAGCCAAATTCGCTTTTTTGAGGGAGTTATTTAGTTTTCGATGATTATATATTAATTAAATGGCAAAGGATTTAATATTAATTTGTAAATTGACTTTATATTAAATCACTTAAGTGATGGGTCTTAATATCATAAAGGGGGCCAAATTAATGTATTAATTTATTGGCATGTTTTCCTAAGTCTAAATCATTAAATTTATTTAATGATTATATTTTTAATGCCTTGAAAAAAGTAATCGCAGCTTTTCGAGGAATTGTGAATTAGGGTTGGAAAGCCTATTTATGCTTGTTGGGGAAAGAAGAAAGGCATCCATTGTTATTATTATTGATTATTGCTTCTTGCTCTAAGCTCTAGACAAGGGTTTTCAGCATTTCACCATTGGAAAAATGTAGTTTTCTTCTATGTTCGCCATTTGAGCTAGTGAAATACCTAGTGAATTTGGTATTGTGGAGAGGGTCTCATCCAGAGATTATTATTGTGCTTCAGCAAAGGGTTTTACTCGCAGTTGTGGAAAGATAATATTGGCTGGCAGTTGGGAATTGACGAAGACAGATTATATCATATAGAGGTTGAAACGTGGGGACAAAATGACATCTTCAGCATTTACTACTTCAGCAAATAAATAATTACAGCAGCACATGACAGTCTTATTTCAGGTTTTTTATGTAGTTCATAGTTGCCTTTGGTGATATTTTGCCAATAAAAGATTGTTTGGATTTTACATGTATTGCATTAGAAAATAAATAGAAATTGCAATAGTATTTCAAATTGTTTCAAAATTTCAGATTATGGTATATTTGCTTTTTGCTCTAAAACTTGTGAAAACCACAAAAAAACTATAAACTTTCAAAACAAATATTGAGGCAAAACAGCTTCAGCAATTAGAGCCTGTGAAGGGTTCTTACAATACTAGATATTCCAATCACTGAATATACTTTCACTGCTCATTCCTCTTCATGGATAAATTATAGCATCAACTTGCAATGTAAAAGAAACACAATTCGCTGGGTTTCTGAGAATTAGCCACCCTCAAGCTTGTACCTTCCAACATTTCACCAAAGTTATAGGAAAATGCATGCCAAAAGACATGCAATTCACATCCCTCTCTTGCTTTAATGCTTCTAGGTTGCTAAAACGCACTAGAGGCTTCAAAATTACACCATTCGCTTCCTCCTTCAAAGTTATGCTTCTCATGGAAATCATGGCAACTGCAACGTTTTTAAAGTTTGAAATAAAAATTTTGCTTTTGTTGCAAACCTTTTGAACTTTATAAAAATTAATATCTTTCCATGAAGTGTCACGAGACATAATTCAAATATTTGAATTATAATTTCCAATTATAATTCCTACTCGAATGAAGAGGCCAATATACATGTAATAAAAGTCATATAAACATTAGCCCTTACTTGCAAAGCCACCACATGTTAATAAAGTTTAACATTAGAATTATAATATTAAATTATAATTCCCCTTAAATATCCATGGCACTATAAAAGATCATATAAATTAATAAGTCGTCATACAACAATAAGTACCAATTAATTATTAGATAGGTAATAACTTAATTAATAATTATTAAATTTAATAAATGACTTTATTTTAATTCACTCCAAGCGACTCAAACCAAGGTGAGCAAAATCGGGGACATTATAGCATCGTTGTTGTTTAGCAATATTTATACAAATATTGTCAGTTTTTGGCTCAACTCTCTCAGCCATTCAAAATTAAAACCCTTTGTGCTTTCCTCAGTTGTCATCGATAAGAGCCTTATTTGAAAATTGAAATCTTGTGACATTGGAAAGAAGGTTCCAACTGATAGAGAATTACCGAAGCCCAAAGTGGCCCCAAACAATAGAATGTCTTACCATTATTATAACACTTCAATAAACCATGCTAAGAATTAAGAGCATTGACTAGTTGCACTGGCTATTGCCGATACATAATACCAATTTTTATTGCCTAAATCATAGTTTCAAGACTCTGCTAGTCTTGGCAGGACTCGGCAAGTCTCGAGCCGAGTCAGGCTTGCAAAGTCTTTTTGGCTTGGCAAGTTGACTCGGCCAAGTCTTGCAAGACTCGTAGAGTCCACGGACTCGATGGACTCGGTGAGTCCCGTTATGCGGACTCTATCACGTCCAGCATCAAATCAAAAGCAAAAAACAATTATTTTTAATTTTTTTAAGCATTATTTTTATTTTATATGCCTTGTTTAAGACCTAAAAAAGTCATTTCATCATTTGCAAACACTTAGAAGAAAGAAAAAAAGCTTCGGAGAAGAATATAAGTGTTTTAGAAAATAGATTAGCAAATTGATTGGTTCTCATATATCGATTGCTAATTGTTTATGTTAGTTTCTAGCTTGTATTCACACATTGAGAGGAGCTAAAAGAAGCATTTAGTGGAGGCAACTATAAATTTGAGTTGCATTTCTTCATTTTTGGAGCAATTTTGAAGAGGTGAGTTACATTTTTGTGTTGTTTTCTGAATTTTTTACATTCAAATTTCATATTTCCATTTTGTTTACATTTGTTTGTCTTTATAATCTTAAATTTGTTACATTTTATGTTGATGAAAAAACTTGAAAAGTAAGAAGCCCTAGTCTCTGATTTTCATTATTGTAGATTCTTATTTTTTTATTTATGATTTGTTGCAGCAGTAGCATAATGTCTCAACTTGAGGGTAGTTCATCTAGGCTTCCATTTAACCCAAATGCAAACCCAATTCATATAGCAAGGGATAAGGCTTGGAAACATGTCATCCCAGGCCCAAGAAAAGGAGTAGTTACATGTTGGCATTGTCATGTTAAATATAATGGGGGAGGTATTAATAGATTGAAAAACCTTGCACATATATTAGGGCATGATGTTAAACAATGCCAAAAAGCAACCAATGAGGTTATACGAGAAATGCAAGCTCATTTAGAAGCCCATGAAGTGAAAAAATAATTCAAAAAGAAGCAACATGAAGAAATGGAAAACTTAGGTGGAGAGAGCTCTTCAATCTTTGTTCTCCATTACCTCCATCTAGTAGTGGTACTGTAAGTGCAAGTGTGACCATTGGGCCACAAATTCGTAAGAAGAAATCCATACTAGATTCATTTTTGTTCCACGCACAACTCCAGGTGCCCAACCATCGCTTGAGAGCATGGGTTGGAATAAGAAACATGAGGCTGCAAAAATGGCACTTGGAGATTTGTTTTTTTACAACAACATTCCATTTAGTACAGAAAGGTACATGTTATTATTTTAATTTCTCTGTCTTATTTTTCTTGCTTTTAAGACTCAAGCATATGCCACATCTATTATATTAATTTTTAAAATTGAAAGTAAAACTTAATAGTATACTTATTGTGTTTATTTAAATTTTTTTAGGTCTCCTTATTGGCAAATTGCGATAGATGTTACTGTTTGTGATCTAGGGTTCAAAGCCCCTAATGATGAGGAGCTAAAAGGTCTTATTTTGACCCAAAAGGTGGCTAATGTAAAAGTTGCAATTGAGGAGCAACGTGAGGTATGGAGGAAGGGTTGCACAATCATGACTGATAGTTAGACCGATAAAAGAAATAGAACACTACTTGATTTTCTTGTCTCCTTATCAGGTAATTGCAGAACTTGTACTTAGTACTTACTAGTAGTAAACTAATTGATTTAATGATTAAATTTTTAAATTATGATTGTACTAAATTGCTTTTTTTTCCTCAGCTGCCACAGTGTTTTTGAAATCAATTGATGCTTCAGGGAAAACAAAAAATGTTGAGTATCTTTGTGAGGTAATTGAGGAAGTGTTGAAAGAGGTGGGTGACGAGAATGTGGTGCAAAATAGTCACAAATAATGCAGCAAATTATGTTGTTGCACGTAAACTTCTTATAGAGAGGCACCACCACTTGTTTTGGACCTCTTGTGCTACTCATTGCATTGACCTCATGTTGGAGGATATTGGCAAACTTACCTAGATAAAAATGTGTAGAGAAAGGAAGGAATATTTGTAAATTCATATATAATCATACTTGGGTCCTCAACCTTATAAGGAGGTTCACAAATAAAAAAAAGTTGTCTAGTCCAGGGTTCACCCAATTTGCCACAAATTTTCTCACGTTACAATCTTTGCTTAAGTCCAAAGGTGCTTTAAAACGCATGTTTCTAAGTGAGGAGTGGACTGCATCATCATATGCAAAGACCAATGCAAGGAGTGAGACGGCTGATTGAATTTTTCAAGTCATGGATAATGCAACAAATTATGTTGTTGCAAGTAAACTTCTTATGAAGAGGCACCGCCACTTGCTTTGGACCTCTTGTGTTGCTCATTGCATTGACCTCATGTTAGAGGATCTAGGCAAACTTACCTGGATAAAAATGTGTAGAGAAAGGAAGGAATATTTGTAAATTCATATATAATCATACTTGGGTCCCCAACCTTATGAGGAAGTTCACAAATAAAAAAGAGTTGTCTCGTCCAAGGTTCACCCGATTTGCAACAAATTTTTTCACGTTGCAATCTTTGCTCAAGTCCAAGGGCTCTTTGAAACGCATGTTTGTAAGTGAAGAGTGGACTTCATCATCATATGCAAAGACCAATGTAGAGAGTGAGACGGCTGATTGGATTTTTTATGAGAGTGGCTTTTGGCAACCGGCCAAGGAGATTGTGGAGGTAATTTCCTTTTTGCCCTCATTTCCATTTCATTTCATCATTTTTGTTCACACTTGTTTATGTTCATTGTAAGCTTAATGTTTTTAACTTTCTAATCTCCTACGAATTTTTGATGGAGAGAAGCCCGCAATGGGATATATTTATGAGGGCATGGATAGGGTGAAAGAGGCCACTAGAAAATTTTATGCAAGGAATCGGGATAAATTTGGTCCAATATGGGTTGTCATTGATCGACGATGGCACAATCTACTTCACAAGCCTATACATGTAGCTGCCCACTTCCTTAATCCAACATTTCAATTCAGCCCAGGTTTTAAGGTCGACGATGAGGTGTGAAGTGGGCTCTATGATGTTGTAGAGAGAATGTCACTGGATGAATCAGTTGGAACACATATAGTCCGTGAGATAGAAATGTATAGGACTTCGGAAGGAGACTTATTCTCACAAGACTTTGTTGGCAATTTGGCTAAGTAGGATATCCAAATGTTGTCATTATGGCAACATATACTCAACATGAAGATAGCATGATTGGAGAAAGCAGTTTTGTATGAGCGCACTTGAAAATTGTCTAAGTACAGCAGTGTTTACCAGTCTAATCAAAGGCAGTTTTGTTTAGCGATGTTCACAGAAGAAGGTTCAGTGCATGCGCACTTGAAC
This sequence comes from Chamaecyparis obtusa, assembly GCA_027943335.1. Classification (NCBI taxonomy): domain Eukaryota; kingdom Viridiplantae; phylum Streptophyta; class Pinopsida; order Cupressales; family Cupressaceae; genus Chamaecyparis; species Chamaecyparis obtusa. The sequence goes on from BSBK01000561.1 coordinate 680,616, forward strand.
ATGGATCATTCTATGTATATCAAAGCCACATATGAGAGCGCAAGTTTGTACGGCATGTACGGAAGAAGATATCAATGTTTTACAGAGACAGTGTTGAGCCAACCTGAACAGAGCAGAAGACAGAATATGAGCATATTGAGTTAAAGGATTATTTTGTTTATCAAAATAAAGACTTAACTAATTAGGGATGACATCCTAGATATTAACCCTAAGGCAGCATATAGCGATTTTGTATTTTGAGAAGAGTATAAAGTATTGTAAGCCGACAGGAAGTTATTTTGTAATAACTTGTATATATGTAAATACAATGTAATGCAATAGACATTGTAATAAAAAGAAAGATATAGCGATTGTAATAAGTTGATATATGATGCGAAATTGTATGTTGTAAGAAGAAAGGAAGCAAGTACTATAAATCAAAGCGAAGAGCCTACAAAGCTAGATCAGGATAGTAAAGCTATTCGGCAACAGTAAAAAGGTTTTTGTATTTTACCTTTGTATCTAAAGCTATTATTGTATATTGCATGTTTGGGCAATGAGCTCATCTTGCAAACATTTTGTTTTGTAATAGCAACTCCTAACAGGGTTGAGGCTTCTAACAAGGCCTAGAGTCCTTTAACCAGGACAGAGACACTATATGTATGTAGCAGACTCCTAACAAGGTCAACATCCTTAACCAGATACTTTTGATTAGTGGATCAGTTGTGGGTACCATCCCCACCAGGGTTTTCCCTTGGCCAGGGTTTCCTCGAGAACAAACATGGTGTTATGAGTTCATTCATTTTATTGCTATGCTTGTTATTCAATTTACTTAGTTTAGTTTCTTATGCAAGCTACAAGTTAATTTCTTATATCCATAATTGGGCAAAAGTAAAAGTTTGTGAAATACTGATTCACCCCCCCCCCCCCCCCTCTCTCAGTATTTCCTATTTCTAAAAGACTTATGCAAGAAAAATCGAACACTACTAATGCTAGGTAAAAATCTATGATTCTAAAATTTAAATTCTAATTTCTAATTCTATTACCATTTTACATTAATAAAATCTAAGTTATAGAATTGATTTTTAAAATTTCGTGTTTCAGATGCATGGTGGGAGATGTTTGGTAATACAATGCCAAATATACAGAGGATTGCAGTTCGTTTCTTGAGCCAGCCATGTACTACTTCAAGATGCGAACGCAATTGGAGTATGTTCGAGCATATACACTTGAAGAAGCACAATAGGTTGACAATGAAAAGGATGAATGATCTTGTGTTTGTACATTACAACTTCCGCCTTCGGCATAGACAGATCTTGGGCACCAACACATCTCCTATCATTTTAGAGGAGGTTGATCCACTAGCAGAGTGGAACACTGAGATTGATGATCCTGTCTTCAGTGATGAAGATTTTAAATGGGTTATCAGGTGGATCGAGAGGCAAAGGCAGTAGCAATGGCACAGGAGGAGGCTAGAGCGCTAGGAGACCTAGTGGAGGACCTCGAGGCTCAGAGTGAGGGATATGAGGATGATGAAGGATTATGAGGATGAGGATTATGAGGATGCCACTGAGGTTGAGCCTCAAACACAGGGACAGAAGATGGTTGCAGAATCTTCCACGACCTATCTTAGGCATACACAGGAAGACATAGGGCCATAGTCTTCTAGACTCTAGCTTTTATTTTGATATATAGCTTGAACTTGTGATTCCATGGTTTTCATATTCCATGAATATTGTAGACTTTTGACAGTGACACTATTTATATTTCAGATTTCTAATGTGTTATTTAGTAACTAGTTTAACAGTTAACTTATTAACTTCAGAAATTCGCATTTATACTTATGTGATCAATGTAAAGTTGTAAACTTGTGTATGTGTGCAAAGTAGCTTCTATTTATCTCAATTATTGTGTCTTTGATGTTAATTGACTGAATGATGCATGAAAAAAGTTTTAAATCCTTAAAAATCTTTGAATTTCATGGGTTTTTCAATTTGCCAAGTCCGAGTCCAAGCCCGAATCCATCTTGCCAAGTCCGAAGCAAGTCTGAGTCTTGTAACTATGCAATAAATAGTTTCCAGATTGATGCTCTTAATCTTATGTACCCCTTGAGACATTTTATTATGTCATATGAAGACGTGGAGAAAAGAAGGCAAATGGAATTGGAAGAATGAATCCTTGTGTCAAAAAATGGGTGGTGATTGAAGTCCTGGGGTAAGCCTTAATCATGGTTGAGCCCAAGGGGCAGTGCACGTTTGAAGGATCTCCTGATGATCACATCAGCTATATTACTAAAAATATTCAGCTGTAAACTGGGAAGTTGGGAAAGATAATCATAGTGACTAAAGTGGATAGAAAGGATTCATCTCAAGCCTTGAGGTGAGAACATTCCGTGGCAAAAAAAAATAATGGAAAAGATATGATGATTTTTAAATATTCAAAAAGTAGTTGAAATGTGAAGCAAGCATTAGTGTGGAAAGGATTTAAGAAAGCAGGTTTTGAATGTGTGATCAAGGACAAGAAAGATTTTGTCCCTCGGGATGAAGCTTCTTTTATGCCCAAAATACTATTTTTCTATTTTATGTCTTTGCTCTGATGGGATAATCTGCTTTAAAATAAAAATTTTAATCATTATGACTCAGTTTGGGCATCATCACTACTTCCACTGCTACTACAGCCAGTCTTGGCAACTAAATTCCACCCTTTCCAATTATTAATCCCATGAATGGATCCATTTTTATTTATTGATTTTCTATGAAATCAAAAGCCCTATTTTGGTTTGGAGTGGCATGTCATATATGGCATTTTGCTAAAAAGTCCAGCAAGAATCTTATTGGAACTGACAATATTACTCTCAAACTGATGCAATAAAAGGTAACAGACATCCAGGCATCTCTCAGTGATCATTACTGTCAATAGATGTCTAGAACAAAAAATATACTCTACAATAATGAATCTGCAAATCATACTCAAGTTCAGCTCTGTATAGAGATCGCATCTGGTTATAAATGGCCTAGGCGGATCAAGTCATGCCGCACACATAAGAAGGAAAATAGATAGTAGAAAATGATCAGGGCCCACTTTTAATGATATACCTTACAAAATCACCTTTCAGTGCAGGTGTTCCAGAATACTGGATGCTTATCTCATCTCCATGGTTTGCCCACACTGCAAAAAATTAGAGGATGTCTAAAATAAGAATCAAAACTAGATTGACCAAAGTAGATACATTAGTCAAAGCACAATATTCTGGAATTCTGAATCCTATTAAGAGCAATTTAGTTAGCAAAAATGCATATTGTATGCCATGAAAGAAACTAAATTATGGTTTGGCATAATCAGAAAATTAAATTCTTCCCTCACAATAAATTCATTAAGAAAAAACCCTAATAAAGAAGATGCATTCATTTAAAGTCTTCCCTCACAATAAACTCAATATGTAGTAGCCTATATGGAATGTCAATGAAAAACTCACAGATTTTGAATAGATTATCAAAATTTGTGTGCTGGCTTATATTTTGACTTTGTTGCAATATTTCAATCTGGTGAAGTTGGGTTTCCAAAGATTTCCTTCCCAGCATACTCTGCATTTCACAAAGAAGCTGAATAATAAATATTTTTGTGTATTCACATGTAGATGTTAAGGTACAGTTACCGGAACCAGTACAAAGCCAACGACACCACTCAAATCAAGGTACACAGCTAGATGAGTTAGACTTTATTATATATAAATATAGTAACCAGAACATGGAGGAAGGAAACTATGTCTCTGTTCCTCTAATAAAATTTTCTACAAGCTATTATTCTGGTGTTTACAGGGAATATTTCAAAACTGTTTATAAAACTGCAACAAAAAGAGACATATTCTTCCAAATCAGATTTGACTCCACTCCAATAGCATGAACCATCAACAACTCAACTTAAATTTCCTTTGATTGTAATTTTCAGCATTAACTACTACATTCAACTTTAGTATCCCAGCAGAAAACAATTCTTTGAACTTCAATTAAATTGAATCTTATAAAATTAATTGATGAATAAACTACTACAATGCTGTGGAAACATTAACATGTATACAAAACAAAATTTATTCAAGACTATAGAATGGTATATTACATTGGTACTTGTAGAGAAGAACACCAAAAAGAAACAACAAACTCTTCCAGTGAACTTCCATTCAAGAGGACTCCCATCATCATATGAATGACTAACAACACATGGTAACTGATTGTGCATTTTCAATAGTATATGCATTCCCTACTCCATAAATCCTGTAATGTTTTAAGTTCTTAAATTGCACAATAAAGATGCAGTTGTACCCCTACCTATCACTCGAAAATATACAGATTGAAGTCTCAAAGGACCAAGGTGCATGGCTGAGTCCTGTCCAATGAATTCTAAATCATAGAACATCACAGTGCTCCATCAAAAAGGACTCTGAAACAACTGGTAAGGAAAGGAGATTCTGGCATTTTCTTCCTCAACAAGACAAAATGGTCAGAGGAAACCATGAAAGAGTACACCAAGCACATTCAGAAGAAAGCAGAGGTTTCTTTGATGGCATCACTAAAATAACAGCAACTTAGCAAATTGGCACCCATTGGAATACATATAAAATCCTCTTAAAAGCCATTGGAGAAAGCTCAGTCTGTATTAACAGCACTTAACTGCTTAGATACAAGGAAAAGTAACACATGGACATGGATAGCCACATGCAGCAGCAACCAGAAGACAGTTGTGGGAGGAACCCGTAAACTTCTGTGAGAGGGAAAGACAAAGGCTTGAATCTAGTAGAGAGCTTGAACATGGCTATACCTAGTGACAAACAGGTTGAAGATCAAACTCTCCAATGACAAATAAATTCAGAGATTTTCTCTCTGCAGAGTGAATTAGGATGCCAAACCCAATTCCAAAGTATAACTGCAGAACAAGGAACAAAATCTGATTGTATAAGGCTCAACCATCATCTGCTAGAATATTCTTGACTATCCCAAGTTCCAACATTATGAAATTGAAAAAAATGTTCTTAAATCACTAGTATCAAAGCATTGACAGATATACATGACTAATCAGAGAAAATGTAGATTAAGATATAGCTGTTTCTTGATTAAATTGTGTACAGGATTTTTGCATAAAAAATTTTGATTCAAAAATCTTGTACACAATTTAATCCAGAAACTTATTGTTTAAATGTAGCTTAATCAAAAGAAATCAAGATGTTAGTGACAGAGTCAAAAAATTATGGAACCTACCAATCCAACGCAAGCTTAAATTAAGAGCAATTTAGTTAGCGAAAATGCATATTGTATGCCATGAAAGAAACTAAATTATGGTTTGGCATAATCAGAAAATTACATTCTTCCCTCACAATAAATTCTTCCCTCACAACCGAGTTCATTAAATAACCCCTATTATCTAAAATAACAATACCCGGACAATCTAGGAGTTACAATTAATGAGCTCACATTTAATACATGCCTTGAAACCCTCTAAAAGGATGAATATCAGCAGCAAAAGAATTCTTCAACAAAAAAAAGCAACTGTGTGTAAACAAATGGAAGCCACAATATTTTTGGAATTGACTTTCAAACTTGGCCTTCAAACCCTTATGTATTCTCTGAATTCCTTCTCCAATTTACACAAATGTAGCCTCTGAATTCAACAAATTTCAGTTAATAAATCACTACTACGAGCTACAAATTTACCCTTGAATTATTCATCACTCCTCCAAAAACTTCAATCAATTTGTACAATCTGGACCTCTGAATGAAGCCCAATGATAAGCAATAATTCGGTTGATCTCTCACAACCACAAAATCGCTAAACAATGAAGATTGGACAATCTCCAATACCCTAGTACAGCTGAAACCCTTGTTTCAATCGCACAATCACCAAGAACAATCAAACAAAGTCAAATAATCATCTCATAATAAGTTTGATTTGCTTTCTAAAACCCTTTATATCCTCTCAACTCTTAAATGCCTTTAATTCCCTTCTTGAAATCCACTTTTAGGGTTTTAATAAGACTTTATAATAAATCTCATAAATGGGCACTCATTCCAACTTAAATGCACCTTTTAACAACTTGACTTTATAATCAATAAAGGTCCTTTTATAATAAAGTTATTAAATGCTCTCACTTTATAATTTGACTTTATGATATTAAATCCCCTCTAATTATAAAGTCACATGAAGTCAATATAATATTCCTTTAAAATAATTAATTATTATTATAGTAACACTTAATAATAATTAAATGTCATAACTCCATTAATGACCATTAATTAATGATTCTAACTTCATCACTGGCTAGCCCACTACTCCCACTCTCAACCTGGATGCCTACCAAAAATAGTAGGGGTCCCTCTAGAACATCCACTGACTTACTATGTTGAAACTAAGCCAACTGACAAATGAGTTAATCATGCATACCATGATTCTAGGTGCCCCTACCAGAAATAACGTTGATCATAATTTGACTTACTATAAATGGTAAGTCCCAAACTGGAAGCTCCGTCAATGTCACCACAACTCCATACTACTAGCAAATTGCCCAAGTGCCCTACTAAAGATAGAAACTTTGACTTACCTAGAATAGGCACTTACTACAAATAGTAAGTGCGCCAATCTAACTCAAATGAAGAGCAATCCTGAGCATCCCTGACCTTGGGAGTGGGAATCAGCCTCCAACTCTGCCAACTGGACCCTATGAACAACTCCATTAGCCTATAAGAGTCAAGAAATAGGTTAATCCTCTTAAAGATGACACTCACGAAAAAGGGGGCATTACATCTAGGGGGTGAGCCAATCTTGAGGAAAATTGGTTTATAGATTATCCGAAAGAAAAAAGTGGATTAGTGACCCAAATCATAACCAAGATATGCAAGCAGAAGGGTTCAGCAAATATGCATGCTACTTCTATTTGCAGTAAAAAATGAATGAGGTACAAGAGGTGTTACAAATAGTGTGTCAAGAAATAACAATCCTATGACCAGAAAAGATTCAGCACATCAAACTAGATTTTCCTACAACTCATCAATTATTTGTCCTCTTTTGATGTGAAGAAATGAACAACTATGTATGTGTACAATTACAAAATAACAAGAGGAAGGTGTAAGAGTTTGTTTTCCTAATCCACTAATCTTCCAACTGCTTGTTGGCTTAAGTTTGTAACAGTTAGTGTTATGTTCCATGGCTGAAGCAGTCCACATGTAACAACTCTTTTGAAATCACCAGGTGCATGTGCTATGACACACAAAGGAGCAATGATCTTGTTGGCTCTCAACATTGTAGGCTACTTTCCCAGAGTTCCCTCTCAACACCAATGTAACGGGGACAGCAACAAAGGTGGAGAGACAACTAACTTATGCTCATAAAGTGGACAATCTTGGGCCAATTTCTAAGCGAGGGAATACTGTTCATCTACTTCAAGAATTGCAGTACCTTTGCAGGGTGTTGCCTTAGGTTTTCACAAGACAATTAGAGAAATATTAAGAGTTACAGCTAAGGTCTTGGATGACAATGCCCTATGGAAGCCTTAAACAGACCTAACAGACCTCATATAAAGAAGATATGATGAACATTTACATGCTACAAAAGATTAATCAAATTGACATCCTTCTTCATGAATCCCCTTCTACTCTTTTACACATGCACAGCTCAAATCTAGGAGACACAGCACACCAAAGATGTAACCATTCACATGCATTCAAGAGGTTTTAGCAAGTGTGATTTAGTAGGCTGTCTAACATGGCGGTACCTAAAACTATTCCTAAACTGTAATGAAGAACACAAAAGATTTGGTTTAATTTGCAGATTTGATCCTTCTCCATTCATGACTGGTGCCTCCAAATTTGTAATGACCCTGTTGTAACTATGGCAAATTTTTCCACTTTTTTCCCACTCTCTACTTAACACGTATTTTGTCAAACATTTGCATGCATATAATTATGCAACATTTCTGCTTGTAATTTTCTGATTTGCAATTTATTCAAAACTAGTATCGATACAATGAGCTTACATGTCTTCATAACTATACTAGACATTCATGCATGTAATAAGAGAAAGTAACATTGATTGTGATGGCCTCCAATTTTTTGCAAAAAATTGGGACCTCCATTTGAGAAATAGTGTTATAAATTAATGTTGAAAGATTCTCATGAACACAAGCAAAACTATAAGCATCACTAGTGCCCAAGAGACAAACATTTCATAAAGACCGGTGTTCTGCTGAAGATGGAAGACGAATACATTGAAAAGATATATTTTCAAATATTAAGCTTCAAGCCAGATTTAGTTATCACTGAGTGAAATTCGAAGGCTGAGGAAAATAGATAATAATAGAATTGCCAAAGCATGTGGGGCAACAGTTATAAAAGGAACACAAGTCACTGAAGAAGGCAATAACCTCTTAATCATTCTATAAATTAATTGATGCCAGATATACATAGCGGAATGTGTTGTGTAGGAAAACCCGATAAATACTATACCAAGGTGTCAGGTCATAAGCAAATCAACAAAGGCAGGAATATTCGCTATTTCTTAAAGTTTGATTCAAGCCGTTAGAAGATTCATCTAATGTTGTATATTGCCAGGGTGTGTAAGATGACTCCCGTGTGGAAGAGGATTACGTGTAGAAAGTGTGATACGTAAAAGACAGCTAGCCGCAAAGCAGGAGATGGTGATTATCAAACAAGACAAATATGTATCAATATCACGTATGTGTGGGTTAGACAAAGTCACGCAGGAGGACAAAATTTGAAAGTCTTACAACGTATACCTTAAAGTATTCCGCAAGGATAACTACACAGAGTGAGTCAAGGTGTTTGGAGAGTTATACAAAGAAAATGATAAGTTCAAAATATTTATCGGGATGTGGTGAATGACAAAGATAGAGGTGTATAGATACCATGATAAACATAGGTATTGTGACGGCATAAATATAAAAGACAAGCGAATTGTGATTTGGTTAAATGAGCAATTAGACAAATTACCATATGACTCAGCACGAAATCAATTCTGACGATATACAACAATCTTTCCAGATTAATGATTATTGGATTATATTACACAAAGCTTTTCAGATATTGCATGCTATAAAACATTATTAAAAGAAAGTTAATTTAAGGATGATTTGTTAAAGACATGAAGTGGTGCGATTGGGCAATATGACTTTTAAAATTTGAAAAGTCGCTTGCTCTTATATGGTATAAATATGAACCATTTTATTTGCAAAGGGGGACAAAACAAAAAGAAGCATTATAATTAGAAGAATATTTGTATGGAGGGATAAGGAGTAAAAATATGACTTTGTAATATAAATTCAATTATTTTATTATTATTCAATTATTATATTTTACTAATAAAATAATGTCTTTTGTTTATTATTAAAGGTGTGGAGAATTAAACTGCAGATGAACCGTCCTTTGTAATTATTTTTTGAATATTGTATACAATTTAAATGTCAGATAAGTGGACATGGTCATTTAGCATCCTAAACTCGATCATCACAGATATCGTGAAATATTTAATTGTTTCCGAATTTGTGTCCAGTTTGTCTCCGAGGAGTTAAAATTCAATCTGGACTAATTTAAGATTGCATAAATATTTGATCTGTCGCATCTCAATTATTTAATTAATTGGCAGTATAAGTGCATAGAACATTATAAAGTTGTACGTAATCTTCATTGAAGTTGACTCTATTGCCCGAATGAGCAGAGGCACTGGTCTTTTTATTTTTGAAGTATTGGGTTTATATGTGAAGTCAGAAAATCTATCAATTCCTTCCTACAAACCTCAAATCCATTATTAAGAATCATTACACAAAACATTTAATTCAAACATTCAGCATTCAATTTCATATTGATCGAGTTTGAGGAATTTGCCAACCGGAAAACTCACAAGCTTAAATTCGCTATAAAAAAACCTTGAAGAAAGTGATCAAGTTTGAGGTGAAAGTTTACCCGCCTAGGTGTAGCGAACCCTAAAGTGCAGGGGAATTTAGATTATTCCCGTTTGTTGGCCAAAATTGATTTGGAATCCTATTGGAGAATTGGCAAGCTCTTGGATTTCTAATCTGTGGTTTTGGGAACCAACAGATTGGTTATCTGACAACAATAATGTTTTACAAAGTATTGATCTGCCGTCAAGGACAGGCTACAGAGGTGAATGTAAGAAAAGGTCTGACCTTGAAGGACAGCAAGGCATGCCGCTAGAATATGCTGAAACAAGCTTTACTCCAATATCTTATCATTGAAACTCACAAAAACCTTCTTATTGCCTGCGCCAAGGAAGTTGAGCAGCCATAAGTCTCACACCAAGCCTCATCTGTCTTACAATGCCATCCAAAATCCACTTATATGTTCTGCACCCCCAGCAACCAGCAAACCAAAGTAAATCGACTTTTTATGTAAACTCCAGTGTCGCCTTACAACTTGGATTTTGGATGCCTAGCTGTAGGATATATATATCGCCCAGCACTGGAGTGGGATATTGCCCAGCAGCCCCAAATTCAACACTAAATGTTCAGTTCTGAGTGCACCAGCAACAATAATAGCCAAAAGCTCTTCTGCAGCAGCTAACAGATTCACATGCGTTCCTTTTGAATGGCACTAATTGCATTGGAAACCCACGAATTGCATTCCTAGTTCAAACAACAGCTTAAAATGAAAGATGACGACCAGCAAGGAGATACGAACCTCTCCAAGCACAGGATAATCTAACACCAACAAATAAATATCATTGTCATACCATGACATCCACCTTCTCCTACCAAACCTTCAAACGTTTGAAAACTCAGTAATTTATCTTGCCTATAAGACTAGACAAATTATGAAAATCTCCAAGAGTCAAACTTGTGTAATTTCACCTGCAATCAGCTAGGGAAGATATTTCACCACCTTAACTGAATTCCCTTAGCGCTTTTGTCCTAGGATTTTTCTCCAACAAGAAGTTCTAGTAGCTCTCATGGAAATCAGTTTTTTCTGGCACAACCAAATCTTTCTCTCCTTTTTACTTTTATGTTGGTAGTTTAAAAAATAATCACATGCTGCAACAAGGGTTTTGTGACTTTCAACAATCCTTTTGCATAAGGTTTGAGAAGGGCTACAGAGTATTTAAAAGGTTTCGTGTAGCACTTGTATCTTAGAACTTTAAAGAATCCCCAAAACTTTGACTTACTCTCATAAGCATGATTTGAAGAACCTATATTGCTCATTTTAATTTGTAAAGGAAAATAGAACAAAATGTTTAAAAACAACAACAGAATGGCCTCTGGTATTTGACAAAATAAGAAATTTCAAATTAAAACATCCACAATTTCAGCCATAACAATTATTGCTCAACTAGCAATGACTTACAAATTGCACAATAATGAAATGTGTGACTTCTTCCTCTTCACAACTACAGATTGATTGTGGTAGCAAAAACAGTGTTGTTTGCAAATGGGAGACTGGGTTAGTTATCAAGAGGGTTAAAGGTTTGAAATGTTTGACTTTTTTTATGACACCACGAGCATGTTTGACCCTCTCTGGGACATCCAACTTTGTTAACATATATTTCGAGAATGCATCCTCAAATTTATGACTAGAAGGGTTTGCTGTTCCCTGCCTTCCCTGTGTACTAGAAGGGTTTGAAATGAAAAATGAGAGTTGTGTCTCCATGTAACCCTAGAATTCACCTTATAGCAAATGCAAATGATACTCATCTTGGCTCCTCAAGGCTTATTGTTGTCCTCAATTTTGAGTTCGCAAAATTATGGCAACCCTACGAATTTTTCTTGTCAATTTGTAGGAGTATCCTCTATGTTTTGAATGTTTTGATGAAGTGATGTAAAAAAAGCGATTCGTTATCCCTGAAAAGCTCTTATAAACACACGTTCATGCATTCTTTGCGTTCTTCACATCTGTTTTTGATCTTTTTTTCCCTCGAGTCAAAAGCCCTCTGAAATACGCTCGTTTCAAGCTAACTTAGACATCAAACGGAGTTATATAGCTCTAGTTATGACGAAAAAGGTGGGGTTTTTCGGGCTGACTGCATATTCTTTAAAAATCCATTAAAGGTGGGGTTTTTGAAGTCAATTGCACGTAATTGAATTACATTTGATATAATTAATGGATTTTATAATTCATTTTCAAATTTCAACTCATTCTGAGTTGATTTGAATATAGTTTTTAATATTTTCATAAAATTAGTTTTTAAATAAACTAATTTTGTTAAAATACTATAATTATATTAAATTAATTCAGGATAAAAAGACTTAAATCTTTTACGGTGTGATTTTTATTTCTTACTGCATATTATCCTTGTGCAAATCACATTAAAAATTTCATTTTTAAGTCTTTCCTATTAAATACGTTATTTTTATTAATGACTGCATGTGTTTTCATTGCATTGTGCAGTTGAACTTCTGAAAAGCGTATTTAATATTTAATCAAGTGTTGTTTTTGGATGCAATTGCATATCAAATAACATATTTAAACTTCCCAGGTGGCTTTTTCTCCATAAAAGTCATATTTATAAAGATATGTATATGTTTTTCAAAAGAACGTATTCATTTCTTTATTGTTTCTCTTCCCTTGGTGTTAAATTTTAAATGTATTACATGTGTTCTCTACATGTTAATACATTAAAAATAGATATTCTTCCTTTTTACGTGATTTTCAATAGCTATTACATATGCTTATGGTATGTGTAATAACTATATGAAAAAGACGTTTTTAATGATCTTCCCTATACGTTTATTTTTGAAGTCTGTGCATTGCAAACCCAACATTAAAATCAACGTTTTTAACCTCTATGTAAAGGCGTCGATTTTGGGAGCCATTACATACCAAGGAAGGTGTTGATTTTAGAATCTAAAACATATGCTATCCTTCCCCTTTTAACGTTTTTATATGTATATGTATTGGCGTTGATTCTTGTTGTTATTACATATTTTTTGGAATCGATCTTATGCATGTATGTAATACCTTTTAAAATTAACGTTTTAATATATATGCAAAGGGCGTCGATTTTAGAGGCCATAACATATATGTGTATTAAACGTCAATTTCTCTTACCATTGCATTTTCAAAACAGCGTTCTTAATATCCAAGCATAGGCGTCGATTTTTATTGTTGTTACATATGTTTTCAAATCTTTTTGCATGTGTAAAGGGTTTTGAAAATAGCGTTTTTAAACTCCCAGCAAAGGACATTGATTTCCAACATAAATACATATGCATTCAAACCTCAAACAGCATATGTAATAGACTTTAAAATCAACGTTTTTAATAACATCCTTTGGGAGTCGATTTTTAGCATGATTGCATGTGTAAATCATATTACAAATGACGTTTTCAGTGATCTTTCTCAAGGACGTCGATTTTTGTGAGTATTGCATATGCTGTTTGTAATGCACAGCACATGTATTTTGATAAAAACAGTCCACTACTTGATCATTTTTCTTCAAAAACGCCTCATGTTTGGAAGATTTGAGCATCTAAAATCATTCACTTAGCTCTAGAACTGATTTTGATGAGTTATTTATTCTTTTTATTGAGTTATTTTATCATTTTTGGTTGGATTTATGCCCTAGACGCCATTTTTCTTTCTCATTGCATATGCAAAAGAAATGGTCAAATGGTTCATATTTCTTGGCATTTTTCTTCTCAATCTTTCCCGTTTGGCTGTATATGATCATTGACTATCCAATTTTGAAGGAGAGAGACTAGGAAAATGATCTATTTATACTCTTTCTATCCAATCTTTTCTAAATCCGGGAATCAATTGGATTTATCTTGGAGATTGAGGTAAAAAAAAATTTCCTTGTTGTTTTTCTTGTTTTTCTTCTAAATTTATTTATTCTACATGTAAAGCTTGCAATTTTGATTTACATGTGATAGAATATATAATTCTTCTACTTCCATTCTCAATTCTCAAAAATGCATGTGCAAGAACTTCATCTTTCTTGCATGTGCAGTCGGGATTAAAAACCCTGTCCTATGAAGAAGAAAAGACAAATGCAAGTTATTCATGTGCTATTTTCCAAATTCACTTGCATCAAACCGCTGTCCCTACCATCACCATATGACGTCAAACTCATAATGGTGGTTAATTTGACACTTTTTCATGAAATACCATCCTTCCATTCATCCATTATCCATTCACTACATATTTCTCGCTGTCCACATATGTAAACACCTCCAAGAAACCCGTTTTTGGGTCTTCTTTATAGTTTTTAAGCTAAAGTCCATTCACCTCTTCGCTGTCCTAAAGTTTTCCAGCCATATGCCGTGTCCATAGTCTTCCAAAATCCTTGTACATCAAAGATCGTGCAATGGACCCATCCATGCTTCATTTTCTCACCTAATGCTTGTTCTTTCATATGTAATACCCCCTTGAAAAACCCGTTTTGGTTTTTCTCACCACACAAACTCAAATCCGTTTGTTCTTCCGTTTTGGTTTTGTATTCCATCCACATACAATACCCCAAGCTCATTTCTTGTGCATTCAAAATCATGCAATGAATCCATCACTTGAAGACGTTCTTACCTTGTGGAAACTTCATGACACAGTTACTCGGGCATATCATATTGCTATGTCAGGAGAATCTCTAGCTAACACCAGATGAGGAAGAAGTAAAGGCCCCAGGGATTGAAAGGGAGAATTAAGAAAGTTTCAAACGTGAGAATGATCTAAGATGGTGTTGCCTTCCTATGCTGACTATCCAGTTGTGCAACCAGGCTTGGATATAAATGTAAGGCAGGAAGATATCATTTTAGACTTAGGGGCTTTCATTTGGAATCAAAGAGAAGACGACGCACACTAGTTAGTTGCTCGGGTCATCTTGGAAGAAGAGGAGGAAGTTGGTATTGAATTTGACAAAGAAAGACACAGAATTGAAAGGGGGCTTAGAGAAAGATTGGAACGTGAGCAAAGAGAAAGGATACAAAGAGAAAGAGAAGCCCATAGGAGAGCTCAAAGGCCACCCTTAAGAGAAATTCAAGTTCAAAGGAATCAAGTGAATCATAATTAGAACACAAGCTAGATAAGAAGATTGGATCTTTCTCCCCAGAAAGATTTGAAAGGCTACAATCAGAAAGAATTCTTCCAAGGCAGAGATGGAAAGAAACAAATGTACTTCTTAATAGACAACTAAGGATGTAGGTTCCTATTCCAGATCACGATGCTTTCATCAAACTAAAGCATATCAACCATCACGCATCCTGTAGCAGCATGAAGACAAACGAAGGATGATGTAATAGGCGTCGTGTCTTGTCAGGCACTTAGAATATTTTCATCATGTCTTTATAATTTGTATTTGACATATGTAATTGCATATGATAGTATCACGTGCAAAGCTGTAACATGTAATCAGGTTGCAAGTGCATTAGGCATGCAACTTTGAAAAAGTCAAAATTAGTTAGTTGGTGAATAAGTCAAGGTGGTTAAGGGTTTTCCCCTTTTCTCTCCACCTTTCTCTCTCCTCTTTTCCTATATAAAGGAGGGAGCTCATTGTAAATAAGGATCTTTTGGAAGGCAAGAAAATTCTACCAATTTGTATTGTGCACTCTAAGACTTTGTGCTTGGATGTAAATCAGATTGCTTTCAATAAAAAAGGCAGATTGTTTTGAGACTTTGTGCCAATTCAAACTATTATGTGACAACATTTTCTTGAATTGATTGTGAGTTTTAATGCTTTGATTCAAAAGGGATTTGGATTCAATTGTGTAGACTTTGAGCTGCCTGTTGCATTCAGAGCCAATTTGAACTTTTGAAGACTTTGTGCTGCAGAAGGACAAATTGTGATAGATAGTAGTGGCTGCAATTACTTAGAGCTGAAGACTTTGGGCTTCAGTTGTAAGTGTTTTTATTAAATTTGAGAGTATTTGGTAAGAGACTTTGTGCCTTACTAGTTATTCTGCTTGAATCCTCACGAGACAAGCGCAGGAGACTTTGGGTTCCTGTTTTTATTTCACAAAAATATAAAAAGAAAGCTGCTGCTCCTGGTATTGTTCTTATGTCAACTCCAGGGTCACCAGTATTATCGTAGCAATAAAGCACTTTTTGTTAAATTAGAAGTAGTAGTTGTACGCAAATCATTCCTGAAAAAAGAGGAATCAATTGAGAGAACCGCCCTTTTTGTAATTTCAGTTAAGTTCCTGTTGAAGCCACCTACGGTAAGAAGGGAGCCTCCCCTATTGCTGAGAGGAGAGAAAAATCTCATGAGACGTTGCCTAAAATTACAATTTTGTAAGGTGTAGTGAAAAACACTTATAGCCAAAAATTACAAAATTTTTAGCCAACACTTATCAAAGTTAAAAGCACCACTTCTATCAACAAAATGCAGGGAATGACTACTCCAAATGAGCTTCCCCATGCCACTAAGAAACATCAATTGATATATGTGGATTAAGAGGCTGTAATGCATGCAAGTGTTCATCCTAACTACAACATTGGCAGGTTTGATGGGAATATGGTAAGCCTACTCAGATTTCCCTCCCAAAGCACCCTTTCTCCCACCTGAAAACATCACCCACAAAAACCATAATCAACCTGGAGATTTTTACAACTCTCCAATTCTCAATGCAGGTGCCAGAGGATTAGTCAATGGAAGAATCAAGAAAACGACAGAAGAAACTGGTGTATCAGAAGAATCAATTGCTGAATCGACTGCTTAATCAACCAGATCAACTTCTGCTGAGTCAACAACTGTTATGCCCAAATTGTCTGTGTCTCTTGATCCCCCAACCCCAACACCAAGGGAAAATCATAAGGGATGATAGAAGGTAAAAACTGATGCTAATCACTTAGAACATCAATTCCACCATTATCAACTGAAGCACATCCTTGGAGCTTTAGATACAGATAAAGGAGAACTTGACAGTTTGCTGAAACTTGTTGCAAACCTGCTACACCAACAAACTGAATTTCTATATCAGCTTTAAGTTTATGAGTGGCGAGGAAAATTGGTTTAATATGTAAACTATTTGTCTTTTAGCCACAACAACTTGGTTAACTGAAACTCCAATCAGATCATTGAGGCCATTTCAACCTCTGTGAAGTGAAATAAAGTTGAAACCATACATCAAATTTCTACAAAGAAAAAAAGCCATGGAAAAACAATCCATTGAAGCAAATGTTCTACCTCGTCATTTGTCCAAAAGCTCATTCAGACATGCTGCCCAGACTGTTGTAGCAACTTGGTGATCAAAACTGAAAAATAATGATGTTAACACAAGCCTTGATGAAGCCACAGGTGGCTATCACGTGGCTTACACTGGGAAGGTTCTTTTCTTGTTTTAAACAATAATTTGCTTCATAAATGTCAGTTGTAAGGTGACTTTAGTTGTTTGAGCTTCTTTAGTATAAGTTCTGCTATTATATTGCCATAAAAGACTATTGCTCTGTATTCTCCACACTGGCCATTGTCTTCTCGTCCCTCTTATTTTGTTCCCATGGTTTGGTTTGGTGTGCTTCTCTACCACTCACAGTTCTTTCAGGGTTGACTGTTTTGCAATAGTTACCACATTTTTCTATGAAAACAAATATCATTTGACCAAAAAACATTGTTATTTCTTATGTTCTATTCGATGTAGAAGTAGTAGTATATCAAGTGGAACAAGAGTATTTAAGATTCAAAAGAATTTCTCCATGCTCGATTTGCATAGACCAACTCTTGAAGTATTTGAACATCACAATTCCTATAAATGGCTTAACATTACTAAATAGTACAGTAATGTCTTCTCTGTCATGTTAAACAATGACCTACATACTATAATAATCGTCCCTTCGCGGTGTTACATAGATCTAGAGCACTTTACAGTTTGATTTTAGGAAATTATCCAGCCAAATTGAGTTCATAAATTTGAAAGAATATAAGAAGCACACAAACACAAAAGATGACTGAATCAGAAAATAATAATCAAGGACTCATCGTTGATATTTCCCAGAGCACTTGTGCATAATGTAAAGAATAATACTGTAACATAAAAAAGATTCATAATCTACAACATATGTTTCTTGAGGAATATTTGTGTAAAAGCAGTATACTCGTATTTTTGTAAACCAACTGATTCATCATATTTACTATATTAATTTAATATACTGTCTCAATGATAAAATTATACATAACCTGTGTCACATTAGTGCGATCCAGACAATCGATACAGTTGGTTCTTATAACTCCTGTTTGTTCTTCAATTTTTTCTCCTTTTGTAGTCAAAAGAAAATATCTACAAACCATATAATAACTGTGATTAGTATATTGAATATGAAAAGAATAATGCATTCATCATGCAAATATTAGTAGTTTAAAAGTTCATATCTCATTCTCAAACAGATCTGTTCCATAGAATCTAGCTCATTTCGCATATGACAGTTAAGATTAAAGTGATTGAACTCTTGTTCAAGTAAATAACTTGAAAACCAAAAACTAACTGCAAGGCACCTTTATAAACTGTTGGCTAAATATTTTGTAAGTAGCCGTAGACACTTCATACAAAATGGGATATTTAGACACTGAGTATAAGAAATAATCTCTCCTCTCAACTTAGGAGAGGTGCCTTTCTTATTGCTGCTAATTCATCCAGAACTTAACAAGAAGCTCAAGTTTTTAATATAAAATTGGGTATTTCACATATCACTTCCTCTTTCTTCAGGAAGAATTTCACTTTCATAAAGATGCACTCTACAAACTGAAGACCTTTTACAATTTCACCTCTAAATACTAGTTGGGGCAATAATAGTAATAACCTAAAAATAACCAAAAGAATAATTGTTAAGCATACTAGTTGACTATAGACTAAGGAATATATATAAGCTCATAGAGTTATACACTGTTCTGAAATGGTTTTAAAATATGAAGCAGCAATATGATAAGCACAAAGACTCAAATACATGAAACTTCTTTTCTACTTCTAATATCACTATGAACCACAGCTCAAAGTCTATGTATTCACTTTTAATTAACTCAAATTGACAATTACAGCACAAAGACTGTACAAAATCAGATTTAAGACTCTCCTTAGAACAGCACAAATAACTCCACAAGTCCTCTCAACTCAAAGATTGATAATACTCGCTTTTTATTCACTCAAAATTCAACTTGCGCAAATTAAATCAAAGTTTGTATTTGCACAATTCCACTAGTATTTTGTCATGTCCCCTCTTTTAGCTCTATCTAGCAGGACGTGGGAGTTAGCCTATCAGGGAGTCTCATAGGCTGGCAGTGGTGTTTAGAGACTCAGTAAGGGTATACAGTGTTCGGATCTGGAGTTTCAAACAGTAGGAGAGCAGTTGAGAGCAGTTCCTTAATTGTAGGAGGAGTTTCCTACATTTTAGGAGGTGGAGATGGGTTACAGTCTTGAGTCTCTACGAGATCATTCTATGGTTTCAGTTTCGGGAGATTCGGAGACGTTCCTATTTTTTAGGAGTATCACTATTTTTGAGGGATGAGACTGTCAGTTATTTCAGATTGTCCAACATCAGTCACAGGCAGGTGACATTCAGTTTCAAGATTTTGGGGTGTTTCGGGTGTTCTGTGGCTATTTGGGATATATTTTAATATATTTTAATATTTTCCTAAGTTAGCATTTTAATAATTTAAATAAGGCTAAGTTTTTAGCCACTAGGGAGTAATAAGGAGTTTTCTGGCTCCATCTAGTGAGTTTTGCCATCATGTGATAGTCCGTTGGAAAGAGCCCGGCCTCTTTTATTTAATTACCATCTTCAGGGACCTATTTGACACTTGGAACTATTCTTATTGGTGAAATAATGATTTTCAGGCACTTGGGCGCCATTATTAAAGAATATAACTTTATATTATAAAGTTCCTAAGTATTTCTTTTAGGGTTCCTTTTAGGGTTTGAATAACATGAGAAGATGATATAAGGCCAATGCAAGGAAAGGAAAAGCATCTTTGAACATTTTGGAAAACATAATATGGCATTTGGCTCTGATTTGAGCATTCCCTCA
Organism: Chamaecyparis obtusa; assembly: GCA_027943335.1. NCBI lineage: Eukaryota > Viridiplantae > Streptophyta > Pinopsida > Cupressales > Cupressaceae > Chamaecyparis > Chamaecyparis obtusa. Next base: position 700,550 of record BSBK01000561.1, read on the forward strand.
CTAGGACGTCAAACCCTACGCTGAGAGTTGATTGAGTTGGGACGTAGCCCTCAACTAGATCGGATTTGCTGATTCTTGCACAAGGTTTCGACATTGGTGGAGTTACTACAGCAGTTCATATCATTGGCGTGAGAAGGTGGAGACTATCTTTGTAGCATTCCGCAGATTGCATCATTCTGGGCATTGATCATTGTGAGCAGATTTGTGCAGTAGTTCTATACCAGCTGGGCGTTGGATTTTGTGGGCAGAATTATTAAAGATTGCAGCTGTTAGCAGCTTCTTATTTCAGACACTGATTGTATTTGAGGTACCAAATTTTATTAGTTTTTGATATCAAACTTATTGGTACAGATAAAAGCATTTCCAGAATTTCATATGCTTTGTATCAAGCTATTGTTACTGTTATCTCTTTGCTGTTGTTACTATCTTTATGATACATCAAGTTATTCTGAAAATATCAAATAAAAATCATTCCTTCTGCAACTTCCGTCTAGTTCTGCAAGATAATTAAAACAGTTACAGGAGAACATAATTATTTAAATAAAATTTATAGCAGCAGTAGAGTAAATATCCACTTGGGATATTTCATATTTTCATGCAATGTCAAAAGATAAAGATTACAATGAGGCACCCACCTAAATATAGGTGAGGGGCTGAGACAAAAAGGTGGGAGAAGTCCAACTAATTTTGACTTTTTCTATAGCTAACTATGACTTATTCAAATTACAATCCTAATCTATCTTGACTTACAATTTGTTTACATGTAATTACAAGTTGCAAGTTACATGTAATTTGTTGAAAAGAAATTACAAGTGCATAATTGAAAACTATTCTAAGTGTCTGACAAGACACGATTCTATTTACATCATCCTTTGTCACATTGCTTATGCTGCAACAAGATGCTCCGTGATTGAAATACTCAGATTTGGTGGAAGCATCTTGAACTAGAACAAGCACCTGCATCCTTGATTGTCCTGCATCGCAACAACCTTTATTGGAAAAGCATCTTTTCAATGTTCATGACCATTTTAGTCTTGAAAGCATTCTATGCTCTCAATCATTTGATCACTTTTCCACCTCCTTGTATGGCTCCGTCGTGTGGTTGTTCTTGATTTGTGTCATCCGGTCTTGGAATCTATTTGCAAAATAAGACCAATGCCTTGATTTGTTGATTGGGTAGATCATGCATGCAAATAGGAGAGGCCATGGAACGCTCCGCAAGAGAAGAAAGTCGCAAAGCACATAAGCCACACTTGGTAAGAACAATCTTGGAAGAACAAGCTTGGGAAGGACTTTAAAATGGGACCATTAGTGACCTTTGAAATTTGGGAAGTACATTGCCAATGGGGAAGAACTTGGGAATTTCATTCACCAACGGGAAGATATTATTGCACTTTGCATATATTTGGGAAGTACTTCACCCTGCACTTGCAATCATGTCTCGGAGACCCGATTTTAAGTGACTTTTTAGTGCATTTTAACCCAGATTTGGGTTTATTTCATTGTCTTTTTTTGATAAAATTGTTTGTGCTTAAGCATTACCAAAAACATTTGTTGACGAAAACCTTTAGATTGGACAAGAGAGCTGGACAGAAACCAGGTTCTTCTCGAAGTGGATTCTATTGAGATAACTTAGTTGTCATTGGTAAAGTCGGAGGCAAACATCAATCCCACCGGGAACACTGGTATCATAACTACGAACCGGTAGACTAAAGGAGTAAGCAGTGTACCTTAACCGGTCTAAGTGTTTTCAACCGATCATGGGAGACATACAAGCAAGGTATGACTTACCGGGTACAAGTTTATTACCGGTTAAGTGCATGATAATCCAAACCGGATTATACAAAGCATTCACAGTTGAAACTGAAGTTAGCTTTTTAACTGGAGTTAGCTTTATTTCATCTACAGGTGTTTCAAGGTAAACTCAGGATCAGTTTGCAAGTTTTTTATTCTTAAGGTCTTCCATGTGTGATTAATGAGAGAGTTTACAGCTTGGCGGAACTATGAGATGTATTGTTAATAAGATTAGTTTCTTATAAATACAAGTCATAGGATATGAAAGAAGCGTTGTTGAATATTAAGAGCAAGAGAGAGATATCTTCTGAGAGGAGCTACAGTCACGAGAAGTGAACAACAGAGAAAGGTTCAACAACCAAGCAGAGGAAAGGGTAACAGGTATGATCTAATAGTGTCATCATAGATCATTGCTTTAGATTGTGAAGCATATTCAAATCCCTTAAACAAGGTGAACCCTGATAGGTTCTTTGTATAAATCCCTTAACCAGGTAACATCTTTATTGGTGTTGAAAGTCCTCTTACTAGGCAACTCCTAACAGGGTCAAGATCATAACAGGTCTTCTACCAAATCCCTTTACCAGGTAGCACTCTTACCAGTGCTTTGTAAGCCTCTAACAAGGCACCTTTATTATTGCAGTAGTAAAGTTGTGAGTTCTGTCCCACCGTGGTTTTATCTTTCTAACCAAGGGTTTCCACGTATATATGTTGTGTTGACATGTGTATTTCAATTTTTGTTAATCATTGTTATTATATTCTTTTAATTCTACAAGAATATATATATAAGGTTAAATTGAAGTAGAACTTGTATTTATTGATTCACCCCCCCCCCCCCCCTCTCAGTAACCGGTTAGGATTAACAGATTCATGACAGAATTCACACTTGTGCTAAATTTGAATTAATAAGGTATTTGTAGGTTCCGAAAGATTTACTTTTGGTATTGAATATTGCCTGGTAATCGAAGAACAAATTTACCGTCATCATATATCTGAGGCAAAGGCATTTCTGGATCTAATGAATAATAAGGTTATAATCTTTGGAGTATTTCTCATATTTGATATTCCTGCATTGGAATACTTTCTCTTAAATATTTCATTGAGCATTATTAATCATGATGTTTTGAATTACGAAAGACAAACTTTTGTCATGATTTAAGTAATTGGGCAAGACGAAGTATAAAACATTTTTTTTAAAGAATATATCATAACATCTTAAGGCCTGATCTCTAGGAAAAAGGCAATCGTTTTTCATATTTGAAGGTGCCAAAGCACATAACATCTACAAGGGCTGCTGACATATTTAATGGAGATTTAATATTGCAGATTAAAGGTTGTCGTATTTAATAATTGATGTTTTATATATGGCTTGAAAACTTAATAAATTAAAGTGTCGTGAGTGCTAAATGATACAATGCAGCTTTGGTCTGAAATAAAATCGAACAGCCGTAAATAATTGAGGGAAGACTATTGCTATTCTATGGTTAGTAAATCAAATATTTTACTTTTGCTATTACGATAAATCTCCAGCGGTTGGCACATTGGTGAAGACTTGTGCATAGAAGTTCATTGATCTGGAAAAGATCCGAATTGGGTAAAGCTATCTACACCAGAGTCTTTCACGGTAGCATTCTGGATATAGGGGACGGTGATTAGCTAGAACAGAGCGGTCAAGGGTCCCATGGAGGAAGAAGTTACATAGGCGGACTTTCATCAGGTGTATAGTTCAGTGCATTCGATCACCTTGAGAGTTTGCTAGGTTTGAATACTTATTGGGTAGGCACTTGACACACCATAGACCCACCTCGAGAATGACGGGTTAACAAATATTGAGAAGAATTTAAAATTTATCCTCAATCAAATCACATCCATTTGAGATCATTAATGGCAACTAGAGTTGTGTAGAGAGGTAGATAAGGTTTTATATTCAAATGCTAGAGTTTTCAAAAAACATGTGCCCAAAATGGTGAGAGAAAGTAAAAACATCTCAAGATACTAAAATGTCATGAACGAATAGGAAATTCCTTTATATTAAAATAAAGGGAAATGAGAAAAGAGGACATAGGAGTGCCATGTTGGGACGAGAAACTCCAAACTCCCAAAATGGAGGGAAATAGTGAAAGGGCACTTTGAGGGAATGGCATACCAAGAAGAGAAATTCCAAAATGGCATGCAAAGATGGAAAACTTTAAAATCAAAAAATGGAGGGAAATGGGAAAATTAAAAGAATAGCATGTCCGGAAGGGAAATTCCGAAAAGTGACTTGGAGGAATGGCATGTCGAGAGAAGAAACTCTAAAATCCAGAAATGGAAGAAAATAGGATAAGAGAACTTGGAAGCAATCGTGTGCCAGAAAAGGAAACTTTGAAATAGCACACCAAGAAGAGAAACATTGAAAACCCAACCAAGCTCCAAAACCACTCTATAAATCCTCACACTTTGGGGAAAAAATTAAATTTTAGTCCTATGAAAAAGTAATGAAAGGAAGAAAAGCACAAAATGATCAAGGGGCCCACAAACGAATTCTCTAATCAGTTATCAAAGATGGGTTGAGTAAGGATTTAGCATCTAGGGCATGAAAGAAAACCAAAATAAACTAGAAAAAAAAACATTTAAAACGTTTCAAGGTTTAGAATTTACGGTTAAGGATCAGTATGGTTCAACAAGAAACCCTGGGCAACAAAGAGGACACAAGAATTAGAAAATCCTCCTCCCTTGGGGCAGGTTCCATCACATTGTTAGGTATCCATTAATTTTAGCTAAGACCTACATTGTGAACAAACCATATGCACCTTAAAAACCTAGTCCTTGACTCTTTTAGATTGAAAAATGCCTAATAATATCGTCTAGAAAGGAACTAAAGCTCCATTTCTCCCATATTCCAATAACTATAGAGAGACCCTAAAGATGAGGGAATCCTCTACTAGACAAAGACCTCCAAATTCACCATATGTGTCCTTAGAGATAGAGGGCTTATTTCCTAACTCTAGCGTATGATTGTAATATCCCCCTAGGATATTCTACCCGGATTTTACCACGAAAAATTTGCATGCAATTGTTTCAACTTATCTAGCACAATGTACAGATAAATATAGAATATCCAACTGAAATACAGATTGTGAAATAAAATTGCATATAATCTCCAACAGAATAATAACAAAAATCCAATCGTAAACACAGAACTTATAGTCAGATTGGATAATTAGAAGTAAGGATTTTAAGCACAAGTGAGACACATGTATGATATCTTCAATAGACAATGGGTTCCATCTACTGTCTCCAAGCTCGAGGGTTTCCATTCTCAAACCTGTTCAAAGTTGAAGCTTCAAATTCTCCAAGAGAATAGTAATCAAATCATAAACCAAGCATAAAGAGAATGAGCCTCTAAAAGTTCTTTTATAACACACCCCTTTGACTCTTCATTTCCCCCCAGCCTGTCTCTTCATCTTCCTGTTTGAGTCTTTTATTAACCCACTTTAAATAAAAATGACCTTTTAATAATCAAGTGACATAATATGTACTTAAATTTAATAATCACTTTATTAATAAACTATTTAATCTCCAGTATTAAAATGAATAACCAATCGAACTCGGAAAACCATGTGTGATAGCTCATTGGAAAGGTCTCAACGAGACGCTCCAAGTCCAATAGTGAAATGCCCAAAATACTGAACCTTGTTGAATTACTATAAATAGTAAGTATTTGGAAACCTTGTTGAATCAACTTCGATTGGCCTAAAACTGGAATTTCCTAAGCCAAAACTCACTCTAATCCCTGTAAAGTACTAGTTAGCCCACAGGACCAAGAAAAAGGGGCTAACGACAAATCAAGAATTAATGGGCTAGAAAATGGGACATTATGATAGTCCCAACCGGTGCTAAGAGGGGAGGGGTGAATCAGCACTTCTAAAAACTTTTTCTCTCTAAATACAGTGAAGTAAACTTACAACACAAAAGGCAAACAGATTTAAACAAATAATAACAGTAAGTAAACAATCACAAAGTGACACCAGATTTATCACGTGGAAACTCAGTTAGGGTAAAAACCACGGTGTAAGGAGACCTCACAAATTTTGTACTCTCTTGTAGTACGCCTTGTTAAGAGCCTTCCCGGTTAAAGGATAAAAGCGCACTTGCTAGATGCGACCCAGTCAAGGGATTTGTTACAATAAGGTCTGTTAGGACCTACCTAGTTAAAAGACTTTAAACACCTTGAAAGATGTCACCCGGTTAAGGGATTTTAATACAAGGGACCTGTTAAAGTCCACCCAAATGCTGGGATTTGTCTATTGTAGTTTGCTAGAAGACAATAGAAGTGTGATCTTTACAGATGGCTTTGCTTAGCCTGATAAGATCTCTATTTATGCTCAACTGAGAAACAAAACCGGTCGTCGCAGGTGTATTCTCATCTACTGTTGTGCTGCTTTGCACACTCTGCTATCTCTCTTTCTCTATTTTCTTTTACCCCTGCTTCTGTAGCATATAGGTTCACTCTTTTTCTCGGCAGAATGAAGACAACTCTTCTTCACAACAGGCATAAGAATATATACAATTTTGTTGCCCTAACTGCGCCTCAAATGCATGACCTAATCTTGAGATCTTACGATTACATCACTCAGAGAAGTAATGGTTCAGTGAGCAAACATCCGATGCATGCTCTAGCTTTATCCGCTTCATGAAGAAAACAGCAGTTGCATGTCAGACAACCTTCCTTCATAGGAGATAACTCCTTGATTTAAAGCCACTAAATCCGACTTTAAATCCTTCAGTCGCGCCTCTAGTTCCTTTACCTGTGCCTCAAACCAATCACCAAGACAACTCAAGATCACCCGGATGTACTGCAATAAATCCTGGTACAAAGAGTTGGTTGGAACAGATAGTTGACAGTTGACTATGACTTCCTCGGTTCATACCGGAATCTTCTAATATATCCGTCCTTCGATTTGTTACAGTTTTTTTCTTGTCTTACCGGTTGCATTATCCTCGGTGTCTTGAGTGGATTACTGATTACATTGTCCCGGTTGTGTTATAGACACTAGTTGGATATTGCATTTAGCTGTACTTGTCTATACCGGTTGTAGTTCGGTTCTTGGTTGATACTGGAATACTCTCTTCCCTAATTGAGTGTATTGCCCGGTTATCGATGCTTAGTGTAGCGACCAGTTACAATGAATTAAAGTTATTCTTTTCTTGACCAGCCTCTATTGATGTAGATTTTCTTAGAGCTTCAACCTGTATAGAGATGACAAATCTCTATCCTCTTTTGCCAATCAATGACAATACTTGGACCGGTAGAGAGCTTACCGATTACCATCATTTGATGCTAACACATTATAGTCCTCCCTTCCTAGAGATTGCTTTCCCTCAAGCAATCTGCACCTGCATGCAAAAACCAAATGCCTGGATCCCATATCAACCTCAAGAATGATTCTTCACCAATCCATTGTACTACTCTGATATAAATAACATGTCTAGAATTGTGAAGCCACTCCTCAAAATCCCACTGAAGTAATACACCAAACATGCCCATACCAGGATCCCAAATTATCAAGTTGTCACGAATGTTAGATATGAGGAAATAGTAGTGCCTCGAAGAGCTATCAAACACTGAACAACTCTCCAACTGTGAATGACCTCCCATGGAAATGCATAACACCCATCATATGCACACAATAAAACATATATGTTCGTCCTAAACTACTAATGTAAAAATCAAACCAATCTACACACAACAATCGTCAATCTGAAATACCACTGAATACATAGGTATCATGAGTAAAGAAGTGGCTGAAAACCTATCTCCTATGATCAAAGCATAACTACCATCAATCACCAGACAAGAACTATTCCGCTGTTGAAATATAAAATCCATCAGACTTATATGTAAGTCAAAATCTGAACCGATGTGTAAGTTGATCGAAGAATGAGCAGCATCACTAACTCTAGAAATCGATCCACTACTCCAATCCTGTGACCAAAACTCATCACTAGAAACTACACCTGGGTCCCAAATCCTGCAATCAATTTCATTCTCATCACTGGAGTCAAAAAGAACTCCCTCATCTAACTCGTCGAGTGGATTATCAATAGTCCAATCAACATCCACCTCAGACAAAGGATTGCCAACAACCTGAATATTATCTTTTACTCCCAGCTTATACTGAAGTTTTGGCTGGTCCAAAAATCTATTACTTGACCTTCTGGATCAGCTATCCATGTCATAATTTTGTTGTATGTTGTCAAGTTCCTTAATCACCTCCCTGAAAAACTCAGTCCTTTCACTATTCTCTTGCTCCTTGAACTAATTAGTGATCAAAATCTGAATTTTTGCTTTCTGAAGAGCAAGTTGTGTATTCTTCAATGTCTCCTAAGTATTGATAAGCTCCCTGATGAGCTTATTAACCTCATCCTCCTTTTTCCTCAATTTATCAACATTTATTTCAGCAACCTTTAAAATGTAATCTCTGTCTGAAAGTAGACATAAATAATCTAATTTCAAAGATTCAAAGGCTACTTTGACCACCTGCAAGTCAACAACATAAGAATCACCTTCCATACCACTTTGACTCCTTTCCATCTGTGCCTTCCTGTAGAGATCTTTAATGATCATGTGAGTGTCATCATGACGTACTAAAAATGCAACTATATCATCAATAACTTTTAGCTGATTCTTCAATGTATCATTGTCATTTTGAAATTCTTTCTTTGATTGGTCCTCTACATCACTATCATGCATAAGTGAACTACTGCTATAAAGAACACATGCTTCATCATACCTTTCACAGGTGTTATCAATGTCATCATAGGCCTCCACATTCTTATTTCGTTGATCTGCATATACAGTCAAGGTTGCTGCTATATCATCATTTTCAAGCAAATTCTCATCATGTGAAGACATGCAAATTCTCAAATCATTACATTCAAGGTCAATCATAATGGCAAATGATCTGACTCTTGACATAATATCTAAAATCTTAGCCCTCTAAACAAAGGTAGGGCATTTGTCATCATGTAACCCTTGAAAGCTCTTCACAATTAGTTGCAAAACATTGCTCAGACCATCATCATTATAGGCTGCTACAGGAGTTGTTATTCATGTAATCTCAATGAGACATGAAGCAACTACAAGTCTAACATCTTTATGTGGATGTTCCATAAACCTATACTGGACTAAAGCAAGCATTGAGGGCTGAAAAGCCCAATTCAGTAGTTTCCAATCTAATTGATCAACTTTAGATAGATATAAATCTAATTCGTCTAATTTAGAAAGAACATCATCGGGAAATTTCATAGACTTTAATTGTAAACCAATTAGATACAGCCAATTCCCTACTTTTTCTTTTTGCAAGTCCCGTAGCTGATCACCATTGAATGTATCATTAAATTCTTGTGAGAAAATATTGTTTTTCAGATTTTTCATTGTCTTTACCTTGTCACTGGAAAAACCTTGTCACATTTTGTCTTATTGGTAATTTTAATAGTCACTTTATTAATAAACTATTTAATCTTCAAGCATTAAAATGAATAACCAATCGAACTCAAAAAACCATGTGTGATAGCTCATTGGAAAGGTCTCAACAAGACGCTCCAAGTCCAATATTGAACTGTTAAAAATACTGAACCTTGTTGACTTACTATAAATAGTAAGTATCTAGAAACCCAGCTGAATCAACTCCGATTGGCCTGAAACTAGAATTGCCTGAGCCAAAACTCACTCTAATCCCTGTAAAGTCCTAGTTAGCCCACAAGACCAAGGAAAAAGGGGCTAACAATGCATAGGAATTAATGGGCTAGAAAAGGGGACATTACAATGATCTTGTCTTCCTTGTGTCACTTTTTTTGCTCCTCAAGTGCATCTTTTATGTTTTGTTGAAAGTATTCCCTAATGGATTCATTGTATTCACCTATACTTTCTAATTGTTGTTTGCCATTGTCAATGACTACTTTGTTGTGCTCCAATTTTTTTTATCACCCATAAAGTAATTTTACTATGGATTTTTCTCTAGTTATTAATAAAGCTTTTATTTATTCAAGAAAAGCTCTCCTCTTAGTGATAATGATTTGATAATGCAAATAGACTGTGGTAAATGTTGTTTAAATTTATTCTAAGTGTTCTTGAAGAATCAAAGAACTTGTTAATACTTCTACATATGTTATTAATGAATAACATACAGGCATGGCTAAAGTTCAAAATTTCAGTGCTGAGGACAATGACATAATGAAGACTTTTGGCATCATAAGTTGCACCAGTTGGCCTTACATATTAAGGTCCATACAAAAATGACTTTATCCATAAGGAACACACACATAAATTGAAAATTGTGAAAAAAAACCTTAACCAGCGACACAAGCATGAATTCAAATAATCAAACTAGCTCACCTCTGTTTCTTGATATCATCCTCAATTTCTTCATATAGAAGGGACAGACGCTCAAAGTGTACATGTCCACAGGTCTGGTGAAAATCAAATTGCACATATCTGAAATCTCATTTCATTTGTCAGCAAGGAGATTTCAACGACCAGCTTATAACAAACCTTCAAATGGAACTTTAATTACTATCAAAAAGGACTACTCGATCATCATCACTAGAATATCATGAAAACAACAAAAAAGAATGAGAATAACATACATACTTTATCTCATCATTGACAAGATTTTGCATTGCATTGGCATAGACTTGGCTCAATAGGCCTTCACCTCCTCTCTGTTTCATCAAAAATATATAGAACAAAGAATCAATACACTCTCATTAGCTGTGATATGAGAAGAAAATAATAGTCCCATGTAATGTCCCCTTTCTGAAGGAGAATTTAATAATAAATAATAGTAATATTAAAATATAAAAAGAATATAAATAAAATTAAAACTAAAATAATCAAAGAATTAAATTAAAATATGATAAAAAATTAATTAAGTTTAATGAATGATCAAAAGGCATGAAATGAAAAGATGTGAATCCCTCAAACATGAGATATAAAAGGGAGAAGAGAATTTCATTTGGAAGGGAACAAGGAAAAAAGAAGAAAGGAAGGAGCATGGGAACTAAGGAAGGAGTAATGGAAGAAGATTAGAATGGGAAGAATTGATGAAGGGTTGTGACTCTTTCAAAAGGCATAAAGGATGAAGGGTTGTGACTCCCATCATGAAGAGTCTAAATAAATAGGAGGCAAAGTCATTTGTTGAAGGCATGGAAGAAGGGATCATCATAAGGAAGGTAATCATAGTAAGTTTTGTTCTAAGATATAAGACAGTTGTGATCTACATAAAGTGAGCACGAGAATAAAGGAAGGATAAATGGAAGAAGGAAGTAACTTCCAAAGCGATAGCAATGATGGAGGGTTGTGACCCTTTCAAAGGGTTTAAGTGTGAAAAGGTGTGACCATTGAAAAGGGAAGACATGGTGAAGAGGTGTGACCCTTCCTCACAAAAGATATAAAGGGGGAAGAAGGATCAATATGGAGTGGAATTGGAAACTTATCTCTTATTTTAATCCATAAGGATCAATATTTAATAAGAAGAGAAAAAGACATTCAACCAATCCAAATAAGTGATAGATATCTGAATTTAAGCAGCAGATAAGATTCCTACAAGGCAAACATCAGACTTATACAGTGTTATACTTATAAAGCATATTGATTTGGCTGAATATGTTGTTAGGAAGTAGAATATGTTGTTACCTTACCGGTTACTGAGAGGGGGGGGGTGAATCAGAAAATACTAAAACAAATTATTTAATATTTGCAAAACAGATTCTTGAATGTAAAGTAGAAAGTTAACAGTCATCCACAACCCTAAACTGAATCACACAGATCTATACAATTATTTGTACGTGGAAACCCTCAGTTAGAGAGATAAAACCACGGTGAGACAGAGCTCACAACTTCACTAGTTTTAATGAAGGTGCCCTATTAGGAGGATACAAAGCACTAGCTATGGTGCTACCCGGTTAAGGGATTTTTACAAAAGATCGTTTAGGATCTAAGCCCTATTAGGAGCTGTCTAGTTACAGGACTTTAAACATCAAACAAGATGTTACCCTGTTAAGGGATTTTTACAATGAACCGATTAGGTTCACCCCAATAGAGGGATTTGAATATTCTTTCACTACTGATAAATGTAATGATCTATTGTGACACTGAATGTCTAATTAGATCATACCTCTGTTCCTTGTTAGCCTGGCTGTTGAACTCTGCTACTTTTGTGTAGTGTTTCTCAGAAAATCTCTCCTCTACTCTGTGCAATCATCTAATTTCAACAACTCATCTTGCGTCCTATGACCTATATTTATACAAGAGATTCTCCGTAATGAAACCCTTAACTCATAGAACCACCAGGCTGCAAACTCCGCAATAAATCATCTAATCAGCAAAAAGCTATGCGTACTGAACTGGAGTTTACCTTGCAAGACATCCACATGAATTAAAGCTAACTCTTATTAAAAAGCTAACTCCACTTCTAAGCAGTGGATATCCTGTATAATCCTGCTTTTAACTCAAACTGATCCATTAAACCCAATGCGGATCTTTAGTCTGCTTTAGACCGGTGTGACCTTATATCCGGCTCAACTTATGCATACTGAGACCGGTGTGTGTCCTTACCGGTGAGTATTATCGACCGGTGCATACATTATGTTGCTTGTCTACCAGTGTCGACTAGGAGTAGCGAGCGACCGGTGATGTTAGACCGGTGGGAATGATTTTAATGAGATACACTAATGACAACTTATGCCAACAATCTTCCCCTTTGTCATTGGTGGCAAAACCATACACAAAAACCATTTGCACTTACTTCCCCTACCTGAGAGCTCCGATGTCTGTGATGTTCCTCTCTTTCTTTGTTTCCTCCCATTCTGCTCTTCTTCTTCCTTCTATTCCTATTCATTCTTGGTAGATTTGCTTCTTCCCCTTTTTGCCTCCAGAGGACAAGGGGTTATGGCTTCGGTCACATTTGAAGCTGTGTGAAAATATCCTTATAGATATTCTTGGCTGAATGCAGAAATGGTGCCCATTGATTGGTTATATGTTCAATGTTGTGTTGGGCAGCTTTGAGAGAAACGATGATGTTCTCGATATCATCAACAATTTTGCAATCTGGTTCATTGATCAAAACATTAGTTGAAGTAGCTGTCTGGTGCATGATATCAAGAGTTGGGGCTAAAAACATCTGGAAGCCAACTATGTCTTGAATTCTTTTGTTCTTTTCTTCTGCAGCCCTTCTAAGGACTAGAGTAAGACTAGTCATTTCTTTGTTGAAAGTTGTAGCCGTTTTGGTCTTGATGTCAAATTGGTTGGACAAAGCTTTTGTCTTCTGAAGTCTTTGTAGCTTTGTCAGTTAAGTCAGTCATGAAAATTTCAAAATTTGAAGTTCTACTTAACAAATTTTCTGCAAGTTGTATCTGCTATTGAAGAACTTTTAGATTATTTAGCAGAATAGCTTTAATGTTTGCAGCTTGCTTGTGAAGAAGCTCCACTCTTTTTTGCGCATAATGATCAATGGCCACTATTTCTGGATCAGTCAGATCCTCACCGATGCTTGCAGTCAGCACTTCCAGCTGATCGATGACCGGTTCATCTTCATCGATATCAGCATCCGGCACAAAGTGATACAGGATATCTTTTACTTTATTCAGAACCATATGCTGTTTCCTTTTAGGGAGCTCTTTCTGCTGTCTTGTTAACATTTTGTTGATGTCAACTATTTTATCGATCGCTTTGCTCCTTTTTGCTTCAAATTCTCCTAGGGTTGTGATTTTTCTTTTGGAGGAGCTGGCGAGAGTTTCTAGATCCTTCTCTTTACTCGATTCTGGTGCTTTCGGGGCTTGCTCATGTTCTTTTTCATCCTGTTGATCTGTCTTGTTTCCCTCTTCTGGTCTAGCTTCTTGCTGCTAAATGTGAATCTCAGGTATAGCATCTTCTACTTGATGTGAGGGCTCTTGTGACTGCAGTTGTTCTTCAGCTATATGAAGATCTTCTATAGGTATCCCTTCGCCTCTTTGATCTAATCCGTCAGTAGGAAGATTGACAGAAGTCTGTCCCAATGTAATCGGTTCACTAGAAGTGAACTTTTCTGTGATGACTTCCTGCTCATCAGATATCGGAGTCTGTGTAGCAGTAAACTGAACAGGTGGATCCAAAATTGTGGTGGTGTGATCCAGAGGACCTGTTTCTTCAAGGGAACTAAAATCATACTGCTCCTAGAAATCCAAAGTTTCTTTAAAGACTTCATTCTCATAACCATTGAGAATCTTGGCGACTCTGTAATTTGTGTCTAGATTCATAGATGCAGTGCCTAAAAGAAGTGAGACACTTTTATCGCTCAAGCCAGGTCTAGCTTTCTTTAGTGCTTCTTTATTGATTTGAGAATTTCTCTCCAGACCGGTTCTCTATTTTTCTTGAAGCTTGCCATTCAATTCACGAGGAAACTTGCCCCTATAATCTCTGGGTGTTTTCATGAAGTCTAGAAGACTTTCAACAAGAGCTTTTTCAATTGCCCGTTTGTCTTCCTCAGCCAACACTCTATACCATTTGTCTGCATTATCTATTTCTCCAAAATTGGTAATTTCAGCTATAATGTCATTAACAATCATGGTCTGAGCCTTACCTTTTTCTAGAGATACAAGAAGGGTAGGATTTGTCGGTTCACCGGTAATGTCAACGATGACCGGTTTCTCTACTCCGAGTACTCCTTTACCCTTTCCAATGTCACAAACCGGTGGAGCTATTGCCTTTTGTTGTGCTTCTTCCGCTTGCTGCTTTGTCTGAATAAGGTTGCTCCAAATGGCTACTCCGTCAACATGGACTTTCTCGGTTTCTCCAATCAGCAAGAGGTTTGTTCTTTTCTTTAACAGGAAATTATGCTGGTATAGTTCAACTTGTTGACCCGCTTCTTCTAGGGTGAGGTGATTTTGAACTTCTAGACGAGCTTGAATTCTTAGCTCTTTTTCCTTTTCCATAGAGGCTTTCCACCTGCTTTAAAGAATATTCAACAGATCCTTGGGCAATACTGTCTGAAGTTTTGTAGGGCTTAGATTGAACTTATACATGCATTCAACAATAGCGTCTTCAATTTTCCTTCGGTCTTCATCGTTTGCCAAAGTATATCTTCTATCAACATTACCCATTCCTCCGGTTTCTTTCAGTCCTGTTATGAATTCATCTATTGTTGGTTTACCTCTTCTTGGTGGATCCACCTTTGCTTGCTTACCGGTCCTCTTCTTTCTTTCGCTGAGCAAAACTGTATCCTCCGAATCAATTTCTTCTGCTTCTTGCTCCTGTGCGCTAGGCTCCTATTGAGCTTTTCTCTTTTGAGCTACTTCCGGTTTCTTCTTTGGCGTGGGCAATCTTTTGACATAGACATTTTTGATCGGCACTTGCTTTAACTTCTTCTCTATCTCCTCGTAGGTTCCAAACCATTGAGCACCGAGATCCAGGCGTGCGTTTTCCAGGGCTTCTACATACACCGTTGCAAACTTTGTTGTGATTTCGTATCCAAACTTAGGTGCGTACTCGTTTCTTGGTTCTACTGCTTGAATGATGCAGGCGTCGGTAGACACCAGAAAACATACCTCCTTTTTGTATTTTTCAACAATAGTTGATGGGATTCTTTCTCTGGTATGCATTTTTAGTTGAAATGCATTGAAGTGATTGGCCATTTCCTTATCAAACTGATCTCCCAGTTTGTTAGCCATATCTCGAATTTGCACCATGACCGGTCTATCTGTTGTCCATGTTACTTTTCCTTTCCCGGGAAAGAAATTAGAATAGTAGAAGTAAAGACAAACTAGGAGTGTTCCAAATTTCAGTGATTTCTTCTTGACGATGCCCAGCTTCATGTTTTCGAAGATTTGTCCTCTTAGCATTTCACACAAATCGTATTGTGTGTTGTCGTGAACAATCCTATGGGTTGCATGTATGCCTCCACTCGGTATGCTGTTGAGGTTACTAGATTGATATACCTTGTAACCAATTACTGCTAATGCGAACCAAACAACTGGATCGTCAATGTCAGTCACGGTCATCAAACGCTTGTCGGATTTTGATTTCGTCACATTAGCCAGCACTGCATTAGATATGGTTCTTAGTGTAAGTGCCTCTCCTTGACTGTAGAACCCGGTTATCCTGTGAATATTGTCTTTGGTGATCAAAGTGCAGATTCCCCTCATAAGCCAAAATCCTAGATCATGCACCCGACTGACCACCATTCGAATCCATTCAGCTTTGAAGATAATTGGATACGAGGCACCATTTACGATTCCAGACAATACCAGCTTTTCGTAACCACGTGGGCGATTACTGCCTGAGCTCAGCGAGCGAAACTCGCTTTGTATGTACGATTCTCCTAGCTCCTCTTGCTTGGCATGAATAAACGCAGTTACATCTTCAGTCAGGAGCACTCCTTTGGGTATTGAGGAGAGCGCACTAGCCATGTCGATCTCTCTATCTTGATTAGGCGAAATGCCAAAAGGACTACGATCCGCTTGTTTTGTCGGAACAAGCTTAGCTACGCTTGATGAGGATGCCATTGCTCTCACTGGTTTGCTGAAGATGATTAGATCGGTTTGACAGGTGATCTTAATGATTGAATGCAAGAATATTGCTCGAGCAGAAATCAGATAACAAAAATCACAAGGTAAAAAAAATGAGTTATCCTTCTTTTCTTATATAGGATTAGGTCATAACGGCAATTACCAAACGGTAACTATTTGTTAAACGGCTATAGTAATAAATGTTTTACCTAACCTTTCTTGACGCTTTTGCAAACCAATAGTCTGGCCTCTTTGATTAGGCATGTCCCAATTGATCACCTTATGTCTTTCTGGTCTGACTTGTAGTCTGAGTGAGAAAGGACTCACCAGTTCTACCGGGAACGATAGTTGTACTACAGGTTCCCTCTAGGCCTGGAGGACTCAATTAACAGAAGAAATATCACCATCTTGTGATGATGATTTTGCCTCTGTTGCCTCCTTGGCAAAGTTCTTTGATTCCTTGACAAACCAAATTTTCTTTACTACTTTCTTGGTTTCTTTGCCTTTGTGGTTTCTTTTATCAGAACTCAAGATCTTCACCACCGGTCTATCTGATCCTTTATTTTTGTTCTTGATCTGGTTCCAGCAGTCCTTGGCACGGTGACCGACTTTGTTGGAGTAGTGACAGACTATACCAGTTGCTTTCCATGGATTCATCCCTCTCAGATTGGGTGGTTCGCTCAATGATTCTCTGTTGCAATGCATACCTTTGTTTGGATGATTGGTTGTATTCCTGTTTCTATTTTTCTTTGAGGATACCAGTCTGGGTGATCTGAATGCCATAGTCTTTGATTTGCATTCTTCAGCCTTGTGTCCGAATTTGTTGCAGGCATAATAGTATCCCTTGAAGATTCTCTTACTTCCGCTGGACACAGATATAGGGCTAGACCAACACTCATTGGTCTTGTGGCCCTTTTGGCAACAATTTTTATAGTGACTGTTGTTTGTTCTTACCGGTGCATTTCTATAGTCATTAGTGTCATGACCTGGTTTCCCATTCATCTTGCCAGAAGTGTAAGAGTTTCTCCTACATCTTTGTGTTAGCTTCTTTCTTTTGTTGATTCCACCGGTGAATCCGAGACTGGTATGATCATTGTGCCTTCGTTGAGCATTGAGTTGCTCATCGAGCTTGACCGAACTTTCATTGTATCTTTTCAGTATTCCATTTCTTCTTTCAAGGACTTTCATTTGTTCCTTGAGTTGATATATCTCGATCGCCAGCTTCTTGCATGCTTCATCTCTAACCTGCCATGCTTTGTGCATATTGGCATTTTCTTGGGTGGCAATCAACAAGTCCTCTTGGAGTTGGACAATGAGGAGTTCATTGGCTCTCGCAGCTTCCTCTGCCCGGTTCATTGCTTTTTCAGAGGCTGTTGATGTCTTGACTGCTGTATTCCTTTCGCTTTCAATTTTTCGTTTCTGCTCAATCAGTTCAGTCATTCTTAGAGCATTTAACTTTTGCTACCTCTTGAGATCAACAATCTGACCAATTAGGATCTGATTCTTTTCCATAAGCTCGGAAACTGCTTCCTCGGCCTCATCACACCCACTATGTCCTGAGAGTTCATCGATGGTTTTGTTGCTCTCATTTAATTGCAGAGCCAGCTCCTTTCTCTTTGCGAGCGACTTCCTCAATCTATTTTCCAGCGAGGCAATAATGTCATTGGCTTCCTCTAGCTGTTTCTGGTACCTGTAACCCTCCATGATCTTTTTATCAAGTTGTTAAACCTTTTACTGTGTAGAGAACCTGGGCTGTGATACCAATTGTTGTTACCTTACCGATTACTGAGAGGGGGGGTGAATCAGAAAATACTAAAACAAATTATTTAATATTTGCAAAACAGATTCTTGAATATAAAGTAGAAAGTCAACAGTCATCCACAACCCTAAACTGAATCACACAGATCTACACAATTATTTGTAGGTGGAAACCCTCAGTTAGAGAGATAAAACCATGGTGAGACGAAGCTCACAACTTCACTAGTTTTAATGAAGGTGCCCTGTTAGGAGCATACAAAGCACTGGCTATGGTGCTACCCGGTTAAGGGATTTTTACAAAAGATCGTTTAGGATCTAAGCCCTGTTAGGAGCTGCCTAATTACATGACTTTAAACATCAAACAAGATGTTACCTTGTTAAGGGATTTTTACAACGAACCGATTAGGTTTACCCTAATAGAGGGATTTGAATATTCTTTTACTACTGATAAACGTAATGATCTATTGTGACACTGAATGTCTGATTAGATCATACCTCTGTTCCTTGTTAGCCTGGTTGTTGAACTCTGTTACTTTTGTGCAGCGTTTCTCAGAAGATATCTCTCCTCTGCTCTGTGCAATCATCTAATTTCAACAACAATTCATCTTGCCTCCTATGACCTATATTTATACAAGAGATTCTCCGTAATGAAACCCTTAACTCATAGAACCGCCAGGCTACAAACTCCGCAATAAATCATGCAATCAACAAAAAGCTATGTGTACTGAACTGGAGTTTACCTTGCAAAACATCCGCATGAATTAAAGCTAACTCCTGTTAAAAAGCTAACTCCACTTCTAAGCGGTGGATGTCCTGTATAATCCTGCTTTTAACTCAAACTGATCCATTAAAGCCGGTGCGGATCTTTAGTCTGCTTTAGACCGATGTGACCTTATATCCGGTTCAACTTATGCATACTGAGACCGGTGTGTGTCCTTACCAGTGAGTATTATCGACTGGTGCATACGTTATGTTGCTTGTCTACCAATGTCGACTGGGAGTAGCGAGCGACCGGTGATGTTAGACCGGTGGGAATGGTTTTGATGAGATACACTAATGACAACTTATGCCAACAGAATATTACACATTGCTACTGTATTATATGTACATAGCCTATTCCTTAATCACTCGCTATAGCCCCTTAAGAGGATAGGTTGGTTTTGTTAGGGAGAGGCGGAGTAATTCCTTGCAAGGTAGGTGAATCCCAAGATGGGTAAGGACGTGTATTTCCAATACCTCGAGGGAAAACTCTTGAGATGTGTATGAACATGCATTCCCAATGCCTTGAGGGAGCCTGGTTGTAGATTGATTTCCAAGTGCCGTAAGGACAAGTAATTACCCATCCTTCTTGGGGTTGATGTTTAGGAGAGAAGTAACGAATTGGAGCTTAATTATGTTAACAGTCAAATGTATTATGAATCATTCATTGTTTCTTAATTCAATTTGATTCAAACACATAGTAATGTATGTTAATCATTTGAAATAGGCAGCTTCCTAGAAAGGAACATTACAGAGACTAAGTAAATTGCCATTTCCAAGCACAATCCAAACCCTAGTTGAGACTTCTAGGGTAAATCAAGTATAGTGCTGGATGGGGACATTACATCCTAGGAAATAAAAATTAAATTACATTAACCTCACCTTCAATATAGAGATCATAAAATAAGAACTAAGAGAAAAGAACAGTCACTGAAGTTTCTGAAAAAAATATACCTGATTAATTAAATCAATAACTATAACTGACCCATATCTTTTCTTCAAATCAGAAAAGTGACGCTCCACTACTGAAGGCTGCAATTTTACACTAAATTCTGTAAGAGGCATATCACACAAGCCTTTTCTAATTGACATAAAACTAAAAAAACACTAATGCAATGTGCCACAATCCTAGGTTTTGACTATAACAAAGAAAATAAAGGACACTCACTGTATCATCAGGATTTATGAGTTTGAAGCTAGGTTTATATGTCAGGTCTACAATCTGCTCCCACAATAGAGGGATGGACCCCCGTACCTGTAAAGTTTGGACAAGAACAACGAAAACTGTAGAAAACATAATTTTCTCAAGAATGCATAATATTTCTCAATGGATGGTATAGACTCATATATTTCATACTATGCAAGCTTTATCAATTCTCCCTTTAACCTTATAAAGAGATTTTGGATATAATGGAAACAATCACGGGAGCTAAAAACAAAGTCTAATTTCAAGAAAGCTGCATTACTTGCACATATGATGCTAAATATCCATTTGCCTCCAAAATTTGTTCACTTTCAACAAAGTTTGCAACATTTCCATCTAAATCAGCTCCTCTCCGCCACATACGAGTACCTGGAAATAACATAGCAGATCTTGAAAAAGTGTTGATTCCAAAAGACAATGCTAATAATAATGAACTTGTCCAGTTGCAATACAATAAATTACAAAACATCATGCACACTGAAAAAACAATAATTAAAAATTCTAACAGTCATCTTTTCCTGGTTCTATATTCCATCAATTTATAAATTGATACAGACACAAGCAGTAGATTTATGAAAAGATCCCCCCTGAAGTGCTTTGACTGATCATCCAGTAATGCAATCGAAGATACACAAAACAATCCAAAATCACGAAATATTTACTACTCTTTGTTTCAAATAAGGTAATATTCCAGTTTCCAGTCAAATACCCTCTTTGGTCCATGTTGCACATATTTTCATCTCACCTCCACTATATTTTTTGGGTAGTCATGCATAACAGACAAAGCTAAACCTGTCTTTCTGGGTTCGCCTAGGGAAAAAGGCCAACACGCACTTCAATTCAAAGCAAAAGGATTTTATGCCTTTTTTATTCAAACTAAACAACTGCAAACTTACACTGTTCAGCTAAATTCAGAGAATAAGGATTGCAGTCACACATAAAGGTAGGTTTCTTTTTGAAACACAAAATACTCAATAAATTAGAAGTGGGGAATTGCAAACAAAGCTACAAACCCCACTTCTCTGCAATCTGCAATACCAAGCTTGCAGTTAACAGTAAAACACTTCAATTCAGTTTATCTACACAATATACAAACATTATAAGTTAGATAGGAAATTGCATTTAGAGGCAATACAAAAAACCTAACACCTACTGCAACACAAATCATGAGTAAATGTCAAGTGATATTAAATTCATAAAAGAATAATTGCAAACAAGATAGAATACTTCAACAAGAATTTAAACAGAAAAGTAATCACATTAAATTCTATTGAATGAATGTTAAATTGTGAGTGTTAAACCAAGTGCCAAGAGCACTAATTTGTAAGGTTTTACAATGCTTTTCATTAGAAAATAATAGAAAAGTAGCAATGTTGTTTCTTTAACAACAAAACGCTTACACAAAACAAGTTTTATTACAAAATATAATCCATTAATAATAAATCTGAACTCAAGGAGTCTTCAATTAGACTCCCATAAAAGACCTACAAGGTCATCTAAAAATAGCCAGTATATAAATAGACACAGAAAATAACCTCTGCACATCATGACCATCCTTAAAACTAGTGACAACTATGTTATATTCCCTTTTCCAAAATAAATCAATGGGAGGACCCAAAGCTTATTTTATTCCGTGTAACTTGAAGGATGTATTTACAGGGGATGCTATCAAAATAATTTAAGTCATCCAAAAGGTACATTAAGTTATATTACTAAGTTACCATATTCGTTCAGTCTATCCCGAATTCGGCATTCAATTCAGTCAGAATTCGAATTCGAATTTGATTCAAATTCGTATCAAAATTGCGTTTTCTCTGTGTCATTCGCCAGAAATTCATTGTAACGAACCCTGGCCGAATTTTTGTCATTTTCCAGCAAATTTGGATTTCAGCATGCGAACCCGGGCCGAATTTGAACGGACTTTTTCCAAATTCGACTTTCAACACAATTTTTTAATTTTTAAAATTGGTTTTTATTGTTTTAAATTTTTAAACCTAAACTCCTAAACGCTATCACGTTTTATTGTTTTCATTGTTTTATTCATATTATTTCTGCTGCTTTCATTGTTTCTGTTGATTTTATTGTTTCCTTCCACTGTCGTGAGCTTCCACTGCCGTGAGCCCATGAGCTCTTTCCACTGTCGTGCAAGGAAAGAGGTATTTTTGAATCATGTAATTAAACTTAGACTGTGCTTTGTATAAGATAGAGTTTAACTTAGACTGTGCTTTGTTTAAAGAGTTTAATGAAATCAAAATAGAGTTTAATCTACTAGGGAGTGTGCTTTGTTTAGACTGATAGTGTAGGAGGTTGTCATTGTAAAAATATTTTATGAGGGCAATTTACAAGAAAATATGTTTATTTTGAAACTGCACACGTGATTTTGAAACTGCACGCATCCTTCTCCTCTTGTAACTGTTTTAAATTTATATTAATATTTGATTTGTTTGTTGTTTATAGATTATAATTCATCTTTCAGACTCGAAGAATGGCTGCAAGTGCTTCTAGCACCGAAAACTCCCACTTCAAAATAGACAGACGCTCTCCACTATGGAAATATGTGGAAATGGTTAAATCAATGCCAGGTGGAGGAGGTTATGAGTGGATTTGCAGCCATTGCAAAGAGGAATCTAGTAGCTCTTACAGTAGAGTGAAAGCACATTTGTGCTTTATTCCACAATAGGGCATTAAATTTTGTACAGGGAGACCAAGAGTTAACAGGATACTACCTAAAACCCTTCTTCCAAACCACATTGTGGACAAATATATTCAAGAGCAAAAACAAGCAGATGAAGCAGCTGGGAGGTCAAGTTCTCATCCTTTGCAAAATGCTAGGAAAAAAACAAAAATATCATCTATGTCTTCAACTTCCACTCCCAATGAGCCACCCGTAGAGGGCCATCCATTCTTGCGTGGTCCTCAAGAACTAGTACAGAAAAGAGCAATGGGGCCCTTGGAAACATCATTTCAAAATGAAGCTAGAGACATTGCTGAGGAAGCCATAGCAAGATGCGTCTATGCATGTGGATTGACGTTTAATGTTGTTCGCTCACCGTATTGGCAAAAAATGGTGAGATCAATTAATGAGGCTCCAAAGGGGTTCAAGGGCCCGGGTTATGAGAAGGTGTGCACCACTTTATTGGATAGGGAGGTGATCAATGTAGAGGCTTCCATGCAGCCCATCAAGGATTCATGGATCGAAACAGGTGTGACCATAGTATCAGATGGATGGAAAGATGTGAGAAATCGTCCTTTGGTCAATGTGATTGCAGTGTCCACAAGAGGTGCAATGTTTCTAAAAGTTGTGGATTGTGAAGGAGAGGTGAAGGACGGTCCTTTCATTGCAAACATTCTCATCCAAGCCATTGAGCAAGTTGGCCCTCAAAATGTTGTTCAGGTAATAACCGACAATGCCAAGAATTGTAGGGTTGTCGGCTTATTGGTTGAGGAGCGCTTCGAACACATTTTTTGGACACCTTGTGTTGTGCACTCACTCAACCTAATGCTACAAAAAATTGGCACTAAGATTGAGTGGATTAAAAAAATGTATGAAGAGGCACAGGAGATCCAAATGTTTGTCACAAACCACCATATGACTCGAGTCATATTTAGACAATTCTCGAAATTGGAGCTCTTGAAGTTAAGTTCAATTGTTTAAAATTTGAACATCTTTTAGAATTGTAATCACTTTAGTTTAGTAGACTTTCAATGTTTTAAATTTTAAATTTTAAAAATTTAATCTTGATCTTAATTTATTATTGTTTTGATCTTAAAAAAGGTTGCCGAGTCCCACTTTGCCTCCAACACTATTTTTTTGAGACGCCTTGTCAAGGTTAAAGAGGCATTGTCTAGAATGGTAATCAGTGCTAATTGGAGCATATGGAGGCAATCTAATAGTGCCAAGGCAACTGTCATTAAGGCATTGATACCAGATGACTCTTGGTGGGATCGTGCTGAGTACCTTCTAAAGTTCACCGAGCCTATATTGAGCATGATCCGATACACTAACATGGATAGGCCTTTCTTGGGTGAGGTATATGATGGCATTGACTCCATGATTGAGGATATTAGAAATATCATAAATGAGAAAGAGGAAGATCTAGATGAAAAGTTCTTCAAGGAGCTACAGGTAATCATGGTAGAGAGGTGGAACAAAATGACTACCCCTTTGCATCTACTTGCCTTTGCATTAAGCCCCAGGTTCTATAGCCAATCGATCCTTAGTGAGAGTACCAGTAGAGTTGCCCCATATAGAGATCCTGAAGTTGCTCAAGGGTACAAGGCAGCCCTTCGAAGACTCTTTCCCGAGCACCTACGACCTACAATGAGGTCTGAATTCATGAGTTTCGCAAGCACCGATGATTGTGGTCTTGAAGCTCTTGCAAACAAGAAAAATGTTGATGCTCATAAATGGTGGTACTTCCATGGACAAATGTACCAACTCCTATAGCCCATTGCCATCAAAATTTTATCACAAGTTCTTTACTCTTAAGATTCTAATTTCTAAATTGTTGTTGATAAATAATAAATATTGAATTTATATTCAAAACTCTTAACTCTCTAATTTCAAAATTGTAGATATTGCTAGGTTGCTAGTTCATCATCGTCTGAGAGGAACTGGAGCGCATACTCCTTCATCCACTCAATAAAACGCAACCGACTAAACTCCAAGAAGGCAAATAACTTGGTCTTTGTGCATTCCAACTTGAGGCTCACAACACACAAAGACAATACTTACAAAAAAGGGGAGGCACATCATTGGGATGTTGAACCAGAGTCTACGAAGTTGGAAGCCCACTTTGATGCACTTGCAATTGATGATGGTGATCGTGAGCTACATAGTGATGTTGAGGCTGGGCTTGAGGCTGCTAGTACTGATGCTAGTGGCACTGTTTGTGCTTCTAATCTGCAACAACATAATGATGATGATTTGTTTGATGATTTTTGATGATATTTTGATCACTGATGACTAATAGTGATTATTAATGTTGGCATTATTGTTTTTGAACCAAAACATTGTTATGATGGTGTATTTTGACATTTTGTTATGTCATTTGAACTAAAACGACAATATATGTGATGGTCTATTTTGCTATGTTGCTTTATTATTAGCATAGCAATGTATGAACTTATTTGCTGCTGCATATGTTTACATATAGATATATATTTTTTATTAAAAAAAATTCTTGTACGAACGAACCCAAAACGAACCAAACTCAGCCCAAAAAAATTTTGGACAAATTTCGAACCTGAATTCCGAACCCGCATCCGAATCGGCAACTTAGAGTTATAACATTGAAAAAATGACACAATTTATTATTATTTACATGAGGCCAGGAAGCAAATAATAGTTTTAAAGTGGAAAAAAATGATGAATATACTAATTCCATAAAAGGTAATTAATAATTACAAAAGGGAAAAGGATGTCGATAAGTATTCAAATTTAATTACCTTTAGGGTTGGATGGAAAACAAATTGAATAAGCAAATATTGGTGTTAAGCTTTTTTTAGGATCATTGCAAATGTAATAGCACTCCTCATTGTATGTGTTTTCCAAATGCAACAATCTCTTGCATTTATATTGAGAATGAGCCAAGAAGAGACCTGTCCCTTCATGGGACATGTCTATTCATTATTATGTTAATTAATATAATTAAAATTATGATTATATATATACATACATATACATATTATATTAATTTTTCTAATATTGACTCATAGTGTTTATTTGAGTGAAGCTACAAAACATCAACACTCCCTCTTAGCCAAGGAAGATTAAACATGCGATTAGGATCAAAATATATCATTTACCGTGATATCAGAGATATAGTCTAACTAGGAATATTAAGTCGAATGATATTAACCATAACTCATAGATTCATAAGAATATCATCTCATGATATTGATAGTATTGGCACAGAATAGCAAGTTGCGTGATATTCACCAAGTACTCAAAAATAAAGTGAAAAGATAAATTACCTTAATGTAATATCAAAGTTTATAGAGATATCATCTCCTGATGTTAGGAGTAATGGCCATAGAATATCAAGTCACGTGATATTCACCATGTACTCAGAGTATTGGCCTACCAACATCAAGTCTCATGATGTCCACCAAGTACTCAACAAATATTTTAGATATCACCTCAATATGATATCAGAGATATGGTCTGACCAAGAATATCAAGTCTCATGATATTCACCATAACTCAAAAAACATTTCAAATATCACCTCAATATGATATCAAAGATATGGTCTAACCAAGAATATCAAGTCTCATGATATTCACCATAACTCACGAACTTCCATAGGTAATGTATCCTTAATGAAAGGTATCATCTATTGTGATATGTTTCAGCCATCACACGATATCTATCACAATAGAAGGTCAATGGTCTGTTTAAGGAACTAAATCCACCGTGCAAGAAATCATCTATTGTGATATGTTTCAGCCATCACACGATGTCTATCACAATAGAAGTTCAATGGTCTGTTTAAGGAACTGAATCCACCATGCAAGAAATCATCTATTGTGATTTGTTTCAGCCATCACACGATGTCTACAACAATAGAAGGTGAATGGTCTGTTTAAGGAACTGAATCCACCATGCAAGAAATCATCTATTGTGATCTGTTTCAGCCATCACACGATGTCTATCACAATAGAAGGTCAATGGTCTGTTTAAGGAACTTAATCCACCATGCAAGAAATTATCTATTGTGATCTGTTTCAGCCATCACACGATGTCTATCACAATAGAAGGTCAAGTTATTGTACGATTGTCACCTTTCAATAACTCTTACAAATACAAGTGATAATCATTTGGAAGTCATCACATCCTCATGATTTACACAGTGCCCATATAGGCATTCATAATTCATAGTCATCTGACTATTTGAATACAGGAGAGTCCATCTCGATATATTCTACTCACTCTAAATCAATACGATCGAGATTATCAAAAATTGATTTAATCATATCCTCTATTTGCTCCCTCTGAAGCTCAAGTTCTTGTATCAACCTCTTGTCCTCTTTAGAAATGTCAGACTCCCTCTGCATCTGGTCTCAATCATCAATTTGTTTGCAAGCATTAAGTTCTTTCTCCCTTGAATGCAATTTTCTTGTGCTTCCATCCTGAAGGTATGTCAAAGAGAGATTACAAATAGCTCACTAAACTATCTCGACCAAAAATACCAATGATAGAAGCATACAAGATTTTGCTAACCAATAGTATAGCATGAATTACAAACTTAAAAATTATGTGCATTAATAAAATATGGAATACTTATCTTTTATAAATTTTAATTATTTCATTTTGTAAGGTGAGCACATATAGAAAATATCATGCAAATTCACAAAATGATGTCATCGTTGTCGAACATTACCAAAATTCTTCACATGACCTGTCTTGAATATCCAAAGGTTCTATACACTATGACAACCTTCAATCTGATCGAATCTCCCTTCAAGCGGTTAGGTTTTTAAAGAATGAACCTCGCTCTTTTACTATCCATATACATCAAATTAGAAAACACCTTAGATTATTTGAAAGACATCTTCCCTTTGAATCATCTCCCCACTAAGGATGGTTCAAATGGGAATGTAACATTGGTTATTATTCTCCCCACAATGTAAAATTCCCTCTCTTATATTGTTTAAAAATACTTATGTCTTCTTGTGAAATGACTTGATTTCTCCAAGAGAGGTGACACTCTATAATTAATGCTTTCTTTTTAGAAAGAGACACCCTTCCTAACAAATCAGATTTCGCATAGACCCGTACACATTCGGTCATAACTTTTGAACCCAACACTTTCTTGGCAATTGCTCCGGTGAGAGTCTTCTAAATTTGTTTATCACCAATATATCCAAAATTCAGCAAAATCCAACAAAGTATTTGGGCGATATGGTCCACGTACTGAGACTGTATTTTCTGAGACATTCACGCATTCACCATCAACAAACTACTCTCTTACATTTGCAACTTGGCTCTGATACCATGTTAAGGTTTTTTTAGGATCATTTCAAATGAAATAGCACTCCTCATTGTATGTGTTTTCCAAATGCAACAATCTCTTGCATTTATATTGAGAATGAGCCAAGAAGAGACATGTCCCTTCATGGGACATGTTTATTCATTATTATGTAATTAATATAATGAAAATTATGATTATAATATTATATATATATACACATACATATACATATATATACATATATAATATCTCTTGAGTATTATATTAATTTTTCTAATATTGACTCGTAGTGTTTATCTGAGTGAAGCTACAAAACATCAACAATTGGGAAAAGCAATTCATTCTATCATTATCAATTTCCAAAAACACTTTTGTAGAGCTTTGGTCCAGCATCTTTCCCTGAAGACAAAAACCTCTCGAATTATCAAGAATAGGATGACGAAACTCTTCTAGTTTTTACTGTTGGCTTCACACAAAGGTCAAGTATTGTACTTCTAGTGGAATTTCAGGTTTGACAAGTTCCAGCAGATGTGAGAAAAATACAGAAAAAAATATATATATTTATTTTTGCAGACTACATTATTTAAGAATAAACCAAAAACAATTCAATTTGTATTGGTTCATGGCAACCCTAGTACACTGTATCTACTGAAATGGCGTGGAAATTAAGGAAAAAGACAAGATTATATGTGTGTTTTGAGGTGGCCGCACTACCTCAAAATACTGTCGTTCTCTTCTTAATCTCCATCATAGAATAAATCTGTAAGAAGAATTATTCTACTGAGCAGGTTGGTCTATCAAGACACAAAAGGACAACTAATACTTTTTTGTTTGCAAGCCCTAGCCATTCATTCTCTAGTATCATACAAGTCGCATTAAGGGAATTGTTGATATTGCATATTGGGTGAGCCACACCTGAAAGGAGATGGTGTTGGAATTTACGGTAGCTTAGTATGCAACAAGAAGTATATACAAGGACAACATTATATACGATCATGTATGAGGTCAAAAGACTGATTTATCAAATTTATGATGTATACGAGAGTCTTTAAGGGTAAAAGGTTAGCGAAATTACCTTTCACATGTGTATTTGCACAATAACCTTTTATCATCAATTAAATTTTTGAGTACCAAGTGTTTGTAAAAATGTCAATGATTATCTCAATGTATGGCAACTGTTTGTAATTTTTCTTGAGATCAATATTAATAGTAGTAACTATTCTAAACCCTTCAAATCAGGTTTATTGATTGATTTTATGATTTCCAAACTATTTGATGAAATGTCTGAGTTTAAGTTGAAGTATATACAAGTTTGTGGAAAAATTTGGGAGGGGTTATTACACGTAAACCTTTTAGAGAGGCAGCGTGGGAGGTTAAATAGATGAAAATTTGTCATTTTTTGTGTTTATGACAGCTGCTTCATTGATAGGAGCCGTTGAAAGTTGAGAAGGGGAATTTGCATTAGGCATCAAACAATTTTTTGGTTGTTTTCTTCTAAACCCTCCATTACCTTAAGCCAGCCAACCGCTAAGAAAAAAAAGACAATAATAAAGGAAATTGTGAATCTAAAGTCATTTGGATATTGTTTGTTGCTGAAAGAAAGGTGGTATGGATTCAAAACTATTGAATTTATTTTGTTAGGTAGACCCATCATTCCAACACAAGTTGGAGGGTATTGTCGACTATAGAAGTCAACGCAACTTGTAATCAAATTTTTCTAATATTTTCTGAATGTTTTATTCCACTGCAAATTAGCTTCCAATACTATGATATGAATATTTTATTCATAATAGAAGATTAGTTTATATGTATTGCTCAAAGATTACATTGGTCAATTAGATTTATTGGAAAAAAAAGGTCAAAACAGGCAGAAAAACAAATAAAATATTGATTAGCAAAATTGTTGGAAATTTTTCAAAGGAATATTTCAGTGGTATCAAAGTCAATCTTCTACTAGCCCTGGTGAAATATTTTTTGTGAAAACTTTCAAAGTCGACTTGATGCACAAAAGTGACAAGGAATTACTCAATGAAGATATTACTAGAGGAAATGCACAAGGGATCCAAATCAGCCAAGAATTTCTCCAAAGCAACAAAGCACGGAAATTCCTTGGAAAGACAAGGAATCAATGGGTCACGATAATGAGGATGCAGATGATGCTCAATTTGAGAGCCATGTTTAGGGACAAGAACAATTAGCTGATAGAATGGCACAGTTGGTCTCTTCAATACAGAAAAAAACATATTGAGGTCACACAATGGTGAGGGAAACTTATTAGGGGCAAATATTCACCAAAAGACTCAAAATACAATCGTTGGTTCTATCATAACACCTTTCTAGCCTAACTTCAATGTAGGGAAGAAACAATTGTTGAGCTAGAGATCCATAAACATAGCAAATGACATAGTGGCCAGTTATTTGTATAGAGTCCTACCAACTGAAACTAAGGAGGCAATATCGCTCACAAATTTTATGGGCTTGAAGAAAAAACAAGAATGATCAAAGCACTAATATAATTCAACAAACAAATCCAAGGGATTTCCAACATGCATTGGGAAAATTAGCACTTCCGACATTTTGATGAATCCAAATAATTTACTACATGCTCTACAAACAATGGACACCCTTTTGTCATTAAGACCTATGATGGAGGATGAATCCATCGAATTCACCACCATTCGCCTCGAAGATGTCGAACATGAGTGGTGGTACCACGAATTGATCACTCAAAGGCACAATCATATACATACTTATGTCGAATTCCATGAAAAGTTGATTGCGAGATTTGATAGAGTTGATCTAGAAATTCACTTTCGTGAATAAGCTCAATTCAAACGAACACACATGATTGATTCATATGTGGCTTGTTTTCAAAGAATTTTAGTTATGGTGCCTAATATTTCAAAAAAGAGGCTTGTAGCATTGTTTATTGAAGGCTTAATTGACCAACTTAGAGGCCTAGTAAAAGCTTTCAACCCTACTTTAAAAAAAGCTATTTAGAAGGCCTGGGATCATGAAACTTCAACTCTTAAAGATAGATTTCAGCTAGAGAGCAGCAGAGATCAACACCAAACGGGCAACCAGATCAGCTCCTTTGGACAACCACTTCATCTTGAAGATGTAGAACATGAGTGGTGGTACCATGAATTGATCACTCAAAGGCACAATCATATGCATACTTATGTCCAGTTCAATGAAAAGTTGATTGAGAGATTTGATGGAGTTGATCTATAAATTCACTTTCGTAAATAAGCTCAACTCAAACAAACACACATGATTAATTCATGTGTCTTGTTTTCAAAGACTTTCAGTTATGGTGCCTAGTGCTTCAAAAAAGAGACTTGTAGCATTCTTTATTGAAGACTTATCTGACCCACTTAGAGGATTAGTAAAAGCTTTCAACCCTACTTCTTTAAAAGAAGCTATTAAGAAGGCATGGGATCATGACACTTCAATTCTTAGAGGTAGATTTCAGCCTACAGAGCAATCCAGATCAGCTCCTTTGGACAACCATAAACCTCTACTTTTGGGCAGCAAAAGAAACCATTTCAGCAGAGTTACCAAAATTATGAATTTCTGAAACAATTAAGGAAATGGACTGAAGAAACGAACTCCACAGGAAGAAACTTTGCTTATCATGCAAAGAGCAATGAGAACCAGAACATAGGTGTCTGCCAGAAGGGCAGGGACATTACTTGCAGAAATTAGGGAGTCAAAGAGCTGAGATTTCAGAATAAAGGTAGAATGGAGGTATTGAGAGGATGACACAGGAGGGATTGCCTATTGCTACATGCCAAATGATGCAGGGAGCATCTGATCATGTGTCAAATAACAAGTCACGATGAGGAGATAATGATGATTTTCAGATTTTGGATAATCCCTTTTTTGACATGGATGTGGTGTTTGCATTTCATAGTCCTCCTTTTGAGATGCATATTGATGGTTTAGGGTAAGAATGGGTTCTTAATGATAGTTTTCTTCCTGTGATGGGTCATAATAGATAGGATCAATATGGAATGATGGATTACTTTATGGATTTACAGGGAGACAAATACTATGGTGCCTTAGAAGTAGATGGACTTCTGAGTGGTGGAGCCCTTTTGGGGGTGAGTATCCATGCCCAAGATCATTTGCATGGGTTGTTGGGAATTAAAGATGATGAAAGGGACATACCATGCGAGGTTATGGATCCAAAAGGTGAAAGGAATGCTGATGTTATCTCTTTCTACAGTCACTTTATGGATCAATTTGTGTTCATACAAGTTGATTGGAGAGAGGTTTTGAACCAAATCTGGATGATCATGGAAGTCGGTTTGCAGCCAAGGGGGTGATTGTATATCTCATTTTGGCCAAGGATTTTAAGTATTGCAGTGATTGTTCTTCTATTTGGGTGTTGAATTTTAAAAATCCATACTTGAACAGCTGCAGATTTTGAGCATTTTTAGTTCATTCAACCTCTTGATAGTGTTAGTTTTGGTTTCAAATGAAGAAGATCAGTCTTGGAGCTAACCAGGTTCAGTGTTGGATAGGTATTTGGGAATCCATTAGTGGTTGTAACTTGTTTCCAGCTTTCACTTTTTATTGGGACAGCAGGTTAGTACAAACTGGCGGCCTTTATGCTGGAGTCTGTGTCACAAGGTTCGCCGAATTTTCGGCTTCAAGTTCGAAATTCGGCGAACTTATAAAAAACTCATGAAATTCG
Source organism: Chamaecyparis obtusa (assembly GCA_027943335.1). NCBI lineage: Eukaryota > Viridiplantae > Streptophyta > Pinopsida > Cupressales > Cupressaceae > Chamaecyparis > Chamaecyparis obtusa. The sequence continues at coordinate 733,264 of BSBK01000561.1, forward strand.
TTGAAATTCGGAGGAAAATTCGTACGAAAAGTTTCAGTTTTATTAAAAAATATTTTTGTAACGTTTTTTAAGGGTTTTACGTTAGTTTTTTCTGTCATCAGTGGCTAGGGCACAGTGAATAAAGACGGCCGAGCTTTGAAGGAAAGACTTTGTATTTAGCAGTGAATAAAGACGGCCGAGCTTCAGCATTGAAACTTCCATTCGGCATCCACGACCATTGTACAACCGTGCATCACCAATACTCCATTCGGCTTCCGCGACCATTGCACAACCGTTAAATTTAGGTTCCGACCTCTGTTATTGCGATTTCCCCCGCTGCAACATTAGTTGAAGTTTAGGTTCCGTTAAATTTATTTGTTAATCATATTTTTAAATAAAATGAAGATTAGTATTTTTATTTTTATTTTTGAAGTTAAATAAAAATAATATATTTTTGTTTTATTCTTTTAAAATAACTTAATTAATATTTTTATTTTGTTTTCAAAGTTAAAAATATTTAGTAGAAAACAATTCAGTATTTGTATTTATTTTTTTGGAGTTAAAAATAAAAAATTATATAGTTGTTTTGAATTTTGATGTTTTGAAAAATAAAATTTTGTGATTTCTTTTTTAAGTTTTATTTGAAAAATATTCATGCTAGGAATTTAAAAAATTGTTTTTAAATAAAATCAAATATTTTTATATTTTAAATAAAATTTAGTATTTTTATTTTGTTTTAATTATTTAAAATAATATATATATATATATATATATATATATATATATATATATATATATATATATATATATATATATATATATATATATATTATGTTCTCAAAATAAAGCTTAGTGTTTTATTTTGTTTTTAAAGTTAAAATAAAAAATATATTAATTTTTTTATTTTAGGTTTACTAAAATAGAATTTAGTATTTAAAAAAAACATCATTATATTACTTACATTTAACAATATTAAACTATTTTGATAATATTTTGGTTGGATAGGTATATTACTTATAGTCTTATATTTTTTCAAAAAAATTATATAAGGCGAATTTAATGCCGAATTTTTTTCCGAACTTTTTACCTGGTTGAACTTCATTCGAATTTCATTGTTGCCGAACTCGAATTCGAATTCGAACCTTGTGACTTAGGCTGGAATGATGGCTGTTGACAATGAGGAAGTTAGCTATAACTTTCTCAAGATTTTTCCTATGGTGTCTCAGATTTGCAATTATTGAGAGAAATTTGTTAAGGAGTTGGCCAAGATCTTGTGGTCTTTGGATGCTCTTATAGGAAGATTTCAGGATATATCATTTCCTCCACCCATAAATTCAGTGTTATGAGCAGATTGAGCTAGATATTTGTTAGTTGCAGATTTTGCCTTCCCAAAATAACCTTAAAAATGACTCACTATGCCTGAGATGGAAGACAAATAGAAACTAACAGTTGGAGAGATCTCCATTGAATGGATGACCTTCCTCTGAATTTTAGAAGCACAGCTCCCTCTTATGATATAGTCTGGGATTTTCCGGAATATGCTCTTAACCAGAGAGCAAAAAACGTAAACTAACACCTGAGCATAGGCATGTCGCAGATACGAATTAAAGATTTATACACTAATGAGAGTGAAAGAAAATAACACAAAGTTCATTTGTTCAACACCCACAACATAGAGTCAAGAAGATGACAGCAATTCCCTTGAGGTTGCATGTATATCAAAGACCTAAAGTTCATAAAATAATCACACTAGTGATTTAACATAAGAAAATGACAACCAGAAAGCAATACAAAGAACACAAAGTTTCAGAAACTGCCTTTTATTCATCAGACAAAAACAGAGAGTTCTAAGTCTCCATATCCCCTGTACAAACAACTCATATTTCCCCTCAAAGAAAATATACAGATGTCTTCCCCTTTACAATGTTAAAATCAGAAAATAACTCTTTTCTCTGGGCATAGGCCCCAAAATTTGGAATCAGTCTCTGCTTCTTTTTTTGTGCTCTAATTCCCTATTTAAAAGGACTATCTCCGGTGAGACTTTTAAGTTTCATAACTGATTCTTGAAAATCCCTTCGAATAAAAATAATAATTATCAAACTTTTGTTTTCCCATTCATAAAATACTAACTCAAACATTACTGAAGGGAACATGAAAAATAACATGGACTTCAAATGGATACAACAGTTTATGATAAGGCCTTGATTAGGTCTGATATTTCAATTATTCAAACCAGCTTTTCTATCAACTGAATTCAAAATTCATGTTCGACTCATCTCCTCATCTTCCAATTATCAAGATAGAGCACCAGTCAGACTAGTCAATATAACATCTGACTTCTTACGCATATCTGTGATAGGTCCATGTCATCTTTGCCCTTTCTTATTCCATAGCTTTTCAATAATTCTGGTAGGTACCAACAGTCTACAATTTTAGCAAACTTCATAACAAAATATACACCTGCATAGCCACTCAATCTTTGCAACATCTTTGTGTTCACCGGTTTTTGCATTCAACACATCATTTAGTTGCTGTAAGTTTGGTATGAATTCTGAGTTCATTTCAACTGTTTCAGCAATATATATAACAGTGAGGAACTTATCACGATCATTTGGATGTACAAATTTATCACCATATGGTTTTCAAGAATCTCAGCAGCATGATTTGTGATAACCTCATTAGCTTTCACATTGCTCTAAGTCCCACTTCCAGTATGCTAAATGACCAAAAGGGATGACTGTTTAACTTCTTGTGAATATTTGCATCATTGCTTTGTCTATATGTGGCATAAGAGACATGTTTATCTAAAAGTCAATACTATCACTATATCTCTTGGGGTGTGTGATTCGAAACTAATACAACATTGCATGGAAAAGAAAAATTAGTCTTCCATATTTCAATTACGATCATTTGCATTAATAACCCATTTACCAATCAACATCTTCAACTTTGTCAATGACAAAAGTAATTTTATCAGACAGATTGTTTGCTTTGGCAATCTATCTTTCCTGTACTGCTATTTTCGTTGCATTGATACTATAACATTGCTCCAATAGTGACTTTTTCTATGACTGGTACTACTGGCAGTTTCTGAAGTGACATACTTCGGTGGATGCCTGGCAATACTCAATATCAGTGCCTCCTTTGTATTTCAGCTTGCAGAGATCTTTTGAAAGCTGTCTCAATTTGAACAGCATCATAGAAAGCACTTTGCTTTCATTCTGAACTTGTTTTAGAGATGAGAGGATACATCGTGATGGGTGACAATGATTTCATACCAATGAATGGAAGTGTGATGCCACAATAAAAGGGCAAATCCATGCTGAAGGGAGAGACTTTAACCAATGGAATAGGGGCCAATATCAAACAATCAAACCCATGCCTAACAAAATATGGAGCAGTCAGCACCTTCAGCATTTCTTACGACCAGCATGATCCATGATTTCCTGCCATCACGCTATAACAGTACCCCTTACTTTGCTATGATCATATTTCAACAACCTATCAGGTGCATTTTTTGTGCTAACAAAGACTTCACCCCGAAACCATGCCTCTCCATTATAAGATTTGAGATGTTTGCAAAAGAATCTCCCCTACAGCCAGTTGATGTCAGGCATGCTATCAAACAGTTCAAGTTATTTATCTATTTATTTATTTTTATATTTCGATTTTATTATTATTCATTATTATATCTTATTAGAAAGGAGATATTACAATTTTCCCTTCCTAAAATTGCTTGTCCTCAAACAATGCCAATTTTATACCAATCTTTCAATGTGAGTGGCTTCCACTACGCAATCATGATATTAACCAATCCATTGAGAATTTGGATAGTTTGCAATTTTAAGACCAGTTTTCTTTCATATTCTAAAGAAAGGTATCAAGACCATCTTTGTAATGGCATCAAAACTAATTTAGATTGACCAACATTTGCCAATAAATTTGTATCTTTTGGCTTCACTCTAGCTATTCTAGTGCAGAAGCACCCAATGCCATTCATGCCTCCATGAGGCAAATTTTCAAATTATGTTTTGTTTTGTGTCAAATAAGGTCCAATGGACCATTTTGTGATGACTTGTAGTCAATAAATATATTAGGAAGCCCTTTTGGGTGTTGATATTATGGCCTTTACGGCAAAGATCGACCATCTTGGAGAAAGAGGAAATAATAAATATATTGGAAACATTTCTTATAATTCGATTTATAAATAATAATAATAAATATGGGTGATATTTAATATTTATTGTTTATAAGATAATGCATATACATGTGGCAATATTAATAATAATAAATAAAGGTTATTTATTATTTATTAATTAAATATTTGGAGGGCCCAAGTCGGCCACCTTGGAGAGGTGGAGTTTAGCATTTTGAATCCATATATATGCATGGTCGATCCTTGAGAGAAAGATCATCAAAAACATAACATGATTCTCTCCCTTCTAGGATCGAATTTCTTATCTCATGTGCGAATTGGTCATGTATAGCTTTGAGCATATTTGGCAAAGTGCTGGAGCGAATTCATTAAGTGAATGCATTATGCTGGAGCGAATCCATATTGTTTTAAGAGTGAATTAAAGTGCTGAGCGAATTATCCTTGTGCGATCTTGGAGTATGATCCACATCAGCTATGGAGATCAATGAGCACATTTAGTGTGAGCTCATGATGCGAGCAGACTTGGCAAATAAGTGTGATGTATATAATCAGCAATGTGTGGTATATCAGCGATGTATATACATGATGTATATAAGGATCTGCGATATACTTGATCAACAATTGTCATACATTGATGCAATATATTGCAAGGACTTACAATACATTGCATATGTGATGCAATACATTGAAGAATCTGTCATCATTAGTGCAGATCAGATGTACCTAAAGGACTGTATATAGAACAGATTGGACAACTCTTACAGTGCAGATTGAAGTAAATCTGGGTGTTGTTTTCATTCAGATTTGAGTGCCAAATCAGATTCAAAGGACAGATTAAAGGCAACCAAGGAACAAGATTTTGAGGGCAGATTTGAAGGCATCATAAGGTCTCCAAATCCGGGTAACATCCCGCCTTTCTTGTGTTTATTCTATATCCTGTGCTTAGTGTTTGGAAGACCTCTATAGTTTGATCATTCTTTGATAAATCTGGAAAATACTAACATTGGGTTCATGGTGCAAAGTTGTCAAGAAATTGTCAAAATTGTCACAAGGAGGCAAAAAGACGTCAATGTTCTCCCACTGGTTTTTATCATGTATTAAGGTCTATTGGACCTCCTTGAACCTATTTGTGATAATTAGGGTCATAGGAGGTCTTATTTAGGGTCCATAGCAAGTTTTAGGCAAAGTTGCCATTGTTGGCAAAAAGTAGTCAATGCAACTTTTGTTGAAACTTTCACAAAAAAGGACATTTTGTTGGTTTTAAGTTCAAAAAGTGGTTATAGCAGATGGGAACGCTGAGAATGTTATAAATACACTATCTCCATCGATCAGAGGGTAGATTGGAGGTGGTAATGCATTTTGAAGGCAATAAAACTGATTTTTCTCTTGCATATCCTGGAATTTCTCTATTGCAGTGATCTGTACGGTCGTGTACGGACGTGTAGGGGCATGAAACCTATGGAGATTGATAGACATGAATTAGCCTTCATTTGGTTCAGGTATCACTTGATTTCATTCTGTTTTGAAGAAGTTATTGCATTTTTACTGCTCAGTGTTCTAAAACCCTAGGTGCAAGGGTTTTGAGGAAGAAATTATGTTTTTCCAGCCATTCCACCGTTACAAAATTATGGCAATCGGTAGAATATAGAAGATTTTTGTGTGTACTTTAAGAATAATCAAGTTGCACAGAGAGATCTTGTGTTTGGTGAAAAAAGTCTTGATGCCCTAGCCCAATATTTACCATGTATTGGGCCTAGTTTGATGAGTTTCATGAGGTTTTGTGAAAAAGTGAAGGAATATTCATTCCTAGTGAAAGTTTTTGTGGATTCATAATATTCAGGACCCAACCTAACCAGTGGAATGCAGATTTGGTGTTTGGGAGAAAGCTATCAACTAGTTGCTTTGTAAAAGAGGCCTAATTGGCCTAGGCGGACCTGTTACCAGTCTAATTTAGGGTCAAACTTTCCAAAGTAACCCTAGCCATAAATTTGATATGTTTTATATCTTCCAAATGGGTATCTGAAAATCCAATTTTCCTATAGAGATCTGTCTTGGATCAAAAGTTATGGTCATTTTTTTCAATTGGCAGGACTCCTAGAGTCTAGGCCTAATTGTGTGGACAGTACAGGAGTTGAAGCAACCAGAAGTTTTGGAGTGCATAGATGGTCCATTTATATTGCATTCACTTGGTCTGAGGTGGCTCCAAGGCCTGATCAAACATTTTGAAGTTCTCACCCAAAATTGGTACTTGTAGCCCATTGTGGCATAATGCACATTCTGTCAAGAAACTTGTATAAGTTGAAAGTGAATATGAGGTTTTGGTAATGTCCTAGATTGACATGAATTCAATTGTTTTCCACTGTCCAAATGAATCAGGGGTTCAGTTTTGCAAGATCACTTTGTCAATGAAGTTGTCCTGGGCTTGAGATTGGGTAGTTTTCGCTTGTAGTGTGAACTTGACATTATTTGTCCATTTACCACCCTACCCTCTGCATCAGATTATCTTATTCTATATCAACCAAAAATAGAACCACACATGGAGCATACACTCGAAAATACAAAGTATACACATGAATGTATGAAGACACGAAACATGCACAACATATACACATGAATGTATGAAGACATGGAGCATACATGAAATATACATGCAATACACGCATTGTTAGATGGCAGGATGGCAGGATCATGCTCTAATACCATTTGTGATTTCCCCTTCCTAATTTTCCCTAAAATCAAAATTGCAACAAATTAAGGTTAGGGTTATATCTTACCAATTAAATATCTTTGTAATAATGTGTCCTAAAGCTTGAACCCTGCAATCATTAACTATATATACAAATATACACATACATATATATTCAATTAGGGTTAGGCCAACCACATTATATTCATAGATTATCAATAATATTCCACAAACACAATAGAGACGAAAGGAGAGGCATGATGGGTCCGCCCGAAGCCATTTCTACACCAAGCCTAAGAGGGATGTCTACCACATCTCTCTTGCACAATGGCTTGTACCTACTTTCCCCAACCATATCTTGTCTCCCTACATATAGTTGCCACCTTGTGGAATCAGTCGGAGGTTATAAGGGGTGACTTGGTTTGGTGAGTACCCTCTTGTCCTAGTCTGCAACAGTCTGACCAAGACAACCTCCTCACAAGCACCTCGTGACCCTTCTCTTACAGCTCAAGCCCTTTCCCTTTCAAGGTGGGTTTCAGATAGTAGGCATAACTATTCTCTATTTTCATCTTGTGGAGATGGGAGGTCATAAGTGGGTTCCTCAACTCTCCGGTTCACAAACCCTCTAGTCCATTCTAGGACGGCCTATTACGCTTTTTTGGCAACCCCCTTTGCTTATACCTGTCGGCTAAAAATTTTGTAAGCTGCTAAGACTACACCTTACAAAATTGTAACTTTAGGCAACGTCTCATGAGATAAATCTCTCCACTCAGCAATAGGGGAGGCTCCCTTCTTACCGCAGGTGGCTTCAATAGGACTTCAACTGAAATTAAATAAAGGGGTGATTCTTCCAATCTATTCCTCTTTTTTTAAGGAAAGATTCACAAGTAACAACTTTCTAACACTACAAAGATCTCCTACTGCTATGATAATACTGGTGACCCTGGAGTTGACGTAAGAACAATACCAGGGGCAGCAGCTTTCTTTTTATATTTTGTGAAACAAAAACAAGAACCCAAAGTCTCCTGCGCTTGTCTCATGTGGATTCAAGCAGAATAACCAGTAAGGCACAAAGTCTCTTACTGGATACTCTCAAATTTAATAAAAACACGTACAACTGAAGCCCAAAGTCTTTAGCTCTAAGTAATTGCAGCCACTGCTATCTATCACAATTTGTCCTTTTGTAGCACAAAATCTTCAAAAGTTCAAATTGGCTCTGAATGCAATAGGCAACTCAAAGTCTGCACAACTGAATCCAAATCTCTCTTGAATAAAAGCATTAAAACTCACAATCAACTCAAGAAAATGTCGTCACATAACAGTTTGAATTGGCACAAAGTTTCAAAACAATCTACCTCTTTTATTGAAAGCAATTTGATTTACATCCAAGCTCAAAGTCTTAGAGTGTAGATACAAACTGGCAGAATTTTTTTGCCTTGCCAAAAAATGATTATTTACAATGAGCTCCCTCCTTTATATAGGAAAAGAGGAGAGAAAAAGGTGAAGAGAAAAGAGGAAAATCCTTAACCACCTTGACTTATTCCCTAACTAACTACCTAACTAATTTTGACTTTTTCAAAATTGCATGCCTAATGCACTTGCAACTTGATTACATGTTACAACTTTGCACGTGATACTATCACATGCAATTACATATGTCAAATACAAATTACAAAGACATGATGAAAATATTCTAAGTGTCTGACAAGACACAACACCTATTACATCATCCTTCGTTTGTCTTCATGCTGCTACAGGATGCGTGATGGTTGATATGCTCAAGTTTGGTGAAAGCATCTAGATTTGGAACAGGAACCTGCATCCATAGTTGTCTCTTGAGAAGCACATTTATTTGTTTTCATCTCTGCCTTGAAAGAACTCTTTCTAATTGTAGTCCTTCAAACCTTTCTAGGAAGAAAGACCCAATCTTCTTATCCAACTTGTGTTCTAATTTTGATTCACTTGATTCCCTCAAAGTTGAATTTCTCTTAAGGGTGGCCTTTGAGCTCTCCTATGGGCTTCCCTTTCTCTTTGCATCCTTTCTCTTTGTTCGCGTTCCAATCTTTCTCTAAGCCTCCTTTCAATTCTGTGTCTTTCTCTTTCAAATTCAATACCAACTTCCTCCTCTTCCTCCAATATGGCCCGAGCAACTGAATAGTGTGTGTCGTCTTCTCTTTTATTCCAAATGAAAGCCCCTAAGTCTGAAATGATATCTTCCTGCCTTACATTTATATCCAAGCCTGGTTGCACAACTGGATAGTCAGCATAGGAAGGCAACACCATCTTAGATCATTCTTTTTAGTTTTGCCTCTCACATTTCAAACTTTCTTGATTCTCCTTTTCAATCCTTCGAGCCTTTTCTTCTTCCTTTTCTGGTGTTGGCTTGAGATTCTCCTGACAAAGCAATATGATATGCCTGAGTAGTTGTGACATGAAGATTCCACAAGGTAAGAATATCTTCAAGTGATGGATCCACTGCACTTTTTGGATGCACAAGTATGGATTTTGGAAGACTATGAACATGGAATATGGCTGGAAAACTTTAGGACAACGAAGAGGTGAATGAATTTTAGCTCAAAAATGATAAGGAAGACCCAAAAACAGGTTTTTTGGAGGTGATTGCATGTGTGAACAGTGAGAATTATGAAGGGAAACATGTATGGAAATGAGTGGATATGACATCTACTTAGAATGAATTGTTATGTTTTCATCATAAGCAAATGTGCAAGCAACCACCATCATGAATTTCAAGTCATGTGGCAGCGATATAGGAAGCGTGAATGGAGTGCATATAAGCATGAAAATGGGTTTTTTGGATGCAAAAGCATGTTGCAAAGTGAGCTTACTCAAGAACGGGATTTTTAATCCCAACTACATATACAAGCAAGATGAAGCACTTGCATATGCAACTTGGAGAATGTAGACGGAAGAAGAAGGATCATTAAAACAAACATAACATGTAAATCTGAAATAGAAATGAAAACTTACATGTTAATCAAAAACCAAAACATGAAGTCGGAAAGAATTGTGGAAAAACTTAAGGAAGAAATTACCTCAATCCTCAAGAAGAAAATTTTCCAAAATCTGAAATGAATCAATGGATTTTCGGATTTAGGAAAGCTGGGATTTAAAAAAATATATAAATCTCTTTCCTAGTCTTTTTCCTTCGATTTTGGAGATTCAATATGCATATACAGCCAAGTGGGAAAGAAAGAGATAAAATGCCAAGAAATAGCAACCATTTTGACTATTTCCTTGTATATGCAATGAGGAAGAAAAACGGCATCTAGGGCATAAATCCCAACCGAAATGGTAAAATAAATCCATAAAAAGAACAAATAACCTACCAAAATCAGTTCATAGGCTGAGGAAATGATTGAAGATGCTCAAACCTTCCTTCCATGAAGCGATTTTGAAAGAAAAATGATCAAGAACGGACTGTTTTGATCACAATACATATACTGTGTATTACAAACAGCATATGCAATGCATATAAAATTTGACACCCAAGAACTTTAATGCTGGAAACACATTATTTGAATGCAAATACATATGCAATGCACATAGAAAATGACGTCCTTAGGGATTGCATAAAAAACATTGTTTAAGAGTGCTCTTTACACATCTTTCAGCATATGCAAAGGCTTGGAAATTCGACGCCCAAGAAGACATATTAAAAACATTCTTTGAAAAACTCATCTGCACATGTCAAAAAGTATATGCAAAGACATTAAAAATCGACGTCTTGAGGTTATAGAGGCTGAAACGCACTTTTTAAAATGAGTTTGCATAAGAGTTTAAAGCATATGCAATCCACTTTAAAATCGACACCCTAAGTAGTTCATTAAAAACACTATTTTAAATATTCATTTGCACATAAAAGAGCATATGCAAAGCCCTCAAAATTCGACGTCCAAGGAAAAACACAGCTTGGAAGAGTAAAAACATACAAAAACAAACATGTAAATATGTTTAAAAACAACACCCAAGAGCTGGGCATTAAAAACGCACTTTTCATATGCTCTTGCATGAGTTTAAAACATATGCAATCCTCTTCAAAAACGACACCCAAAAGGAAGGATTAAATACGCTGTTTTAAAAGGGAGTTTGTACATGTAAAAATACATAAAAAGATATGTATTTGGATTTAAAAACAACACCCTTAGTAATTCTCCCTTAAATGTGCTCTTTTCAAGTGCATTTACATATTGATTAGAACATGTCTTTCATGAGGAAAAAGCCACTTTGAGAGTTTTTAAATACGCTGTTTTCAATATGCAATCGCATATAAAAACAACACTCATAAAGGATTAAATATGTTCTTTTTGAGTTCAACTGCACATTCTTATAAAACATGCTTTTGGTTTAGAAAAAACCACTTTTACATGTTTTACATATGCAATTGCATATATGTATAAAAGACTTAATTTCAAAATGTGGGTTTTAAAAAGTGTTTTGCATGTTGATGATATGCAATGAAGAATAAAAACCACACCTTTTTGAACTTAAGTGTTTTAATTTTAATTTTAACTAATATATAACTATAGTGTTTAATAAAGTAACGTGAAATTAGATTATTTTAAAGCTAATTTCATGAAAACATTAAAAACTATAGTCAAATCAACTCGAAATGAGTTGAAATTTGAAAATGAACTTTAAAATCCATTTAATATATTAAATATAATTCGAACACGTGCAATTGACTTTGAAAACCCCACCTTTTAAGGAATTTTAAAGAATATGCAGTCAGCCTGAAAAACCATACCTTTTACATCATAACTTGAGGTATACAACTCCGTTTGATGTCTAAGTTAGCTCGAAACGAGCGTATTTAAAAGGAGTATCAACTCAAGGGAAAATCAAAATTAAAAAGAAAGTGAAGAACTTAAAGGTTACCAAAAATCAAGTGCTTGAAGTTAGAAGAGAAAAACTCGTCCTGACAAGCGATAAGGTGATTAACTTGATGGGAACCCTTAAAAAGGATGCATGAAATGTACAAAATAAAGAGCATTTCAAGGATGACGAATTGTCCTTATAACACATTATCCAAAACATTGAAATCATAAAGGATACACCCATGAATTCATAAGAAAAATTCCATAGGGTTGCCACAATTTTGTGATGTCAAAACTGAGGACAACAATACCTCAAGCCCTTTCTATGAGATGGGTTACAAAAAATCAAACACATCCTATATTCTTCTATGAGCATTCATTTAAGCATCATCTATTATTCATATGCATGTAGATATAATTCAGGGCAGAAACCCTAATTCTGCAATAAATCGCTCAACTCAGCTCCAAATGACTTAAAAATTGGACTGAAGATGCTTCAATATGGTCTTCAAAAACCCTTTAAAAATCAAACAAAAATTTGCTCCAATTTAAAAGGTATGCACTTCCAAAATAACCTCCAAACTTGATGAAAAAGCCTTTGTCTTCGCAGTGCCAAGATCATGCTCTAATGCCACATGTAATAAAATAGCTTGCACAATAGAATATATAACATGAAATATGTTGTATATACTTCATAATAATATGCCACTTTGAGGGGAATACCTCCAACTGTCTTCAATAACAACTCAATACTCAACATGATGAAATAAGACACACTACCTTAGCCGACCTAAATATAACACCCTAGCTGACCTAAATATGACTATATAGGTCTAAGTCCGACCCAACTAACTAAATAAAAATGTTAGAATGATAATATGACTCAATTAGGGTTTAAGGTAGCCACAAGTTGACTACTCATAACCATATGCACACTATAGGGTTAGGGACATAACCAAAAAGTCTGAGTTACCATCTTGGGTTGTTAAGTTGTGGTCGTTAATCATCAGTCATTTAGTAATGTGGTTAAGGTGACCCTTCTCTTGTTTAAGCCTTTTAATCAATTAAATGTAATTAAACATTGATGAAAACTCACAATTAATTATATATAGAATTCAATTATTCCAATTAATCTTATAATGTTATAAAAATATATATATATATATATGCGAGGAACATAAAACATATCTCTATGTCTATAAATATGTATATATATACATACACACATTTGTGAAGTTATATGATCGAATGTATGTATGCATTTGTACATATATACATATACTTAAATACATAGGAATATATGTTATGGGGTTCAACTATATGTATATACATATATATGCATATATGTACATATGTATACATATAAGTATATGTGTATATATATGTAATGTCCCCTTTTTAGCATGACCATGATAGTTGATGGATTTAGCCTATTACTGGGTCCTTGTAGGCTAATACTGGTGATTAGTGGACCCTGTTGAGGGTTATGGCTCCGTTTGGTGGGACTTACTATCTACAGTAAGTCAAGGGATGGTTCTGATGAGCTCAGATGAGTTAGAGGAATTGAATGATGGTCTCAATTTTTATTTTTGGCTTCTGGTTTGGGCTCAAGAATCTTGGAGGGAGCGTCTATTTTTAGTAAGTCACCCTGTCAAGTTCATTCATCGACTTTCTTCATCAGGGTCACTCATGTGCTGTCAAATTTCGAATCTGATGCTTCTTCAGTCATTTTTGCAAGACGGGTGAATTATGATTATTATTTAATTAAATGCACTAAGGTTGATATTTTTGTTGGTATTGTATATTGGTCACCTTAGTGTCATAGCTTGTTGGAACCGGGTTGAAAAGCTTTAAATCTTGGGCACAGGAATCAATATATTAATGAAAAGGTCAGTTTTGGAGCAATGGGGGAGTTTAATTAATAAAGTGATTTTATTATTTGTCAACTTTAAATTATAACATAAATTTGCTTTATGAGAAATAAAATTAAAGTAAATTAAAGGAGATGAAGACAAATGAAAATTGAATATTATAAAAGGGGATTAGGATTTCATTTCATTCATTCTATTGTGCATTTGCTTTGTTGATTTGGGTGAAGAGAAGAAACAAGGGTTTGAAGAATTTCAGCATGGTGGAATTATAAATTCTACTCAGGCTTCAGCACTTTTAATTGCTTGAAATTACACCAATGAATTGTGCAAGTGTTTTGGCTTCATACAGAGGCCAAGATTGATTTAATTGTTAGCAGAAATTTGGTGATTAGAAATTCATTTCATTTCAGAATTGCTAGCAAGGGCAGAAGACTTCACTTTATGCAAATCGCGGCCCATATAAGGTTCAACGTTTTGAGTTTTTGCTAGTCGCAAGTCATATAGAGCAGCAACAGATTGTTAGAGGACAGTGTTTGGGGGTTTGGGTGACTTGTTTTCTTATTGTTGGGTGCTTCTCATACATTTTCCAAGCTAGGCATCACTTCCTAGAGTAGCCACGTTTCATTGGTGGTGTCTATAGTGATCAGCGATGGATTACAGGTTTTTATAATTGTGGATTAATCTTATTTCTCAATTTTTTTTGGATTTAGAAAGCAAATAGTTTATTTCATGCATTGTTATATGTTAAGAAATTGCAAAACCATTCAAATACAGACAAAACAAACATACTAAATTCCCCGCGCAATGGTTCCCTCGGCACCTGCTGCATTCGCTGTGGGCATTCCCGTGCCTGGTGATGTTCCGGTTGCTAATGCTCTTCCTGCTGGTGTTGTTCCACTGACTGGAGATGGGGGCCTGGGATCTCATTCGGCTGGGATGCTTTCTTCATCCCGTGAGTGTTCTCTTCCTCCTGTTTGCCCTTCTTCTAGTGATGCGGAGGGTTTGGAGAAGGTTGGGGCTTCTCTACTTCAAGTTGGGTTGTCTTTGGGGCAGCCTCATTCCTCAACGCTACTGCCTTCTTCCTGCCTTGTGTCTATTGTTTCTGTTGTTGCGACTAGGGTGTGTATTGTGGTTGGCACCTCTTCTTTGGGGGATGTTGGTCCTGCTTCTAAGGCTCCTGTGGGGTTGTCTAGGTCTTTTGTTGGAGTGGTTTCCAAGACGGTTGCGGCTGAGACTGGTTGTAGGGTGTCTACTGACTATGGGGCTTCCACTGCCTCAATTCCTATTTGTGAGTCTTTATCGGTCAAGCTTTCCACTGATGTTGATAGAGATCTGATGAACAATAATGAAATTTTTAAATCCCACGGACTGATTTGCCGATCTCGGGGTTTTTGGTCAAGCCTTCCCCAACTCCATGATTGGGTTTCTAGATGATGGGAACCAAAATTATTAGGTAATGTTAACATATATCTTATGGCGAAAGGCTTTTTCATTGCAAAATCTAATAATGTTGTGGATAGAGCTATGATTCTATGCGATTACTTCTTTTGTTGGGAGGATGATAAATTTTCACTCATGGTAAAGTCGTGGCACCGTGATTTCAATCCATCCACTTAAGTCTTTAGTACTATCCCTATTTGGGTCAAACTCCCCAATCTGCCCCTTCATTTGTGGCATGATTCCGTCCATGAGGAAGTGGGCGGGACTTTGGGGGAATTCTTGTTGATTGATAATGACTCTGATAATATGCATCATTCTACTTATGCCTGTATTTTGGTAGAACTTGATACTTCGAATGGCCTCCCAGCTGAAATTAAAATCGCATCTTCCCTGGGACCTTGGATCCAGAAGCTTGACTTTGAAGGCATTCCTTTTAGATGTCGAAAATGTTTTAAGACTGCTCATATTTCTTCCCAATGTGGCTTCCTTACTAAGAAGAAGAAATCTTCTCCTTCTTGGTGGAAGGGTGCTTCTACCCCACATTACATTGTCCTAAAAAGCTCCTCTCACGCTGAGATGGAGGTTGCTCCTAATATTGGCTCTCCTCTGCTTGCTGGTGCGATGGCTGGGTTATGTCATGTTATTAATGTTCCTGATGGGTCTGTTGGGGCTGCTGGTTCTATCCCTATCCCAGTTGCTGGATCTGAACCTTCTCTTTCTTCGCTGGGTGATACTGGACTTATTGTTGATTTGGTGGATGTTGGCTTTGTTGTAAATGATGGTATATTTTCAGGTGCTGCTTCCAACATTACAACTCCATTTCTTGATTGCCCTTTGGCTGGATCTAAAGGCGGTCCTGCGCTGACTGTTTCGCTGGGTGACTCTACCTCTTTCTTGGGGGCTGGTTTTTCAGCCCTAGATTCTTTGTGTTGGCAGGATAAGGCAGCTAGTGTTGAAGATGGCTGGAGTACAGTTAAAGGAAAAAATTCTAAGAAATCCCCCTTGTCTTTTGACATAACGTTGCGTTCTCATTTGAAGGGGACTAAAAGATAGCTTGTTTGGTTTTTGCTGCGATCTTCTAATGTTTTATCATTTGCGGCGATGTGGATGTTTCTTTGGTTGGGCTTTTTTGGATGGTTTATTGGGGTTGGTGACCTTTTGGTTTGACTAATCTGTTGTGTTTGGTGTACTCCTAATGCTTTATCTTAAGCTTCTTATTTGTACAAGGTTTCGGGTCCCTTCAAAACCGGTTTTTTCCATTAATCAAAACAAAACAAACATACTTACATTCAGAAATCAGAACTTAAACATTGCCTGGAAAGTGTTTGACGAAATGTCTAACATTCAAAATTGACAACCAAAATCAGAATTAAGGCAATATCCTAGTGTGGGATATTACAGTGGTATCAAAGTTTGCATTTAAAGTGTTTGACAAAAAAAAATTAAACATCCAAAATTGATTGCCCAAATCAGATTTGAGACAATATCCTAGTTGGTGATAAATATATATATATATATATAGTTGAACCGCATAACAAAATTTACTATTTTTTCTCTCAAATATAACAACATATATATAGGGTTTCAAAACATCACTTTGCACAACTGCATAAAAATTGAAATTATTTGAAGCTCATCCACAAAACAAAGTTTCTCCTTCAAAAATAAGTTCAACTAAAATCAAAAATGGCTTCTTTAAGAAATTAAATTCCTATACCACACTTGGTAATGATATAATTCAAATTGCCATTAACAGGCTCTTAAATCCCATCAGTCTCTATTATAATGTCATAAAATCATTATCGCTAACAAACTAGCATAATTTCCTAGCGATTAAGTTTATTTTGACTTTCTAAAACATTT
The DNA here is from genome assembly GCA_027943335.1 of Chamaecyparis obtusa. Classification (NCBI taxonomy): domain Eukaryota; kingdom Viridiplantae; phylum Streptophyta; class Pinopsida; order Cupressales; family Cupressaceae; genus Chamaecyparis; species Chamaecyparis obtusa. Next base: position 750,094 of record BSBK01000561.1, read on the forward strand.
ATCTGAAATAGATTTCTGATTTTACCTTCATAAAATAACCTACCAACAAAAAGAATTTACAAAGAAGTAATTCTTCTGCATTATGCATTATTCCCTGTCAACCCAAGATATATTATCTCCTTGAATGAATGCAATTTCTGTGAGCTCAAGAGTTTTTATTTCTAATTAGAGAGGCATGGGGTAGTGAATTAATGTTACTCGGGACAAATGACTCTTTCAATAATGGACCTATTAACTCAAACTGTCCACAAAGGCAACCAAAAGATTGCAAAACTCAATAAACTTGGGATGGAAAAAAATCCTTCAGATCTCGATTATGAGATCCATATTCTAGTATTAGAACATCTGTAATGCTGCAGAAAAAGCCAAAGACTGCTCAGATACTCTGATGCCTCTTAAGTAATACTCTACAGGTGGTTTTATTATATTAAAGCCATCCTAATTCAGATCCATTTCAAATATTTTTAAGGTTTAAACTAAATTAAATCTCGTTCCGTTGCCATCCTAATTCAGATCTATTTTGAAGCTATCTCCATAGAATACAAGATGGTGAAGAGTGGAATCAAAAATGCAAATAAGTAGTGTTAATTAAGCCCGGGTTGACTAATATAATTGTTTCAAATAGCATCATAACAATGCTGAAGACAATTCAGAAAAAAGAGGAGAAATTGGTCTCAAATAATGTTAATTCCATAGTTAAGATAATTCAATACCTGTTCAGAAAAAAGAGGACAACATACCTGTTCGGTGCATGCATCTTCTTGCTATCAAACTCACATTTAAATTTGCTTTGCCAAGAACTGTCTGAAAGGTCTGGAAGCGTAAACTATATAGTTAAGCTACCCAACAAGCTTTTATTTCTTCCCTGGCTCTTTGAGACTAAGAAAAACATAATGGAACTATTTTTTCTACCATATGGAAAATTTGTAAATTTCTTCAGTATAATGAAACATAATTGAATTATGATTGGATCAATTTTGTATACTAGGAACATTGGACCACACAATTTTCTTCTATTGGATTGGATATTTCCTTGAATTATCGGGAGAATATAGGGACAAAGCTGCATCATACAATAAAATTCAATGTAAGTATGGCAAGTGATTTACCCATAAAAATATGAGATCTGCTTAATTCTTGAGAAAAACAAATGAGGAGCTTATAATACCTTGCACTGAATAATCTCCTGCATCATACGTTTGTTCCAAAGAAATCTAGTATCTGCCTGATAAAAGTTCAAAGAGCAAGAGTTAAAATATGAGCTGGAACTACACTGATGTTTCTCGGCAGCTAGTCAGAAACAATTGGTTTTCAAAGCATGCAGAACCACACTTGATTACATTGATGAATGAAGTTTGTGCTGAAATGCTTCAGCTTTGAAAATATTAATGGTGTTCTTGCAGTCATATAGACCAATGATGTTCAAAATCAGCACAGTTCAACTTGGAACAAGGAGGAACACAATTGTGTACAAGATTCACAAATACATGAAGAAGCAAATTAGGAGGTTCTGTAGTCAATTTAATGCATAAGATCGTAGCCTACACAGCATTTAATTTGAAATATATGTAGACCAAGCTACTTTTCATTTATAAGACATACACCCATCATTTGTTCTTCATATTAGCATAATTACAGAACTGTAACAACAATGTTATAGATCTAATGCAGCAGAGAAATCAATCCCTTGGAGAACATCAAACTTGCATTCCAAGCACAAAGAATTAGACACAAAAGCATCTGGATCTACAGTCACCAAGTGGCATACATAGATTCATACAGCATGTAAAATAGTTATCCAAGGAATATGCCATTTTCAGAATTGGGGTACAAGGATACAAGCATAAAGAGTATATGGGAGAAAAACAAACACAAACTTGAAATTCAAAAATTGAATCAAAATAATAATGAGAATGTTTCCTCTCAACCATCCTCTGTTGTGTGATAATTTTCTTTGCAAATCTGTACTAATTGAGCCTGTGCTTTTCTTAATCGTGTCAAGTTCTCAAATACAATTACCATGTTTTGTATTCTCTCGGAATTCCTTTGAACAAATGAGAACATAATTCGATGGGATCTCTTAACCTTTTGAAGTTGGGGTGTTGCTCGTACTTCATTCTCATTGCCTTTTTCTGTTTCTCTAGGAAGCAAGTAACATCCACTGAGGCATTAAAAGACATCAGCAGACATTTAGTTCCTACAAGAAACATGTCCTGCAGGTCTTCCATCTAACATATTGCCTTATGTTAGTTGTCTTCCAGTTTTAGTGTCTAGACTCTAGACTACTACTCCCTACCATTGGAAGACTGTATCAGCTATTTATGGACGGATCCCTGCTGTTTACTGCAGGTTTTGATACAAGTATGCTGATGTTTTTTGTGAAAAGAAATGGTGGTATACACATTTAAACATGTTTTACACACATTATTCTCACAAACTAGCCCAACTTGCCCAGTACACAATTGTTGTATCCATATTTATTTCTTATCTTTATGTTATATTATCATTGTGATTTCCGGTTGTCTTCATTATATTTAATCATGACTGTATGATATATCTACTGTGCATCTTCTTGTACCCATAAAATAAAAATTGTATTGTGTCAATTTCCATATTGTGTTAAGCGCAAATCCTTTAGGACTCATATTGTTTGTTGTGCCTTGTCTTTTCTCCTTTTCTAATCTTTGTAAGATCCTAGAATTGAGTGTTCTGACAGAAGGAACAAGTTTTTGACGATAACTTCGGTTATAGGGGGCCGGGGAACACTTGGAGAAATCAAAGCACCTGAGCATTGAGGTCAAATTCAGAACACTTCACAGATGTGCACTTAGGAAGCTGTCACGCTTCATCAAAAACCAATCTAAGTTCAAATTCAAGATTTTAACAGTGCATAGGCATGCCTAGGATATTTTTACATTGTGATCTAAGTTGATCAATGCCATGCAAATTGTACTATCCACCTCACACCAATGCATCAAGTTTCTCCATTCCAGAATGGAAACAACCATCCCTGCTGATCCCCAGCCTTTCCAATACTATAAATCTTCAAAGGGCACTATCAAAAAGCTAACCGCTATCCACTTAGTGAAGCAATCTCCAACAATCATTGTCTTACCTAGATCCCAGTGATCTTGCATCCACAGCAAACAATCCGCGTCATAAATCCCATATCAAGATCACTAACAAAGGTTGTGGAGAATATGAGTAACAAGATGCCTTTCATATAGGCAAACCTCATCTTTCTCCTCTATCTGAGGCTAATCCCAACCTGATTTAAAAAAGAAAACAAAGGCTTAAGTCTAGCATGGTCCTACAATCTTTAGTACACGGTTTCCTTGTGGCTGGGAGAAAGAAATCTCAAATACATCTTGGCTCTATGATTATGGAGAAGCCACATCTTGTTTTGAGAACAATGAATATCCTGTGGCCAATAAAATATGCAAGAATATGAAATATAAAGGAAAGAGCCTCGGTCTTCTTGATCAAAAAATTATAGATGGTATACATAGCGATGAAAATTTAGGTACATAGAGGCTAAGATGCATGTCTCCTAACAAACAACCTAATGTCGTTAACAATCCTTCTATGGTCTCTGGGGAAGCTACATCTGGTGAAGATATTGAAAGAAAATCCGTCTGTTGCCTTTATGACAATATTACTTAAACAAATCTATTTATCAATACTACCACCTTTACTATCAACCTTCATCCTCGTTATCCTAAATCTTTGATTAGGACCCAATGAGATCACACATCATTTGAGCTATGTTTGAAGGATTTTATGGCATCTAGTAATGGTTTGGAATTCCAATGGTGCTCTAGTTGGTGACAACACTCTTTATACAATTTTGGGAATTTTTGGTTTTGTTCTACTCAATCCTTGGAGAACAATACTATTAATAATAAGTACTTGTTTCGGCTTTATTCTAGGTTTGTTCTCCTCAGCCCTTGAAGAACACTACTATTTATATTCAATGCCCATTTCGGCACCAATCATCATCCTTCAACATCAGTTATCTTTTAGCATGATTGTTTTTTCTTTCTGGTATCTGAGCAAGTTTTTTGTCAAGTGATTCATAATATTTTAATATTTGCACTAAAGTAATAAAGTGGCATTATCAGGTTCTTGCAAATAGGTTCGGGTGGGGGTCCAAGTGCTAGTCGAGTTTGGGTTGGTTCGAGAGTGGCTTGGGGTGCACCTAGTCCGAGCGCTCAAGCGGAACCTTGCGCAAACCATGTAATACCTTTAGACAAAAGTGACTCAAGAAAAAAATTAACAAAAATAAAACATTTAATAATTTCAAACGCCCCCAATGCATCATTTCACCCTAATTTATAATATTTGGTGTTTGCAACTCGTTCCACAAACACAAAACACCAAGCACCATTTTTTCTCCAATTTGTCATTGTTGGTTTAGAAGGTTGCTTCATTTTTTTTTGAAGGTGAAGGCTACGGAAGAGTAAGGCGCACACCAAAAGCTTAGGTATCATTTGACATGGACAATTTAGCCATCAAAGTTCAGTAAAAAATTCTTTTTTTTCAAGTTATTTAAAAACATTTCAAGTTTTTTATTTAAATTTAGTAACTTTTGAATGTTCTTTTACTTTTTAAGCATAAACAAAAAGTTAAAATGCCCCAGGCCAAAATGAAGAGAGTCCTTTTAGAATTGATGCAGTGTCACCTCTTTGGAAATACACAATAACGATGAAACAAATGTCTAGTGGTGTGATTTTCTTTGGCATACAAGATCATTTTCAAGTGAAAGCTCACTTATGGGTCATCCCTTCAAAAGGAATAAAAGTTGGTCAGGGGCCAAATCAAAAAGGGCTGCCACATGATCTGAAATGTCTTATATTAAAGAAAAAGAGGATGTCAACATGAGAAGAAACAAAACAAAGAGTAATGAACAATCTCTTGCCAAGAAAATTTTGAAGAAACCTCCTAGTGGCTTGACACCACTAGTTGGCCCACATTCATTCATGCCAATGTCACCATCTTCTGAACAAGAGAATGTTTCATTTTACAAAAAAGAGGCACATTGGACAAGGCCTTCAAAAATGAAATCACCAAGGTTGCAGATCAGAGACAGCGTGTTGCATTTACGAAAATGGGTTTCCTTTCAACATTGATAGATCACCTTACTGGCAGGAGAGTATGAATACTCTTTGTAATACACCTCCTAATTATGTTAGTTCTATCGGAATTGCGATGGACTGTTGGGGTCGTGGGTGTTTCGCTCACCTTGGGTCTATCAAGATTGAGATGGACCATCTCCCACCCTTCCAATATTCTCTCGATGCACCACCTCATCTTCTACCCTCCCTGTAGGAGTTGAATAGGTGTGTCAAAGATGATATTTATAGACAGTTTATCCATACCATCTCAGTCAACCCCCACAGGGGCCTTCGGCCTAAGATGGCCTTTTACGCGGAGCACTTTCTAGAGTTAAAGGATGGACTTATTGTACGACCTTTCTACTTATCCCACCACTGGTCCCATTCCCTCTGGATCCCCCTTGGCTCCTTCAGAGTTGGTTCCCATTAGCTCTGTTCTAAGACAAACCATCATATTGACAAAGGGCATAGGATTTGTCAGCTTCGCAGTATTAGAGAGGTTGAGTCTAAGGTGCATTTTATCTTTTTCTGCCCTTTATACTATGAGATCAAAGGGAGGTTATATTGTCTCTTCAGGAAGGCACAATTACTTTCCACCTTTTTCAGGTTCACGGATCAAAGGTGCCTTGCACTTTATCTTCGAGAAGTCGTTAGGCTCAAGGACCACACTCTTCAACATCGGCATCCTGCGACACATCAGCCTTGTCAACTCATCGCCTCCTTCACTAGGCCTCACTCGCCATGCAAAACCATGTAGCAACTTTTTCCCACCCCTTGTCCTAGGTCTATGAAGCCCAGGACGAGCTCTTACTAGCAGCAAGTCTTCATCTTCATCTACAAGGACTACTTAGAGGCGACCCAGAGCTCCGTCTAGCCCAACAGTGTATCCCGTGTTGAAGTTCTTTGCAGTTGTCCAAGATTCTTAGTGGGGTCGTGGGGGCTCTCCCTCCCTCCTAGCCCCCCTTGCTTTGTTTCGTTCCTATTTTTGTTGCTTTCTTCGGATACTGTTTGGTATCCTTTATGTGGGTTGGCCCCCTTCGTTTCTCTTGGCGGTCCCTTTGACCCTTTGTGGCCTTTTGTTGGACATTCATAAATTTATCTTATCTCCGTATGAAAAGGTGTGAACCACCTTATTAGTGAAGGAAAAAGCTTTAGTAGAGACACCATTGAAAGTGATCAAGGATACATGATCTAAAAAAGGTGTGTAGTGTTTCTGATGGATGGAAAGATTGCAAATATAGACCATTAATCAATGTTATAGCACTATCCCCTAAAGGGGCGCTATTTTTTAAGGCAATGGATTGTGAGAGTCAAGTAAAAGATGCAAATTTCATTGCCAATATCCTCATAGAATCTGTTGAGATGGTGGCATCTAAAAACATTGTCCAAGTCATAACAAACGATGCTAAAGTTTGTAAGGCAGCAACATCTATAATGGAGGCTACATATAGTCACATATTGTTGACAAATGTGCAGTCCACACACTCAATTTAATATTGCAAAAGATTGACACACAAATCGAATGGATCAAACAAGTCTACACAAGGGAAGAGGAGATTCAAATGTTTGTGACTAATCATCATATATTACAAGCCATATTCAAGAACTTTTCCAACTTCAAGTTGTTGAAGGTAATTTAATTTTTTATTTTTAGTTTTAGTTTTTTATTCTATAGTTGATATGCGATGTATATTTTTTATACTATGTTAAGTTGTCGAAACATGATTTGCATCTCACAATCATCTTAAGACGACTTGTGAAGGAGCAAGAGGCCTTGAGTTCCATAGCCATTAACAACATATAGAGTGTATGGAGACAATCAAGCATAGGAAGAGCACAAAAAGGAAAAGCATTGATCCTAGATGAGGAGTGGCGGGCTTGTGTGGAATATGTTTCAAAATTCACTAAGCCCATCATGAGCATGATTAGATATGTAGATACTAGTCGCTCATGTTTTGGTAAAATTTATGATGGCATGAACTCCATGGTAGAGAAAATAAAAACAATAATGGATACCAAGGAATATGTCCCAACATAAACATTTTTCAAAACTTTGCAACAAACTATTGTTGATCCTTGGAACAAGATGATGACCCCCTTACATCTTTTAGGATTTGGTTTGTTGCCAAAGTATTATAGCAAAGATGTAATTGCATTGCCAAGGAGGGTGGGTACCATATATTGATGGGGATGCTTCCGGCTATAAGGTTGCATTTAGAAAGATATATACAGATGATAAAATCCAAAGCACTATTAACTTAGGACGCATTTCCAGCATAATTTCACCCGTCCCGAAAATAGGGACTTCCTCAAAACTCAGAAACCCATCCCTTGGCTGTCCCATAAAATTAATTTAAATAATGTTTGAGCTTTGATAATTTGTTTGACTTCCACTCTCATGTGAACTCTCAATTTAAATTATTTAACACAAACGTTATATATTAATGTTCTATAATGTATATAAGCATGCTTTATCCATGTTTTCATATGAATATTTAAAATTTTCCTATATATTTTAAAATTTCTTTTTTTTAGTCATACCCACTACCGTCCCCTACTCTAGGAAAAAAAAATCTGTCCCAAAAACTAGTTTCCCCGTCCCCATGTTCCAAAAACCCAGGGTAACATAGATTTAAACTATTGCCTTGAGCAAGTTTGGCCAATTTATATCTTCAAAAAACCATGGTGTTTCTGCTCTTCCTCTCAAATATAGGATAATACATGGTCAAGGCTCCATTTTCTTTCAGCCTATTGCAATAAAAATTCTTTAAAGTATGTATTTTTATTTTTATTTTTATTTCGTTTTTCATTAGATTATTGTTAGGGTTTAGGCAGATGTGAGCAAAAAATAATATTAAGTTAATGTAGAAACAAAGAAGACAAAAAACAAATAACACGGATATTTAACGTGGTTCACCCAATACAGGCTACATCCACCAGAGAAAGGATGAATATCAGCAGATGATGAATTCTTCAACAAACAAATGCAGCAAACTTATATATTTAAGATTTGCAGCTGATAAACCTTCGAACACATGTTCAAACCCTTGTCCAAAATCTTCAAAACTTCACCAATTAAGCTCATATATGACCACTGTATGTAGCCAACCCTTTAAGCAATCTTTAGCTGATTTTCCACAACCTCTAATAGCTGGAATCAATGAGAGTTTTCATTCCCAATGATCAAGTACAGCTGAAACCCTAGCTAGTTCCTTCTCCAAGCAAGAACTTCAATAAGCATAAGTCAAATATCATCAAGAATGAATCTATTTTCTTTTTGAGACCTTTTTATAACCCCAATCTCCTTAAAAGCATTTAAATGCACTTTTGGGTTTTTAATAAAAACTTTATATTATCTCCTCAATTTGGGCACTCACTTTTATGCAATTAATAATGTACTCCAAGTGACATTTAAATGAGGGTCATGGCCCCATTGCACATAAAGTGATTTTTAATACCTTATATTAAAATTGCACTTTATTAATAAAGTAATCACTTTATTAATAATTACATAACTCCATAAATAATCATTATTTGTCAATCTTGTCTGAACCTGGAAGCCAACCATTGTGCCCACTGTGAACCCAACTGCCTTACTAAAAATAGTAAGGGACCATCTCTATCAAGCATTGACTTACTATAAATAGTAAATCCCTCATTTTTTTATCAAACTAAATGTGCATTGCAATCATAGCCTGTTTAGGTGCCCTACTATAAATAACAACCTTGACTTTCCTAAAATAGTCACTTACTATAAATAGCAAGTGAGCCAAACTGAGTCCAACAAAAGCCAAACCTGAACATATACTAAACTCTAACGGAGAATACACATTGATCTTTGCCAAAAGGGGACCCTCTATCCAACTGCCTTAGCCTACGAGGGCCAGTGATAGGCTAATCCAACAAACTCCAATGCTCACGAAAATGGGGACATTACAAAATAATTCCATACTTGACCAAATTCGAATCAACTTCTCATAGTTCCTTCCATGGTGTTAATTGGACATAGGTGTATATGTTCAACACTCAATCAACTTTCCACTAGTTTTTGCAATATAAATCATGGACACATATGACACCTCTTGGTGGATCTTGCATTTTGAACATATTCCATGAAACCCCAAGATTTGCCCTTGTGAGCGCATATGAGCACTTGTGAAGGATTTTTTCCTTCAAGGAAATTCCTTGACCATGTATAATTTGCACACATGGCACATATGAGCTCATGTCGCAGATTTTACAACTTGAGACATTTTCCTTGCCTGTCTTGAATTAGCGCCTTAGAGCCATATGAGACCCCTTGGCAGATTTTACCATTTCTAACAAATTCCCAGCCTTAGGATAATTTGCACTCAAGAGCACACTTTGCACATGCTGGGGGATTTTCTCTTTTTGAAACAATTCCTTGACTTATGAAGAGTTGTGCTCTAGGGCGAATTTGAGGCATTGACAAAGATTTTTGCACCTTTGGAGTTTTCCTTGACTTGGTGGACTTGACACCCAAGGGTGCCTTCAGACTTGGAGGTGGATTTTAGCATTTTTAAAATTTTCCTTGGCTAGGTGTAATTTGCGCCCAAGGTGCATCTAAGCTTGTGTGACGAAGTTTTCAACATTTCAAAGAATTCCATGACTTAGTGAAATTTGCCCTCCATCTTCCAAACTTAGTTGTTTTCAACACTTTTTCCTCCCAACTTGGGTGCCAACTAGGGGGTATGAAGGATTCTTAACTTTGAACAACTTCTCAAAGCATGTAAAAACCACGCCCAATGGGCGCATATGGAGCATGACGGAGGATTCTTGTATTTTCAAACTTTTCTTTGGCACCTCTGAACTAGCACTCTAGGGCACATTTTGGCTATTCAAGAGGATTTTCATGTTTTGCCACAATTCCTTGACTGCCATGGATTTGTGCCTAGGGCGTATTTGAGCACTTGTGAAGGATTTTTGGATAATTATTTTCAATGTTTCTTTAAGCTATTTTTATCAACACTTAGCCACTTTTAAATTTCCTCAACTTTGACCCAGACTTAGCCATTTTTGCTCATTCTCCTGAAATTGGATGTTTTTATCATCGTCATGCCAAATTTGTAATTTGGCTGCTTTTCTACTTTTTCCCTCCTTTAGGTGCTTTTTCATATTTTTGGACTATTTTTTCAGGAGATGCTTTTTAGTGCTTTTTTAGACATAGGGCTTCTAAAACCAATTGCACCATCTAATCACATTTCTAAATATAGATTTGGATACCCTTTTTCCTCCTCTTTAACCAGAGCTCATCGATTGTCAAGACAGACATGCCAAAAATAGACTTGGTATTGATAGTAAGTTTGTTCAAATGTGAAATTAGGGCAAACTAGGACCTACTAAAAATAGACATCCCTAAAAATAGGAAACCCTACAAAATAGGAACCACTTCAAAACACAAAACGAAGCCAATTTGAGGCCCATTAAAACTTACTAAAAATATAAATTCCTTAGAAAATAGGAACCTCTCCAAACAACTCACAATTTCATTGTTTCACTCTTCGAAGGATTTTCAACTCAACACTTCATCCAAACTCACAATTTTTAATTAGGAAATGTTACGAAAAGTAATTGGTAGAATACTTTATGATATATTAACAAAGATCAAATGATCTATCTATACAAGAGAATGATAGTCTAGAATAGAAACATTCTATTCTAGCTATAGCTAACTGAATATTAGAAACATTCTAATATTTAATATTGAGCATTAATAAAATATGATTCTAAATTATTCTAATACCCCCCCCTTAATGCTCAATCTATCAACTACACCAATAGACCCTTTGAATTTTACAAACTTGTAAGGACCAAGGGATTTGGTAAAAATATCTGTTGGCTCCTCCGAGGTAGGAACATATAGCAACTGGACAGATCCGTCTTCTACCAACTGCCGAATGTAATGACAATGAAGTTCTATGTGTTTGGTGTGTTCATGGAAGACTGGATTCTTGGCAAGTTTGAGTACACCCTGATTGTTTGAAAACAAAGGAGTCAATCCTGCTTGAGGTAGTTACATATCTGCAAGCATCTGACGAAGCCAAACTGCCTCACAAGCTGCCTTGACAGCTCCTCTATATTCTACTTCTGTCAAAGAGAGAACCCTTGCCTGTTGCTTCTTACTGGTCCAAGTGACCGCAACAGATCCTAAACTGAACACATATCCAGAGGTAAATTTTTTGTCATCAATGGACCCAACCCAATCAGAATCTGTGAACCCATTGAGTTGAGGAGCAGCACTCCTAGTGTATAGAAGTCCATAATCCGAGGTATCATGTACATAGCGTAGAACACGCTTCGCTGCAACCCAATGGTCAACCTTGGGATTTGTCATGAATCGGGAGATGTAGCTGACTGCAAAGCTAAGATCAGGTCTAGTAGCAGTAATATAGATGAGACTACCCACTAGTTGCCTAAAGAGTGTTTCATCTACAAGAGGGAATCAGATTGTGCGGACAATTTCAAACCAATCTCCATAGGAGTGGAGGCTGGTTTGCAATTCTGCATTCATTCAAAACTTGTCAAGCAAGCTTCTGGCATACTTAGACTAAGAAAGAAAAATGTTGTTGTTAGTCTTCCAAACCTCAATACCCAAACAATAATGAAGTAGTTCGAGATCTGTCATATCAAAAGTGTTGCACAAGTCCTGTTTGATTTCGAAAATCGCATGTTCTGAACTCCCAGTAATGATTAAGTCATCCACATAGACAACAAGAAAGAGAATATCATTACCAGAGTGTTTGATATACAAATTACTGTCTGAAGGACTACGCTAAAATCCACGAGCAACCAAGTACTGATCAATTTTTATGTACCATGCCTGAGGTGCCTGTTTAAGACCATAGAGGGCTTTCCAGAGTCTACATACTTTGGGTTCTGAACCGGCAACCTTGAAACCAGGAGGCTGCGTCATGTAGACTTCTTGCAATTCACCATTTAGAAAGGCACTTTTCACATCCATCTAATGAACTTTCCATCCATGCTGAGTTGCAATGGCAAGGAGAAGTCGACTAGTACTCATCTTGGTCGTAGGAGCAAAAGTCTCCTCATAGTCAATGCCTTCTCGCTGGGTGAATCCTCGAGCAACTAATCTAGCTTTATATTTGTCTAAGGTATCGTTTGCATGATACTTTACCTTACAGACCCATTTACAGCTAATGGGTTTCTTCCCTGGAGGAAGATCTGAAAGAACCCAGGTGTGATTCTTTTGAAGACCTTGGAACTCAGCCTCCATTGCCTGGTCCCATTCTGGAATTCCTTTAGCCATATATACTGTGGATGTTAGCCATAAGAGCAACATTAACTATGTTATGTTGAATGCTCTTATTTCTGTAGGTTCTACCCTCGATGAGTTCATCAGGATGAAGATCACTGATTGTCTTAGTCCACCATTTAGGCCGAAGAGTAGAGGAGCCAATATCAAATGCAAGAGGAATAGCTGGATGAGGAAGCGAATCAGGATCAGGAACAGGAACAAGAGATGCATTGTCCGGAGGGGGCGTAAGCTATTGATCAGCATCATCTCGCTCATTAGATGGATCACATGAAATAGGAAGACCCAAGTCAGGAGTCTCTAAAGACTGAGTCTCAGAATGTTGTGGGCAGGAAGAGAGCTGAAATGGTCCTAGTTCCTCATCAAACACAACATCACAACTGAAGATTAAATGATCAACGTTTACATCAATCAGTTTGTATGCCTTATGAGTGTCACTGTACCCTGTAAACATGAGCTTCTAACTCTCGGAGTCCAACTTAGTGCGCTTGGCATCAGGAATCCAAACATATGTTAAAGACCCAAAAACTTTCAAATGGTTGATCCTAGGTTTTCGACCAAACCATGCTTCCTCAAGAGTCTTATGTTTAACTGCATGAGTGGGTGACCAATTAAGAAGATAGATTGCTGTGAAAACTGCTTTTGCCCAATATTTTTTAGGAATGTTTCTATGTTCCATCATAGCCCTAGCCATTTCTGTAATGGTACGATTTCGACGCTCTACAACACCGTTTTGCTGAGGGGTGTGTGATGTGGTAAACTGACAATTTATGCCATGAGTAGTACAGAAGGTAGAAAAAGCAGAAGAACAGAACTCCCCCCCATTATCAGACCTAAGAGTAAGAATAGAAGAACCAAACTCTTTTTCTACTAAGGCCTTAAATTTTTGAAATACAGGAAATGCATCTGATTTTTTCTTTAAGAAAATATACCCACATTTTGCGATTGAAATCATCAACAAAAAGTAAGAAATACCTGTTCCCAATAACAGAAGTAGTATTCATAGGACCACATATATCAGTGTGAACCAGCTAGAGTACCTTAGAGGCTCGCCATGAGTCACCATCTTTGAATGGTGTCTTGTGTTGCTTCTCTGCCTGGCAAGCTCCGCAAACTTGATGATTTTGGGTCTGAATATTAGGGAGACCATGTACTAAATCGTCTCGAGCAAGCTGTGCAAGATACTGAATATTCAAGTGACCATATCGCTGATGCCAGAGACTGCTGATAGCACAAGATTTTGCTATGAAGGCACGTGCAAGAGACCATGATCCTCAATGCCAACAGCAATAGAAGTGTGAGACGCACGATCAACAATCGAGCACTTATGTGCACTGAAAACAACATCCAGCTGAGGAGAGTGCCTCATAATCTGACTAACTGAGAGAAGATTATGTTTCATGCCAAGAACATAGCACACGTTGAGGAACATGAGATTTCGCCCTCCAGACTGTATCTGAACATTGCCCTTGCCGACAACATTGTACTCTTCACCACCTCCAAAATAACTGAGTCGGTGTACGGAGAGAAATCAACAAACCAGTCACGCCTGTGAGTGAAATGCCGAGAAGCACCGGAATCTATGTACCATGCAGAAGATTGCACATGATCTGTAGGTCTTTTAGCCACAAAGGCATGAAAGACAGATTCTTTTTGCTCTAAGTGCTTAGCAATATGCTTTGCGTTGTTCGCTTTGGGCTGCAAACCAGATTGATTTCCCTCGGGCAATAGGTTTGTCACTGATGCCATTGCACGTTTTCCAAAAAAAACATGAATATCTGAGATGGCACGTACTTCGAGGCAAAAAAAATTGGAAGACCCAAAAAAAGGAGAAGCACCCAAAAGAGAGCTCGAAAAACCCAGAAAGAATACGTTGTCGAAATTTGGATCCACTAGCTCAAAAATTGAGGCACCCAAAAAATTCTGACGACAAGCCATTTGAGATCTCAAAAAATCCACCAAGAATCTGTAATCAAAAAAAAATTCAAGCCCAAAAATTAGGGTTTCGAAAAAAAAACGGCCTGCTGCAAAAAAACTCCAAAAAATAATGGCGGATTTGCAGAAAAAATGTGGTTGAACAAGGCCTAAAACTGGCCAAACTCACAAACCCTAGACGTGAGCAGCAACAGATCCCACAATGTGGGAATAAACAGAAATTAATTCAAAATATTTGAGCAAATAAGTTCGAAATAAATTATAAATTTTTCAAAAAAAATTTAAAGAAATGGCTCTGATACCATGTTACGAAAAGTAATTGGTAGAATACTTTATGATATATTAACAAAGATCAAACGATCTATATATACAAGACAATGATTGTCTAGAATAGAAACATTCTATTCTAGTTATAGCTAACTAAATATTAGAAACATTCTAATATTTTCACTAAGATACAATATTGAACATTAATTAAATATGATTCTAAATTATTCTAATAGGAAACCCCTCAAAATTGAAGTCCTGAAAAGGCAAGAAAGAACTCTTCATTCTAGACTTAGACAAATTCACAAATTCTCATTTGAAACACGAGGAACCTTAGGGGACTAACACCAGTACTACCAAGAACCAAAGCCAAAAAGACCAAGTGAACCAAAAAGTAGGGGGTCCCCATTTGCAATGAGTAGATGTGTGAAAAGGTCACAAAAGCTCCCATCCCTTACCCTTCATGATACTTGATTATCTCCTCATTATCAAGTGTATAAAAGTGGAAAAAAACATGTGAACCCTTTTCCAAAGAGAGAACTAGAGCCTGTGGTGATACATTGCCCATAGCGAGAAAGAGCAAGCTCAAGTCTCAACCAATTTTCTTAAAGGGGCGGTGTCTAAATGTGTTAGGACAGAAGTATAGAAGACGGTGCCATGATGTATCCGTCCAAGATGAGGACATCTAACCTATCCTATGCCTACAATTCTATCAGCTCCAACGAAAGTAGACCTCTTGTACACACTATCCTTTCAGATATTAACCTACTCTATCAAGTAGAACCAAGAAACAAAACAAATAGGATCAGCCATAACACAACAGATATCGCAAATAAATAGATTTAGCTCCCCAAAGAAATAATAAAACACCATTCCAAGATAGATACATGAGCATGAACAAGATTCCATCATTCTATGCATACAAACAAAGAAAGCATTTTACAATATAGTCTATTGACTCTATACCATTCACATAGTCAAAATACAGTCATACAATAAGATATAATACACAGCTTCCAAAATCTTTTAGTAGGTCAAACTATGGAACATTTTAAGGACACTAGCGAGTTGCACTGTAGTCCTTGATCCATGTTATGATCCTTCTAAAGACTTTCAACCCTCGCAGTAATATTGAATCACTTGCAATTTTAGCACATTCTTGTAATATTGTATCATGAAAATCAATGTAAGGTTATAAGTTAATCTTGTACCTCTTTATTGGCATTGGGATGTTTGTTTTGGTTAATGCTTAAGAAACTTTGAGGATGCATTTTGGAGGTTGTTATTAAAATAATTAGTGCAAAAGAAAATATCCAGTGTGAAACGCATATACAATACATAGAGAGAAGACTTGAAGTGCATTGAGAGCATATACAAACAAATTGACAGGTTGTGTACACAAATCAAGGTACATTTTCAGGAGCATGACTTAACCAAGAACCAAACCCATCCATATACACCCACAAACTAATTTAATCAAGAAGATAATTACAGCAAAAAGAAAGTATCCATATTGGAAAAAAAAATATCCAACACACATGGAAAGAGAATTTGAATTGTGTTGAGAGCAGATGTTTAACATAATGTTAGGCACCAAGCTCCATAGTCTCTAATCAAAACAACTCTGGAAGCAATGTTCTTGTCATCCTAATAAATATCCTTCACAAAGGCAATAATTACCACAATGTAAAAACAAAAAATTCTGAGTGAATGGACGTAACATCTCAATAAGGATCCTTACCAAATAAATTTCACAAGATAAAGGCAAGGTTTAAAAGTTATGATTTACCATGAGTACGCAGAAATCCTACTGTTGAAAGAAACTTTAAAAATAGGGATTTGTTTGAGTAACAAACTTAAAATTTTGATTAAAAACTCCATACCTGCTTCCAAAGTGGCAGCATCTTGGACTCGATTTTCAAATTGTCAGACCTTTGTGCACTTCAAAACCAGCATTGCACATACAAGAAAATAAGCATTGATACTTTTTCATAACAGAACAATATTGACATAGCACTCAAATAATTTGCATCCACCCAAAATATTATCCAGCATTTAAAGAGAGCAATCTGTGACCTTACTTTAGAGTTAAATCTGCATCATATGAAAAGTACAAGCCAGGTGTTTTCTCTGCAGTCCTCAACAGCTTTGTAAACTCGTCCTCAGCTTTTTTCTGTTAAACCATTAATTCTTAATACACATAGTTGAGAACCTAAGTTGACATATCAAAACTCTAAAATTACATTAATTAATGTTTACCTCCTGTGGTGTTGACTTTTGCAAAGCAGAATTGCAAGGCAGGAATCGCATATCTTGAACCTTAAAAATGGGATGGCCCCTATAAGATCCAACACATTCACGAGCAGTAATTGCCAGAACATATGCCCCTGTACATTACATGATAAATATTTAAAGGCATGCAGGGAATGCAGTCTATGCAATCATCTTGAATCACTTTGTTGGCCTTTAGTCTTAAATTATAGGAAAATGAATTCATTCACTTTCTAAAAATTTCAGAGCCCAAAGGTAAGTTTAAGCATAGGTACAGTTTGCAATAATAGCCTAGCCATAAACTAAACTTGCTAATGCAAAATTCTAGATATGAATGACATCATACCATTGATTTGTATACCTTTTGTAGCTAAAGATAACAAAAGAAAATTTTATTTATATAAAATTAATGAATCCAGTATTTTGCTCAGTAAGAAAAAAAAACCATCGAATGAGTCTATACCCTAAAACCAGAAGCAACAAGGGATTGCATTTACTTTATGACAACATGTTGTAAATGGCCCAATTTTCTCTATTTTCATTAAGTTAACACTAGCAATGGACACGGCAAATGATGCAGTTTACCTTATAGTTATAGATCATCTAACATCGCCATAGCCCATAGCAAAAAGAACTGCTGAAGTTTTCTACATCTTGGAGCTGTAACATGTGTATTTTTTTAGTATCAAACAACCTCTTGCATCTTGGTGCTACTCTCCCACTCTTGTATGTATGTATATTGATGGATGCGAATTTCTTCAGAAAAAAATTTCAATTTCTCCATCTCAGAAAATTCAGCAAAATATATACTATATGAAAAAACAGCAAGAGGCAGCTACCTGCAACAGCTACAAAAGAATATTACTCATTTTTGCAAGGGAAGTGCTTTTTTGTCAAATCCAAACTGTCCATTAGAAACTCAAACTTACCTTTTGCCAAAGGCTTTGTCAAAATATCTACAACCAATGAACCGTAGGGACCATACCTAAGAACCATTGGTCCCTTCTAAACTGTCTCTGAGGAAATGATACCTAATGTCTATATGCATGAGGAAATGATAGTCTATATACCAAATGTCTATATACACTCAACCCAATTTCCACCAGTTTTTGCAATATAAAACATGGGTGCATACGAGACCCCTTGGTAGATCTTGCATTTTGAACATATTCCATGAAACCCATGGATTTGCGCTAGTGGGTGCATATGAGCACCTGTGAAGGATTTTTTTCACTTCAAGGAAATTCCTCAACCTTGTATGATTTGCACCCAGGTCATTTATGAGCTCATGTGGCAGATTTTATGACTTGAGGCATTTTCCTTGCCTCTCTTGAATTAGCACTTTAGGGTGCATATGAGACCCCTTGGCGGATTTCACCATTACTAACAAATTCCCTGCCTTAGGATAATTTGCACTGAAGAGAGCACTTTGCACATGTTGAGGGATTTTCTCTTTTTGAAACAATTCCTTGACTTATGAAGAGTTGCGCTCTAAGGCGGATTTGAGGCATTGTCGAGGATTTTTGCACCTTTGGAGTTTTCCTTGACTCAGTGGACTTCATACCCATGGGCACACTTCAACCTTGGAGGGGGATTTTAGCATTTTTGAAATTTTCCCTAGCTAGGTGTGATTTGTGCCGGCGGCGCATCTGAGTTTGTGTGATGGATTTTTCAAGATTTCAAAGAATTCCATGACTTAGTGAAATTTGCACTCTAGCTTCCAGACTTAGTTTTTTTCAACACTTCTTCCTCCCAACTTGGGCACCAACTAGGGGGAGTGAAGGATCCTTAACTTTGAACAACTTCCCAGAGCATGTAAAAAACCACACCCATGGGTGCATATGGAGCATAACAAAGGACTCTTGTATTTTCAAACTTTTCCTTGGCAGCTCTGAACTAACGCTCTAGGGAGCATTCTGGCTATGCAGGAGGATTTCCATGTTTTGCCACAATTCCTTAGCTAGCATGGATTTGCGCCTAGGGCACATTTGAGCACTTGTGAAGGATTTTTTGGAAATAATACCAAATGTCTATATATCACTAGAGGAAATGATACCAAATGTATAACAAATTTCTCCCCAATAAAAGTTTCTTTTGGAGTCTTGCCCTTCAACGCCATATGAGGATGCCTATTCAAAATGTAAAAAACACAGTTAAATATCCCTACCCAAAGAAGCATGGGCAAATTTTAGTGATGTATCATGACCTTTGATGTCTCTATAATAGACATGTTCTTCCTCTATGTGCACCCATTTTGTTGAGGGTACTTGTAGCCCCTCTTGATCCCTACATCTCTACAAAAAGCATCGAAGTCCTTGGAGGTATACTCATCTCTTTTGTCAAGTCTAAAATCTTAATTTTTCCACATGTACTTTCTCACTTGAGTTTTTCTTAGAACTTTCCAAAGACACTATCTTTAATCTTCATGAAGTAAATCAAATCTTTCCTAGAGGAGTCATCAATAAATGAAACACGATAAATGTTACCTACCAATGAAGTTGCAACACAAGTTTGTACACATCTAAATGACTTGAGTCAAGAATTCCTCTCAATCTATGCTCAGTGTTAAGAAAGAAAACTTGGCATGCTTGTCAAGTGTGCATCCCTTTCAAACTTTTGTATTTTCTATCGTAAGTTCAGTAATCCCTTCACGATGTCCTCTAGGTGAGGTAATGCTCCATGAATAAGTGACCAAGTTTCTTATACCAAAACTCAAATAGTTGGTTATTGTCATGCACCAAGACTCCATTTTTTATCAAACTAGCAAGCATCCTATAAAGGCTACTCTCTCTCACATACTTTTAACCAAAACTCAACTAGGATCATAGCTCCAATCCCCAATAATAATTTATTGGTCGTCTAATTGAGCCACATGCCTAATATGTATCATGACTGAAACTAAAAAACTTATTCTTGATTAAACTACTAACATACAAAAAATCATGAAGTTCAAGAACAAGGTGTGAAAGTATATAGAATGAAATAGCTCATGTCCCTATAACCAAATATTTGGCATCATCACCAATCTATGTTTTCCTCCTACTCTTGAAGTTTGTTGAAAGGCTTCTTATCAAAGGTTGTGTTTCTTAATGCTCCAATGTCCACATACCATCTACACCAAAAACAGTGTTTGTGGAAAGGCCTCACACTATAGAGAAGGTTGACTCAAGCCCAGATGACAATTCATCAAATATTGAAGCTTCTACACACCCTGCAACTACTTTTTCTATAATCATTGCTTTATCTTCTTCTCATGCTACTAACAAGCATAGTGGTCATTCTTGTGGCATCTAGAGCACTTGATATCCTTTTTCGTTGTCTTCCTGATAAGGACTAGATTCTAACTCTCTTCCACTCTAGCTTAAGTAGTTTCAAATTTGATTTTATCTTGGATTAAATGATCCCAAAGGCTCTCAAAAGGGGGAAGTTTCTCATAAGCACAAACACCCAAGATGAACAAGTTGTAGGATTGAACACACCCGTTGAAAGCTATGTGCAATAACAAATAATTCTCCACCTTTAACACGATAGCAACAAGCTAATCCCTATGCTCAATGATCTTCATAAGATATTCAAACATTGTAATTGTATCAATAATGTTCATTGAGGCTGTTTTGAGCAACATCATGACAGACGTCTTCACAATCCAATACAAATTGGTCTAGCAATCAAACTACTATTCCACTATCTTCTTTGCTAGAATATGAAGAATCAAATATTCCTTCTTTAGTTGAACAAGATTGACAGATGGTGCAACCTTCATCTCCACAAAACTCTAAAGATCACACAAGTAATAGCACAGAGAATGACTACAAAGATACTTGATATTAACAAGCGAGTGAAAGTCTCCTTGAGTAACAGTTACAAATGATTTATTAGATAAGGACAAAATCAGAAACTAAGAAAGCCTAACAAATAAGAGTTACAAATGATATTATCAATAAGGATAAGAGCTTACCTAAACAAGAATAAAAGAATATTCCTAAATTTATCCTAACAACTTAATTGAGCATTATAAACTAATAACAATATTGCTTTAATACCCTCCTTTAATGGTCAATCTACAATTACACCAAGTTTATGATTGATCCCAAAATTTTACAAATTTGTCAATACTTAAGGCCTTTGGTAATATCCTCAGTTGGACGATACTACAACATCATCAATCCATCTTTTACAAGTTGCCTATGAAATGATAATAAAGCTCCACAAGTTTGGTACGCTCATGTTGGCAAGATTTACCACACCTTGATTATCACAAAGCAAAAGTGAAGGCCCTACTTGAAACATTTTCATGTTTAAAAGCATCCTCTGAAGTCGTACTGGCTCATATGATGCTTTGACTATTCCCTAATACTCTACATTTTGTCGAGAAAACAACTATTGTCTACTACTTCTTACTGATCCATGTAATTGCAACTGCACCAAGCATAAATCTAAAAATGAATTTTCTATCATCAAAATAACCTGCCCAATCTAAACCTGTGAACCCAACCAGCCTAGGATCTTTGCTTTTACTAAACAAAACTCAAAGTCGAGTGTCCCTTTCACATATCTCAGCACCCTCTTTATTGCAACACAATGTGTTCCTTAGGTGTTGTCATGAATCTAGAAATATAACTCATGGCATAGCTCAATTCAAGTCTAGTGGTTGTAAGATAGATAAGGCTGCTCACTAGTTGCCTAATCGTTGACTCATTGATTACCAATGAGTCTGTTTTGGATGAAAGCTTCAACCCTTTCTCCAAGTGTAGACAAAATCTTTCATTTTGAACTTGTCAAGAAAACTCCTAGCATATTTAGACTAACAAATAATAACACCGCCACTATCATGTCCCTCCCTAATTAATGAGACTAGTATTATAATTTTTAATCAGATGCTAAGATGTCCCCTTATTAGCATTTAATTAAACTTATTTCACTTGCATATATATATATATATATATATATATATATATATATATATATATTTTAAAACGGGTGAAATATTCTTTTTTGTCTCATGTTAGCTAAGGGGAAATTAAAATAAAAGAATTTAAAGAAAACCTAGCAGTTACATTTGGAAGTCAGGTTAAAGGTGATGGAAAGTTCAATCATAGGGCAAATTGGAAATTTTGAATTGGAAAGGAATATTACAGATTTGCATATTGTTTCAACTTCTGAAGAATGTAAACTCTTCAGAGGAACATTATCTTCACAGTTGAAATATACTCTCAGGATAATTTTAAAATTAGTCAATTGTTTTGGAGATTTAACTATTAAGGGAATATTACAATTTGTCTATGTATATCTCCAAATCAAATTATTGAATCTTTCAATAAAAATTGAAAGGGAGGTGTTTCCATGGAAGTTTCAAGTTTGAAAAATAGTGTTCAAAGAATTCTGTTAATATTGTCATGTGTAATGTCCCCATTTTGAGCTAGCATTGGAGTTAGTGGATTTAACCTATCATTGGGTCCTTGTAGGCTAATACTGGTGATTAGAGGACCATGTTGTGGGTTTTGGCCCCTTTTTGAGGGACTTACTATTTATAGTAAGTCAACTTATGGATCTACTGAGCTCAAAGGATATAGAGGAGTTATATGATGCTTTCAGATTTTATTTCTGGCTTCCGATTTGGACTCCAAGATTCTTGGAGGGAGCGTATATTTTTGGTAAGTCACCCTCACTCTTGTGCTATCAGATTTTGATTCTGATTCTTCCTCAGTTGTTTTCGCAAGATGGGTGAATTATAATTATTATTTAATTAAATCGGCTAAGGTTGCCATTTTTATTGGGAATGTATTTTGGGCATCTTAGTGTTATAGCTCGTTGGAACCGGGTTGAGAAGTTTTAAATCCTGAGCTCATAAAATAGGGACCCTATGTGTCAGAATAGCATTATTTTAATAAAAAGGTCTTTTTCAGCATTAAAGTGAAGAGAAATATAATAGTTTATTATATTTCAAATGTGCACATAAAGCAAAGTCTTTTGTAAGTGAAAAGTGTGTGAGAGAAGATATCTTTTATTATAAAAACAATGCTTTGAGCAAAAGCAATTCATTCTTGACTTATAAATTTTATAAAATTTGGTTGTGAAGAAGATGGCTAGGGTTTGAGGACTGATTCCTCTCTTTTGGCAATTTGAATCATCACTGATTTGTGATAAATTTTGCAAACTGAATTCTGGAAATTCATACTGAATCTGTGAATGTAAATCTTGGTGCTGAGGTATACCAAGTTTGTGAAGATTTGAACAACTATAATAGAGATTGAGAGTTTATTAATTTGATTCGAAATTCTCCAAGTATTCAATTTAATAGGAGGCTGAATTATCTCCTACGGCTGCGTTTTCACTTCAGGAAGCAGCGAATTGAATTTGAAGTGGCTGCTTGTTTGGAGAAGGCCACGATTTATCTCTTGGCTGCTGCATTTCATCTCAAGAGGCTTGCGCTTCCATTTTAGAGCCTCACGTGACCCTCTTTGGTGGCCAGCTAACTTCCCTAAGCCTTGTGTGGCTGCTTGTGGCTGCTGCAATTTATATTGGATGTTGATTGATCAATTCATGTGAGCGCCTATACTTCTTGTTGGCTGTGAGCTATATCAGTTTGACACGTTACAAAATTCAGGTGCCAATTTGCTATTGTTTTAAGTTCCCAATCAATTTTGCAATTTACAATTAATTTGGTAAATTCTGGTGGAATCCAGGAGTTTGAGTAAATTGTTATTTATTGTTATTTCAATGCTGGTTAAATTCAAAAAAAAAAAACAATTCAAGAAAGCAAAAACCAAAAACTTGCAAACAATTAAAAAAGAAAAGTTATTATCAGCAAAGAGCCAGGCAGGCTCTTCACATCATCTCAACCTGAAATTTAGAGGTATTGAATTGATATGATTCCATATGCATTGAGTGCTGGTAGTAACTAATCAAACCTTGTTACAAGGGGAGCGACGGTTTTCACTGTTAACTTTTGGGTGACATAGGATAATTTAGTAAGCACAATAAAAGTTTGAATTGAAAGTTATGACCATTAGCATGTATGTACTGGGTGTGGCAGTTCATTTTTATCTAGTTTCATAAATCAAAAAACTATCAAAGGAAATACCCAAATGGATTGCTATGATGATTTCTTCCAAAAACACCATTTTGAGAGCATCGTGAAGTCTTGAGACTGTTCGAACAGATATTATTAATTTGTAGTGAAGGAGAACATGTGCAAGAGGGTAGCTTACAGGGATTACCATGTATTTGGAGACTGGGTTGGTTGCTTGTGTTTTCTCTTGATGGGGAAGTAGTCTTAATTACTATCGTGTTCTTCATTATGGGAGATGAATATTGATTTGAAAAACTTTTGACAGTGTAGAGAGGTGATTTAGCATCTTATTCATCAAAGATTGCTTGCTATTTTGACATCCTGTATTGTTGTGACATCGTGATTCTTACTACCTATGTAAGGACTTGGATCTACACAGCTAGTTGAAACAAGTGTGTTGGTCCTCACGAAGTCGGCACTCTCTAGCCTTCTAGCTGTGTGAGTAATTGGTAATCAAGGTATAAGGAAATTTCCTTTGTTGTTTAAAACAAGCACATACTGGCCAATTGTTTACATTGTGGTCATTAAGCTTTTGGATTGCTAAAGACAACATCTCAGGGCAGAAGTTTACACAATATCTCTGTTAATTTTGTAACAAGAGTTGAAATTAAGATTAATCCATGTTGTTTATGTTTATTATCCTACATATGATCATGAGTTTGCATTCAAAGTATCATATAATATAAACCATCCAAAACAAGGCTACATTTGCACTATTACGATAATAAATAGTTTCTATTATTGTCGTTTACTATTTAATGGTTAATCTATTTGTAATATATTGTAAATATTAGAATGTTTCTAATATTTAGTCAGTTGTCAATAAGAATAGAAAGTTTCTATTCTTCACAATCGTTTCCTAAGGAAACATTGTCTATTCATTTGTATATATTGATCTATTGATCTATGTTAATATCAAGCAAGTATTTTACCAATTACTTTGTAATATGGTATCAAAGCCATTACTTTAAATTTTTTCGAAATAGTTATAATTTCTTTCGAAATTATTTGCTCAAATTTTTCGAACTAATTTTTGTCTATTCCCACATTGTGGGATCTGTTGCTGCTCACGTCTAGGGTTTGTGAGTTCGGTCAGATTTGGCCATGTTTAGCCACATTTTTTCTGCAAATTTGCCATTATTTTTTGGAGATTTTTTTGCAGCCAAGGCCATTTTTGTTCGAAACCCTAATTTTTAGGATCGAAAAAAAAATTTGATTACAGATTCTTGGTGGGTTTTTCGAGAGCTCAATTGAGTTTTCGTCCAATTTTTCTATGTGCCTTGATTTTTTAGCCAGCGGATCCAAATTCTGACAGCATATTCTTTCTGGGTTTTTCGAGCTCTCTTCTGGGTGTTCTTCCATTTTTCTGGGTCTTCCAATGTTTTGCATCGAAGTTCGTGCCATCTCAGATATTCTTTTTTTTTTGGAAAACGTGAAATGGCATCATTGACAAACATATTGCTCGAGGGAAATCAGAAATTTAATGGTCGGAATTATGGCACGTGGAAGTAGCGGATGCTAACCATCTTTGAATATCACAGCATCGATGCGGTGGTTCTGGGTACTACTAAATGTCTAGATGTCGTTGGTTCTAATCAAGTTACATATGACCAGCATAATCGGGAGGCGGTGATGCTTCTCAAGTTATCAATGGCTGATGATCAGCTCCCTTAGATTCCATCCAGCAAAACAACTGTCGAGATGTGGGAGCACCTCAAAACTCTGCATGAGACTTCAGATAAAAGCAGGGCCTTCTTTCTCAAAAACACTTTGTTTTCTATTATCATGGATGAGCGGAAATCGCTCCAAGAACACTTGAATAGGATTCAGGAGATCCGTGATCAGTTGCTTGCCATTGGACGCAAGATGGAGGAAGAGGACATTGGGGTAATCACCCTCAAAAGTCTACCCAAGTCCTACGAGCATTTTATAGACTCTCAACATCACTTCTATGAGTGTTGATCTAAAGTTCACAGATCTTTGCACACTTCTACTTCAACAAGATTGGTGGAAACAACAGTTTGATAACAGTTCCAGCTCCACCTCCACTAAGCAAGCCTTTGCTGCTAAATCCTTTCAGAAGGATAAGGGCAATCTCATTCACAGCAATCATCTCAACAGAAATCCTCTGCTTCGGCATTAGAAGGCTCCAAGAAAAAGAACATTCAATGCAACTGCTACCTCAAGTATGGTCACATGAAGGTTGAATGTCGGAAACATTTAGTTGCCCAAGCTAAGCAATCTGGTTTGCAGCCCAAAGCAAACAGTGCAAAGCACACTAATCAGACAAAATCTGCCTTTTACACCTTCATGGCTAAAAGACCTCCAAATCATGTAAAGTTGTCTGCCTGGTACATTGATTCAAGTGCCTCTCATCATTTCGCCCACCGCAGAGACTAGTTCACTGACTACCAACCTTTCTCAAATTCAGTTATTTTTGGTGGAGCGGAAGAGTACACTATTGTTGGCAAAGGCAACATTCGGATTCAGTCTGCTAGGAGGAATCTCATTTTCCTCGATGTGTACTATGTTCCAGGGATGGAACTCAATCTCCTCTCAATCAGTCAGATGTTGCGACATTCTCCACGGTTGGATATCACCTTCAGTTCACATCAGTGCACCAACACTGATAGGGATACTCAATATTGTTGTGAGGTTTTCACAACACCACCCCATCATAGATGAGGACCCCCCTTTTTTGCTATCTTACTACTGTTAATAGGGCCACAAGTGAGTAGAATTGAAAATTTGTCTAAGTATGGACGTGAGATTGATCTGGTTTTAATCTTGGAGATTGGATGAAAGTGGAATTCGTTGTCTCATCTCACAATGCAAACACTCAACTTCTATGCAATGGCATTAAGACTTGAATTTTTTGGGACAGGTGTAAATTTGATTAGCTTAAAACCTGCCCTATACTTAACGTGTGGTCCATATGGGCCTAAATTCAATATAGATCCTGGGCTTTAAATCATCTAATACATGCCCCAATGTGAAGCTTGTGGATGAAAACTCAATGAATCAGACCTATGTCCAAGGCGTGTGAGCTGTAAAATAGGCACTTGGGCCTAAATTCAAATAAGGGTTCAAGACTAATTCGAATCTAGGCTCAAAACTCTAAGAGATCTGCCCTATATCCCTAGCGTGTGGCCTTGGGACTGCATATCAGACTTAAATTTGAATAAGTGGGACCAAAATCTGTTCCAAGTATGAAACGTGTGGACTCTAACATCATAGCAGGGACCCCAAACGAAACCTAGTGCTGGAGGAGGCTCAAAATTCGGTGCTAAATTTGCTTTAATATAAAACTAAATACGAATCCCTCAAATTTAATTCCTACAGCTGCCTATTCCACAGCCCCATGTGCGATTTTCTATGCATTAAATTGGCAATTCAAAACAAATAAATTTTAACCCTTGGGCTGTGCGATTTTAATGCTTTTAATTTGGGGTTATGTTTGGCATTTTATTTAATTTTATATTTTCTCCAAGGTAAAGTCGGCCCCCTCTTGAAGAGGCAAAAAATTGGTATAAGAGGAGGGCCTCCCCTCCTCATTTCTCATTCCTTTCTTGCATTGTGTCTTGGCAGAGAAATTCCAAGGAGATGCGAATTTTGAAAGAGCTGCGAATTTTGGAGGAGCGAATTTTTGGTGGAGTGGTTTCTTTTTTGGTGGAGGAGACAGTTTGTTGGTGAAGGAGGGTCTTCAAGCTTGAGGATGATTGATGGTCTAAAGGGCAAAAATTTTCTTTGTTCTTGCTTGGTTCATTTCCCTATTTCTTCTTGCACTACTCATCCACTACTTCATCATTCCATCTTTAGGGTTTGAAGAGGGAGATATAAGTGTAGTTTCATTCATAGGAAATTGAAGGAGATATAAGTGGTAGTCCCACCCCTAAGAATGAAGAGGCAGATATAAGTGTAGTCCATCTCATAAGTATTCGAAGAGGCGGATATAAGAGGTAGTCCCATCCCAAGGATTGAAGAGGCAGAGATAAGTGTAGTACCATATTGTAGAAAGGGGCAGAAATAAGGGTTAGGATGGCGGATGCTCGTGCAAGCAAGAACCAAAGGGGAATGTATACCAAGAAAGACAAGGAAGACATGATGCCCAAGACCGCCTTCTTCTCAAAATTGAAGCGAGTGGGTGACACCAAAATTGGCACAATGGACATGGTACAGTTGAGAGATAGATTGAAGAAAGGCAACTCCCCCATGGCAAAGAAGATCAGCAAGAGTGGAATTGTGCAAGCTACCGCCTTCCCTCCTACCTTGCCTTGTCCGGAGTTGGTGATGGAGTGTGCATCTCGGTTTGATATTGTGACTGAGTCCATCATCTTTGATGAAGGGTAGAGGGTGTTGACCAACATCAGTGGGCAGGTGGTAGAGGAGGTGTTCAATATACCCCAACACAAGGGCATGATAGTGGTGTTGATGGACCAGGCAGCCAAGCTCTTTCAAGATAATTAGGATGCCTACCTCACTCTACTAAGGCAAAATTGGTTGCAGGAAGGTAAGAGGGGAGTCACCAAATCGTCAAGGCTCACCAGGTCAGATTTCAAATTAGAGTATGGCGACCTTATTGTGCTTCTCAACCGAGTCATGGGCTCCACTCAGGAAACGCAGTTTGAAAATTGGATGTATTATTTTACTGAAGGGATTGAGAATGGGAAAAGAAAGTTTGATTGGGCTAGGATCATAAGTGAGAATTTAGAGTTGCAACTTAGGACAATGCAAAATTAAAAGCAATTCTACATGGGGTCCTACCTGTTCTATTTGATTGCAAGGCTATATGAGCATCCTAGACTTAAGGCTTTATGAGTGATTGGCAATGGGCCCAGACAATGCTTGGTGCATGAGTGCTATCCACAGCTTCATTTGCACAGCACCAAGGACTACAAGATATTTTATGATGCCTTTGCCATGAAGACAGTAAGGATACTGCAAGGGACACCTGCTAGGAGGCTCTCACCAAAAGCAAAGACAAAAATCAAGAAGTATGAGAGTTGGTTCATCCAGTTTTCACAATTCACATATATCAGAGTGGCGGGATGCACAGCTTGTCCCAAGAGGCTTCCAAGGTACCCACCCAATAGGATAATTTTGATGGAGTTGGCCAGGCAACTTGAGCAATATGATAAGATGATGAAGCTCAAAGGTGAGGCAAGGGTTACCTTCTCACTCATGATAGGCAATGATAGTTGCCCCAATCCTGTCGCCTTTGCAGCTGCGGAGCAAGAGTTAGAACAATATCATTTAGGATGGTATAGAGCAAGGCAAGGATTCGATCCTAATGGCCTAATCAAGGCATCTCATAGGGACCCATTCAGGCATATCCCTACTATAGAAGATTTTTGGGCCAACGCACAGGATGACTTTCATGTGAGGAAGTTGGCTTTCTCAAGATTATCGGTGGGCATGATGAGGGCTATCAGATGGAGAGGCCTTGACATTCCGGACCAGCTGGAAGATGATGAAGATGTGCTAAGGGAAGATTACAGTACAGTAGAGGGAACAAAGTTGAGTCCAGTGGATTGGGATGATCATCAGGATCCTTCCTTAGAGGCAGTTACAAGAGCAGTTGATCTACACACTGAGTGGTGGTACAACAAGAAGTTAAGGCAATTACATAGTCGGAAGGTACACCCTACCTATGAAAAGATGAAGCCAGAGGAGGAGAATCCAACAGTAGCCAGCAGCAACAGCAAACAGTTAAGAGCAAGAAGAGGAGTTTGGAGGCTGAGAAAGGTAAAGAACATCAAGAGCCTCCAGCAAAGAGACTGAGTTTGGATCCAAGTTGGATGAGTTAGGGAAGGTTGCTATCAAGAAGAAGCATTTGGGCATCCTTGCCTCTCTCGGGGCCCTTATCGAGTTTGCTAAAGATTATGAGAAGGAAGGTGAGAAGACACTGCAAGTAGCAAAGAACATGATGAACACAGCTGAGCTCAGGATGAGGCACATACCTTGCCCTCCCATGGAGGAAGTCAACAACATGTTAGTCAAGTTCATTGCCTTAGCTAAGAAGATGAAAGAAAAGGGTAGAATTGTATTAGAAAGTCATTTGATGTAAGCCCAAGTGGCAAATTCTCCTTTCTTCTTGGGTAGAATAGGTGTCTGATTCTGATTGGCTACCGTTTTGGTGCCTTTTCATTGGTTGCCACTTTTCCTTTTTTTCATTGGTCCATTGATGAGGTGGCATCTTCTCATTGGCCGATGAGATGGCAACCCTAGTTAGGGTTTCTGAGATTTAATCTGGATCATTGGTTTTGCCTCTTAATCTCTACCGTTGGTTGTATTTTTTAGCCTCTATATAAGGCCATTTGCTCACTTGTAAAGGGTTGAAGAAAATTGTTGCTTATATAATACCAAAATTGCTTCTCTTATCATTGTTGTGTCTTGCATGGTGATTAAGAACACTTGGTGTTATTGCATGGTTTCTACTTCCAATTGTTAAAGTTAGATTTCATTGAGTTGTTAAAATAGATTTCATTTCAAGAAAGTGGTTAAGTAAGAATAGAAGTAGATGGCTAGTTGTAGGGTGATGTTAGTGAATGTTTGATAGGGATCTATATACTAGGCCACTAGCATCCTAGCGGCTTGTTAAGAAGCCTTGTGTGGTAATCTACTACAATTCCCCTTGAATCATTGCATCAATGGAGGTAGCGCCACTGGCAAGCTTTCATTAGATTTGATCCCCGTCCATTTGCTAATCTTTCCATTCCATAGGAGTATTAGTAAAGCAGCAAGTAGTTTAGTAGTTGAAGTTTTTGAAGAGCAAAGTTGGAAGTGATATAAATTGAAGAAAGTTGTTTAAGTATACATTGCAAAGCTGGATCTCATCACCATTATGGTGAGAATTTGACATCCTTGAGTGAACAATGTAAGCCCCCCTACGTGATTAACCAGCGAATCACATTAATATAACTGAATTAGTATCCACAAGTGTAAGGAACCTTGGAGTTTTCTCATGTTCTTCATGAGTATTTACTTTTCAAGAGAGGGTTGAGTGTTTGGTATTCTATATCAAGTATTCAATTGCTATATGTTATGTAGTGGTACAAAACTGACATCAACAAGTATGTTGTTGCAGTTGGCCTTGAGGATCATGGTCTTTTTAGACTTGTTGATTCTGGCAATTCTCAGGACCTAGTTATGGTTATCCGGCGATGACGCAAAGGTGGGTAGATAGGGGCCAACCAATGGCACACCCTACAGATCCACCCTGCTCAACAACACACAAAAGAAACAACAACACAACAGTGAGAGAGAGAATACAGGATCTTTCTTTTTATTATCATCAAATTGATTCATTCATGTCGGGCTGTAAGGCCTTCCCAGTTACGGCCAGCTATTACAATGAATTACAGAAGTCCTCAAACATGCGAGGATCCGCTCACCATCTCTAATCTTCTATCTCTTGCTTCTATCCCAAAAACTCCCTCCTAAACTCTTGCCAAACAACTATACTTATACAAGAGGCTACCGAACTAAGTCAGCCTTCAAATCCACAATCAATAGAAGGAACAGTCAGATCTGGGACCACACGCTCCCCAATGATGGATACTAACATTAATCAGCGACCCAAAATCAATGCACAAGTCGGCCTCAACAAAAACTCAAAGGAAACCCGTCAGTAAGCAAAGCTAACCGAGAGCCAAAGTAACAACCGACCGCCCAGGAGGAAACCGACCAACACCAGTGAACAAAAGAAACTGAGCAACACAAACAAACTCCAATATGTTTTTGGTCACACAGGATTGCCAAGGACCCGAGATGCTCCTACATGAGACACCTGGGGTTGTTTTGAAATGATTCTCTGAATCATTTAGCAAGTATGATCCAAGCTGCATCCAACTCAGATTGTGAAATCCATGAACTGTCTTCAATCGGTCTGTTCTTCCACTTTACCAAATATTTCATATACTGTTTACCTCTTGTACTTCTGCCAATTCTTTGCCCCAAAATCTGCTCAACTTCTTCATTCTGTTTCTTAGGATATTCCATCAGTACTACCATGTCTTCTTCCTGTTCATGAAATTCATATAAATCAGCAATATTGAAAATAGGTGATCTATCCATGTCATCAGGTAACTCAACTTTATATGCATCTCCACTATCAAATTTTCTCAAAATCTTGCAAGGTCCAAACTTCTTCATTTTCAGCTTCCCATAAGTTCCAACAGGAAATCTACCTTTTCTCAAATAAACCATTACTTCTTCACCAACATCAAAAGTCTTATGTCTCCTTGATCTATCAGCTCTGTCTTTGTATTTCTGATTACTCTCTTCTAGCTTCAGCTTCACATCTTCATGCAATGTCTTCATATACTCAGCAAATTTTAAACCTTCAACACTTCTCTTACTTTCATCAGCAATATCCCTCAAATCATATATACCTCTCGGCTATATGCCATTCACAATCTCAAATGGTGTTTTTCCAGTACTCCTATTCACTGAATTATTGTATGCAAACTCTGCTTGTGCCAACACAGAATCCCAATTACTTGGTGTGTCTCCTACTAAACATCTCAAAAGATTTCCCAAACTTTTGTTCACAACTTCAGTCTGTCCATCGGTTTGTAGGTGAAATGTAGAACTATATTTCAACTCAGTACCCAACTTCTTCCAAAGAGTCTTCCAAAAGTATCCAACAAATTTACTGTCTTGGTTAGAAATAATACTCCTCAGTAATCCATGCAATCTGACAATTTCCTTAAAGAAAATATTTGCTATATATACTGCATCTGATGTCTTTCTACAAGGTATAAAATGTGTCATTTTAGAAAATCTATCCACAACAACAAATATAGAATCATTACCTCTTACTGTTTTCGGTAAGCCAAGAACAAAATCCATACTGATGTCAATCCAAGGTTTCTCTGGTACCACAATCATTGTATACAATCCAGTATTCTGACTAACTCCTTTTGCAAATTGAAAAACTCCACAACTTTTCACAAATTTCTGAACATCTTTATACAATTGTGGCCAATAGTATTTCTCCTTAAGCAAATTCATTGTTTTATCAATACCAAAATGTCCAGCCAAACCACCACTATGTTTCTCCTTTATCAAATTAGTTCTCATTGGTCCTCTCGGTATACACAACTGAATACCTTTAAACAACATACCTCCTTGCATAAAATATTCATCCCATTTAGTAAAATGTTGATCTTGAATAGGTGCTCTGCACTTTCTCCACAGCTCAGAAAAATTAGGATCAAACTCATAAAAATCCCTCATGTCATCGAAGCCTAAAATTCGAATTTTCATTTCGGTCATCAAAGATCTTCTACTCAATGCATCAGCAACTCGGTTAGTGACTCCACTCTTATGCTTTATCACAAATGTATAACTCTGCAAATACTCAACCCATTTCATGTCTCTAATTCAACTTATTTTGACTACCCAAATACTGTAAAGCCTTATGATCGGTATACAACACAAATTCATTCGGTATCGAATAATGTCTCCATTTCTTCAATACTTGAACAATAGCATAGAATTCTTGATCATACACAGAATATTTTCTTCTAGCATCATTCAACTTTTCACTAAAGAAAGCAATAAGTTTACCTTCTTGACTCAACACAGCTCCAATTGCACTTCCACTTGCATCACATTCTACTTGAAATACCTTATTGAAATCAGGTAATGCCAAAACAGGCAATTCAACAACCTTCTGCTTGAGAGTCTCAAAACTTTTATCAGCTCCATGTGTCCACTTGAATTCTCTTTTGTCTCCTCTCATAGTCTCAGTCATAGCATTACAAATTGAACTAAAATTCCTTATGAACTTTCAGTAAAAACTTTCCAAACCATAAAATGATCTTACCTCACTAGCATTCACAAGTGTAGGCCAATTCAAAATAGCTTCCACCTTTTCAGGATCCATTTTCAAACCATCCACTGAAATCACAAATCCCAAATACACAATCTCTTCTTTCATGAATGAACACTTTTTCAGATTTATCAGCAACTTTTCTAACATGCAACAAATGTTCTTCTCTGGTCTTACTGAATATCAGAATATCATCAAGATATACAATCACAAACTTACCCAAAAATTTCTTCAAAACTTCATTCATCAACCTCATAAAAGTACTAGGTGCATTAGTTAAGCCAAAGGGCATAAACAACCACTCATACAAACCTTCTTTTGTCTTGAAAGCAATCTTCCATTCATCACCTTCTCTGATTCTGATCTAGTGATACCCAATTTTCAAATCAATCTTGGTAAAATATTTTGCTCCAGTCAAACTATCCATTATATCATCCATTCTCGGTATAGGAAACCTATACTTCACTGTTATCTTATTGATTGCTCTGGAATCAGTACACATTCGCCATTCTCCATTCTTCTTCGGTGCCAATACAACAGGTACTGCACAAGGACTCAAACTTTCTCTGATCAAACCTTTCTCCAGCAACTCTTGAATCTGTCGGTTCAATTCCTGATTCTCGATAGGTGTCAACCGATGAGGTGCCTTATTTGGTAAACTAGCTCCAGGGATTAGATCCATACAATGATCAATGCTTCTCTTCGGTGGCAAACCATCAAGTACATTGTCAGAAATGATTTCACTGTACTCGGTGAGTAACTTATCAATCTCCTCAGGGACACTATCCTCTGTTTTCTTACTCGGTTTGTTGGGAATCACAGCAAAGCATACATCATTCTTCTTCAAGTCCTTAACAAACTTTCTTCCTTCCATCAAACAAACTTTCACAGATGTGCAAACATTACAAACAGGTTCTTCCATAAAAGGTAACAAGATTTGTTTCTTTCCATCAGCCAAAATAGTATACTTATGCAATCTTCCATCATATATAGCATGTTTGTCATATTGCCAAGGTCTACCTAGCAAAATATGACAACAATCCATAGGCATGATATCACATAACACCTTATCATAGTACTTTTCAATCTTCAAATTTGCATAACATTGTTCACTTACCAAGAGTGTATGCTCATCTTTGATCCATTAAATCTGATAGGGTTTCAGATGTTCCAACCTTTTCAATTGCAACTTTGTGACCATTTCCTCAAATGCTAGATTCTCCGAGCTACCACTGTCAATGATTACCTTCCAAACTTTATCAGAAACTCTACATCTGGTCTTGAACAAACTTTTCCTTACTGGATCTTCCTTTTTGCTTTCATTCCACAGTGCTCTCCTTACCATAAGTTATTTTCCTTCTCAGGTTCATTCGGTGACTCTTCTTGCACCAAAGCATTTCTACTATTTCCAGCCTTCTTACTTGCATGTGTACACTCAAAAGATCAATGTCCTTCTTCTCCACAATTGTAACAAGTTCCTCGGAAACTTCCTCTGCTATAACCACCTCGGTAGTTATTGTCTTTGCTTCTGGATGAACTTTCACCTTTCCACTCGGTCTTGCCTTTATCCAGACTTGTCTTTTCTGGTTCAGATCTACCATTTTCACCATGGGATCTACCTCTTCCTCTAGGGAATCTACCACCTCTACCTCTTTGTCTTTGCTCATGTCTCTTATTCAATTTCTCCTCAACTTTCAATGCAAATTGATAAGCCTCTTCAATGTTCTCCAATTTAACCAAACTGATTTCTTCTTGGATAGACACTCTCAAACCATTCAGGTATCTAGCAATTCTTTCCACATCATCTTCATCATGTCCAGATCTGATATATAATCTATACAATTCCTCAGTATATTCCTTTACCGAGCTATCTTTCTGCCTTAGACTTTGCATTCGCCTAACTAGGTTAATCTGATAATCACAAGGTAAGAATGTTCCTTTCAACTTATTCACCATTTTATTCAATACCTTGATTTTGTCTTTGCCTTTCCTTTTTCTGTCCAGCTGCAGATGTTCC
This sequence comes from Chamaecyparis obtusa, assembly GCA_027943335.1. NCBI lineage: Eukaryota > Viridiplantae > Streptophyta > Pinopsida > Cupressales > Cupressaceae > Chamaecyparis > Chamaecyparis obtusa. The sequence goes on from BSBK01000561.1 coordinate 785,902, forward strand.
CACCATAAGGATGCATGACTTTTCAACTTTGTGCTTGCAATTTTCACCTTCTTGTCTTAAGGTACATTTTCATACTCAAAATACTTTTCCATCTCAGCGATCCAATCCACTAATTCATCAGAATCCAGTTTTCCACCATACTCAGGAGGATTAAAGTGTGGTGTAGATTTCAAACTTGTCAAAGCCTTCAAAAATCTTTCTTCACCCTGATCCATCACAGGTGCAGGTTCTGCATTCACTTGTTCTTCCTCAATTCATCATTACTAACATCTTCAAGATGTCTTTCTCTTCTCTGGGTTGTTTCAACAGCTTCTAATCTAGCAGCAATTTGTCTCAACATGTCTGCCAATCCTGGATCCGCATCTCGCCTCCCACGAACCATCTTGAAAACCCTCTTCAATTGTAGGTCAAATCGCAATCTGCCACCCCACAACAATTCAACTAGGGCTTCACAAGAAGGAACCTACAAATCTAGATTCGCAAACCTAGATCCAGATCTCACCTTGCTCTGATACCACCTGACGCAAAGGTGAGCAGATAATGGCACACCCTACAGATCCACCCTGCTCAACAACATGCGGAAGCAACAACACAACAATGAGAGAGAGAATGCAGGATCTTTCTTTTTATTATCATCAAATTGATTCATACATGGCGAGCTGTAAGGCCTTCCCGGTTACAGCCAGATATTACAATGAATTACAGAAGTCCTCAAACATGTGAGGATCCACTCACCATCTCTAATCTTGTATCTCTTGCTTCTATCCCAAAAACTCCCCCCTAAACTCTAGCCAAACAACTATACTTATACAAGAGGCTACCGAACTGAGTCGGCCTTCAGATCCACAATCAACGGAAGGAACAGTCAGATCTGGGACCACACGCTCCCCAATGATGGACACCAACATTAATCCGCGACCCAAAATCAATGCACAAGTCGGCCTCAACAGAAACTCAAAAGAAACCCGTCGGTAAGCAAAGCTAACCGACCGCCGGAGTAACAACCGGACGCCCAGGAGGAAACTGACCAACACTAGTGAACAAAGGAAACCAAGCAACACTGAACCAACTCGGTCAAAGCAAGAACCGAGCAACACAGACAAACTCAAATATGTTTTTGGTGACACAGGATTGCCAAGGACCCGAGATGCTCCTGCATCAGGCGGCATCTGTCAGCTCACTTTGGCATCAGCGGTATGGGCACTTAAATGTGCATTATCTCTCTCAGCTTGCTCGAGAATAGCTTGTTCTCGAATTGCCAGAGATTCAGACTCAGCTTGGAGTTTGTGATGCATGCCAGGCTGGGAAGCATGCATCGCACACCTTTTCCTATTGGCGATTCATGGTGCGCTTCTCAAGTACTTTAGCTTGTTCATGTCGATATATGCAGCCCTATGACTACTCCCTATGTTCTTGGGTCCAAGTATTTTTTGTTGTTTGTTGATGATTTCAATAGAAAAATGTGGGTATATTTTCTTACAAAGAAATCAGATGTGTTTACTATATTTCAGAAGTTTAAACCTCTAGTTGAAAAAAAGACTGGGAAATCTATTATTACTCTTAGGATAGATAATGGGGGGGGGAGGGATTTTGTTCTACTGAATTCTCTAGCTTCTGTGATATTCATGGAATCAAGCACCAGTTAACCACACACCACAACAAAACAAAGTAGTTGAATGTCGGAACAGAACAATCACCGAGATGGCTCGATCCATGCTCGAACACATACATGTTCCAAATAAATTTGGGCAGAAGCAGTTAACACTGCGGTCTATCTTTTGAACCGGTCACCCATTGTGGCGGTCAAAGGTAAGACTCCGGAAGAGGCCTGGTCAGGTCGCAAGCCCAAAATCAGTCACCTAAAGGTTTTTGGCTCTCTTGCCTATTTTTGGATCCCTGATGCATCACGCACCAAGTTGGATGCCAAGAGTCAGAAACTCATGCTTGTTGGATACAATAGTCTTCACAAAGCCTATCGCCTGATCGACACTACAACATCCCATCTCCTATACTGTCATGATGTAGTCTTTGATGAGCAGAGGGGACCATTCATGCTCATCTCTCTTATTCTTGATCCAACAGATCAGCCTATGAAAGCTCATGATTTGGGAGTACGACTTCCATTAGGTCCACCTAATGGGAGGGCTCCAGTAGCTCTTGCAGCTCCAGTTATACTAGTGATTCCTGTACAGACACCTCCAGCTTCTCCTGCAGGATCACCCAGATTTGTAGATGCTTCACCTGAGTTTGATTCAGATTCTTCTGATGAGGAACCTAATCATCGAGCATCTCCTGATGCAAATGTTGGTCTTTCTCCTCTCCAGCCTAAATGGTGGATTAAAACACTTGCGGATCTTCGAGATGATGAGCTCATCGATGGGAGAACTACTCAAAAAAGAGCAAACCTACAGAATCAGTCAACTTTGCTCTCATGGCCAACATTCACAGTGTGTTTGAACCACAAACATACTCATAGGCTAAAGGGATTCTAGAGTGGGAATAGGCAATGCAATTTGAACACCAGAGCCTGCTAAAGAATAACACCTGGGTCCTTTCTGATCTTCCCCCAGGGAAGAAACCCATTGGCTGCAAATGGGTCTATAAAATCAAATACAAGTCTGATGGTACTTTGGATAAGTACAAGGCTCATTTAGTTACGAAGGGTTTTTCTCAACGTCAGGGCATTGATTATGAAGAGACCTTTGCTCCTACAGCAAAGATGAGCATTGTCAGATTAGTCCTAGCCATGGCAGCACAGTTTGGCTGGAAGGTCCATCAAATGGATGTCAAGAGTGCTTTCTTGAATGGTGACCTACAAAAAGAGGTCTACATGACGCAGCCTCATGGTTTCAAGGTTGCTAGTAAAGAACACCAGGTTCTCACACTGGTGAAAGCTCTCTATGGTTTGAAGCAGGCCTCCAAGGCATGGTACAGGAAAATTGATAAGTACCTCAATGATCAAGGCTTCCAAAGGAGTTCATCAGACTCAAATTTGTACATCAAGACTATTGATAGTGACATCATCCTTCTGGTTATTTATGTGGATGATATGATCATCACTGGCAATTCGGCATCTTTGATTCAAGGAATCAAGCAAAGTTTATGCTAGTCTTTTGACATGGCTGATCTTGGGCTCATGCATTATTGCCTAAGTGTTGAGGTTTGGCAACAGTCTACTAGTATATTCATTTCTCAGTCCAAATATGCCAAAGCTCTGTTAGACAAATTTCGTATGCAGGATTGCAAACCTGCATCTACACCCATGGAGAAAGGTTTGAAGTTATCAGTCAAGTCCGATTCTCCTCCCGTTGATGATACTTCATACAAGCAACTAGTAGGCAGCCTCATCTACCTCTCTGCTACTAGACCTGATATCAGCTTCGCAATCAGCTACATCCCACGCTTTATGATAGCTCCCAAGGCTGATCATTGGATGGCAGCCAAGCGTGTGCTTCGTTATGTGAAAGGCACTCCTAATTATGGACTCCTTTACTCTCGGAGTTCTCATCCTCGACTCAATGGGTTCACAGATTCAGAATGGGCAGGTTTTGTTGATGACAAAAAGTCAACTTCTGGATATGTGTTCAATTTGGGATCCGGTGTCGTCACATGGACCAATAAGAACCAACAGCCAGTTTCTCTCTCCTCCACAGAGGCTGAATACAAAGGGATAGTCAAGGCCGGTTGTGAAGTTGTTGTTGGCATTAACCGATAAGGATGTAACCAGTCTATGGCAAAGTGGCGTTGTCATTGATGTCTAAAGCAAACATTTTTCAAACAGGGAACAAGTGACAATAATAGCAAACATTGAAGTGTTGCAATTAACAGTGAGATTGGTTAGGAAACCGATGGAAGAAGTACTGTGACCGATGAAGTCACTAATTGGAGAACCAGAGCAATGACCGGTAATGTATATAACCGGAACCAAGGAACCAAACTGGTATAGACTGAGAAAGGAAGAGTGACAGGTGAAGACAAAGACCTATACACTACCTAAGGATGTAAACCGATCATCTTTGATCAGTGAGATATCATCAAGACTGATGAACCGGTGAAAGTCACAGTTGACAAAGTGGTAAGTGACTCTTTGACCGAGATTTGTTGCACAAAACATGGAGGACTTTGTGTTATGTAAAAGATCGGTGCAAGACAATTAAAGGATTTAATGCCAAATATTAAGGCATTAAAACATGGCAGAACTCAAGTTAAGGAAAGTATACGACACGCATATGTTGTTTCCTTTATAAAACAAAAAAAGCGTTTTCGCATGCATCTAATGTTTCCTCTCTGAACTGAGACTCAACTGAATGATGGATCCAAAGGAGATCTTTACAGAGGTTGCACATGCAAAAAGCGGGAAGAGCAGGAAGTCTATTCTTCAGCCTGTGAAGAATATCATTTGCCTTCATTCTACCAAGAAGAAAAAGAGTGAACTTGTACGCTAAACAAAGCTACAAAAAGGTGAAGAAAAGAAGAAGAGAAGAGTGTGCAAGGAAGCACAAGCAGCTGGAGAGAGCATACCTGTGGTGCCTGGTGATGACTCTTAGTTGATGAACACAGAGATCTTATCGGGCTCTGCAAAGCCATCTCAAAAAGATCAAACCCTCTATTGCTCTCTGACAATTGCAATAGCAAAAATCTTAGTATTTGGGTGGACATTAATAGGTCCCTTGTATTAAATCCCTTAACCGGGTCACATCTAACAGTGTGTTTGTAATCCTTTAACAGGGAAGGCTCCTAATAAGGCGCACTTTAGAAGAGTACAAAAATTGTGAGGTCTACTCACACCGTGGTTTTCTCTCGCTTTGGGTTTCCGCGTGATACATCTGGTGTTCTCTACTGCTTTGATCTTGTGATAATTATCTATGTGATGGAATCTATTTTGCATGCAGTTTTAGTTAGATTATATTAAATTGTCTTCAAATTTTAGTAGGTGTTGATTCACCCCTCCCCTCTCAGCACCAGTTGGGACCATCAGTTGGTTGGCTCCGTCAGATGCTTGGGGATATGCAGATGTCACCAATAGGCCTGACAACTCTATTTGTTGATAATGAAGGCATTATCAAGTTAGCACGCAATCCGGTCTTCCATGAAAGAACCAAGCATGTAGATGTTCATTGTCACTAAATTCGACAATTGGTTGAAGAGGGGACTATACACTTGCAGTACGTTCCTACAAAGGATCAGACAACAGACATTCTCACCAAGCCTCTTGGTCTAGATAAGTTTGTCAAATTCAGAGGACAACTTGGTGTAGTGGATAGATCAACCATTAAGGGAGGGTATTACGATAATAAATAGTTTCTATTATTGTCGTTTATTATTGAATGGTTAATCTATTTGTAATATATTGTAAATATTAGAATGTTTCTAATATTTAGTTAGTTGTCAATAAGAATAGAAAGTTTATATTCTTCTCATCATTTCATTTGTATATATTGATCTATTGATCTCTATTAATATCAAACAAGTATTATACCAATTACTTTGTAATATGCACATATTCAAAAAACTATAAAGTCTTACGTTTGAAATTCCAAATAGAAAAGAGGGAAGGAAAAAATTGGGTTCAGATTTAGGGTGGCTTCTTACAGTGCTATCAAACCTCATAAAGTGAACTTTGTAGCTTGTTGAGGATAAGGTGATGTGTCCTAGTAACCATAATTATTATCTAAGGAGAAACAAATCAAATCCAAACTTAGAACACTAACCCGTGATTGAACAAATTGAAACTATGGGAGGAACAATGGGAGATTCTTTTGGAGGTGGTGAAAGAAGAATAGAGACTAGTGTAATTAAAAACATGTTAGGTGAATTGGCTAGAGCTCAAAGAGATATGATGAGCATGATGACTTGGTACCACCAGCAAATGACACAAATGTTTACTCAATTGATACAAAACAATGGTAACAATGGAAAACATGGGAATGTAGGATAGAATGGAAACAATGGAAATAATGGGATACTAGACAAGGTTCAGCGAATAATGGGAATAGACGGCCAAGAGCTTCTAGGTCTAAAGTCAACTCAAGACCTCTTATACCAACTTTTAACCAAGTGAACAATCCACCCACTGAAAATGAACCAATTGAACAAGAGTTTCATAGGAAGTTTGGGCAGATTGGCAAGGTTTGGGTGCTGACTTCCAGCTTGAAATGTCTTTTCAAGAGTATATAGTTTTCAAGGAAAGGAGAACACGTAAAAAAGGTAGTGGTAGGTTTCAAACTCAGGAGTTGCAAAAGAAAGTTGGCAAGCTAGCCATTTCTTATTTTGATTGTTTAGGGACAGTCACCGCTACATCATGGGTTCAGAAATTACATACTTATTTTAAGCTTAAACCCATGGTTGAAGATGAAGCCATTAAATATGCAGCCTTGCATTTAGAGGATAGTACTCATGAGTGGTGGTACCATGGGCTGATTAGTTTAGGCCATGATCAGATTGTGTCATATGTAGAGTTTACAGAAAGGCTTATTGACAGATTCAATAAGAAAGATCCAATTGAACTTTAAGGAATTTTCTCAGCTTAAAGAGTGGGGTTCAGTGGAATCATTCATTGCAGATTTTTAGAAACTTTCAGTAATGGTGACTGATATATCAGAGAGAAGATTGGTAGTTATCTTTGTGGATGGCTTCTCGGAACCTTTAAAGGGTTGGGTTAAAGCTTTCAACCCATCCACCCTACAAGAAGCGATTTAACGAGCTAGAGACATGGGAACTTCACCTCTAGAAGTTAATTTCAGTCAAGAAGTTTTCACCACAAAAAGGAAAAAGATAACAAACACTCTCATAAATATTCAGATCAGAACAAGAAGTTGCAACCTAGACTTGATGCTTACCAACTCAATGAGCTTAGAAGGAAGAAATTGTGCTTCCAATGTAAAGAACCATGGGACCCAACTCACAAGTGTGGAATTAAGACTAAGACAAAACAAGTTGAATACTTCACAGCCCCTAAGTCTAAGTTCAGAAAATTCAGAACAGAAAACTGATTCAAAGACAAGTGAGGAAACTTCATCATAAGAGTCTATAAAAGAGCAAGGAAGGGATGGTGTCTTGGAACAATTATCTACCTTGCAAAACATAGGATCTTTCAGAGTTAGAGGATTGTTGTGTGGGCAGTGAATAGGCACTCTCATTGACACAGGTGCAACACATAATTTTATTGATGAGGGAGTTATGGCAAGAGGGGGTTTGAAAACAAAAGAAATTGAAGGCTTTAAGGTAATGGTTGTAGATGGTTTCACACTCACGCCAGGAAGATCCCAAATTTATGTATTCAGCTAGGAGAGCATGAGTTGAGAGATGATTTCTATGTTGTGAGCATTGGCGATACTAATGTCATGCTTGGTATTCAGGGGCTGTACTCTCTTGGTGAGTTCAAGATGAACTTACAAACTATGGAGTTGAAATTTGAAGTGGATGGTAAGAAGATCCTTCTTAGGAGCATGACAAACGGTGGACCAAGGGTGGTATCTTTCAAAAGGATGGAGAGATTAATTAGACATGACCAAATAGAGAGGGTCATTGAATGTATTAATATGCCTTCTGATTTGGGACAGCAAAAGAGGACTTATCATCCAAATGTTGAGGTGTTGTTAAATAAGTACAACAAGGTGTTTAGCGATATTCCACATGGGACACCACCAGATAGAAGAATTGAACATATTATAGAACTTGAGGAGGGAGAAAAACCAATTATTACCACTCCCTATAGACACAAAGATGAAATCAAAAAGGAAGATTTGTTGGAGATTGCAAACATAAGACCAAGTCAAAGCCCTTTTGCTTCTTCAGTGAATTTGCTTGAAAAGAAAAATGGAACAATGCGAATGTGCATTAATTACAAGGCATTGAACAAAAAAACTATTAAAAATAGACGTCCAATTTCATGCATTGACAAGTTGATTGATGAGCTACATGGTGTTTGTTATTTCTCCAATATTGATTTGAGGTCAGATCATCATCAGATTAGAGTTCATGAGAAAGCTGTTGAGAAGACTACTTTTGTTGCAATTTTGGACACTACAAGTTTTTAGTCATGTCATTTGGATTGACTAATGCTTCTGCTATGTTTTAGTCTTGTATAAACAAGGTATTTAATAAGCAGCTTTCATAAGTTTGTAGCTAGACATGGGAGAAGCACTTGAGGCATTTGGTGGAAGTGTTAAGCATTCTTGAGGGGGAATCTTTGTCTGCAAAAGAATCAAAATGCAAATTTGGTTTAACAAAACTTCTTTATCTTGGTCATATAACTAGCTCCAAAGGTGTTAGTGTTGATCCTAAAAAAATTAAAGCAATCACCGATTGGCCTCCACCTACCAACTTATTGCAACTTCAGGGATTTTTCGGGTTGTGTGGATTCTATAGAAGATTTAAGAAGGGATTTTCACAGGTTACTACCCCGTTGACTGATTTGACAAAAAAGGGAGCTTTTGTATGGTTTGAGTCGGCATAGAAATGTTTTGATCAATTTAAAGTTAAACCAAGGTTGCACGGGGACGGGGGTACTTGGGTACTTAGGGTACAGCTATGGCTATTTTTCAAAATAGGGGACGGAGGTACTTGGGTTCATCAAAAAAAATTAATATAATTTAATATTTTATAGAAAATCAGAAAATATGAGTTATGACAATGCGTTTTCAAAACAAGAACAGTGATTAAGTTTGCAGATGCAATGTATTGTTTTTAGTTTCAGATTTGCAATATGTTTGTAATAATAATATATGCTAAATGTTTAGATGCATTACAGAGAAGGCAAAATTTAAACATGAACAAAATCATAAATCGTATAACAATGACATATTGCAAATGATAAACTTCTGACTTGAACAATGATAAAGTTTACTGTTAATCAGTATTGTATCAAAGTTTCAAACCGATTACGTATTCAATTAAGCTTGATAAACAACAAGCTGATACGCAAACAAAACACACAAAAAAAAAAATCAGAAATCTTAATCAAGGTCCTTAGCTATGATCTCTCCAGTGAGTACCTAGTACTTGGGTACTTGTACCAGTAGTCAGTACGCATCCCAAGGGTATGGGTACGAGTACCCATGCAACATAGGTTTAAACAATTAATGAGCACATGTCCCGTGTTGGCTATTCCTGATTTCTCCAAGCCCTTTGAGCTTGAGTGTGATGCATCTGAAGAAGGAATAGGTGTTGGTTTAATGCAAAACAAACATTCTATTGCCTATGAAAGAAGGAAATTGAGAGGAGCAAAACAAAAGTAGTTCAATATATGATAAGGAAATGTTGGCAATAATGCAAGCATTAGCCAAATATAGACATTATCTTGTGAGGCGTAAAGTCAGAGTCAAAACGGATCATAATAGCCTCAAATATTTTCTAAATCAGCAAGACTTAGTGAAAGACATCACAAGTGGGTAAGCAAAGTACAAGCTTACAATTTTGACATAGTTTATGTCAAAGGAAAAAAAATAGTGGCTGATGCGTTGTCTAAAAGACCTCATTTATGTTCTTTAGTTGAAATTACAGCAGATTGGAAGGAGTTAATATTAGTTGACTATGTCAAAGATTCTTGGGCTTCATTGCAGTTTAAACAGTACATTATATATTTGATATTTCTGATTTGATGATTAGCATGTATCTCAAAAGACAACTAATACTCTGATCTCTGCTGTAAATAGTCCTCCAATCTGCATTGATCATTCTTTATTTAAATGCCTCTGAAATGTCTTAAATTCTGTCTGAATCAGGGGTTTCCAGCCACTAAATCAATGATGGGCATTAAGTGGTTTTCATCCTTTTTTTGCCATAAAGGGTTTTGTCCTCAAGTTAATTGAAACATAATTCATGCTCCACAATGAGTAAAATCAGATAATAAAATGTTTCTCTATCTTGGCATTCCCCTTGCCTGGTTTCTTTTTAAATACCCTTTTCCTTCAATGGCCATAACTCTTCACATTCCTTCATGACATTTGAAAGAAATTATTGTTATTTAAAATAAAGTTTAATATTTTAATTTAGATTTTATAATTATATAATCTCTTATATTTTAATACTGTAATTTTACATGTGTAAAATTGTATAATTTTGTATAATTGTGTAATATAGTAATTGATACCCCTAACATCTATGAAGGAGCTGGTATCTTGTAATAATAAAGGTGTGACCTACATTTGTAATAAGTGATCCATATAATATTGGATCAAAAGATTGTAAAAAGCCATATAGTAAAGGCATGGCTTATGAGAAGGATAGGGTAGGCTGGTGTTAAAATTAAAATTGAAATTGTCAATGAGGGTCTGTCCTCATCTGGTATATCTCATGTAACTAAAGCGAGACTTGTAAACTAATTAATGAACAGGACTGAAAAGTCCCAGGCAAGACTGGAGGTTTTTTTTTACTCTATTCTTTCCTACCAGTGCCCACACGAACGGAGTTGTATATTTAAGTTTTTTTAATAAAATAAAATATTTGGCCTCGGCTTTTTACTAAAAAAAGGATTAATACTGTAATTTTATCTTATATTTAATTTTACTCAATATTTTAATTTATTGCTAGTATAGTCTCCTTTTAATAATGGACACTACAATCTGCCTGTTTTTTGCCTCAGGTGGACAAAGAACAACACATGATTCCAAGAACCAAACTCCTAAATTGTATACAAAGCTACCACTTAGGTAAACAAACAACTTCAGTACAAAGCTTTGCATTATTAATTTATTTGTCACTTTTGACTAGATTAATGAAAATAAAAAGCAATAAATGTAGACAGGTTGAATAACAACTTTAGCAGCACAAGCATAACTTCCACTGTCATTTAGAATTTTTGTGTTCAAATCTTTAGTTTAATGAAGGTTACAAATGCCCAATATTGGAACTTCAGAAATAATCATATTTTATCCCAAAAATCATTGTTTTAAAGTGAAAACACCTAAATTTTCTAAAAGCAAGAAAGAAAGATATTCAATAGCAAAACTACTCATAAACAAATAACAAAAGAATAACTAAAACAACCTGAAAATAGGCTGGAATTTCTCAATTGCCAGTTGGTTTTACTTGACAAGTTGAAGTTACGTAGCATTTCACATGGCACATTTTGTTTAGGAACTGTTTTAAGGATATATAGATATATAATCCAGATGTATAACTATGTTGATGTTTTTTGTTTATGTGCAGCAACTGTCCATCCTTAAAAATTACAGACTGTAGATGCTATTAGTATTGACAATTAGTGGAGCTGAGGCTAATGGCCTCCTGAACTGAAGTTGCTTTACATGTAAAACTCGTTTAAACTATATTTAATACAAAAAAAAACCTGAAAATAGGCTCTCAGTTCTCTATCCTAATACAGCAACTACCAAGAATAGCCATTGTTATAAATAGCAATTTGGCACGTGAACATCTTCTAGGATTCTGATGTAGCTCCTTGCTCTAAGACCTAGCAAATCCTCTAACGAACATTGAAACCTTAATCGTCAATCAATTTTGAATCTGATGTGTTCTAGGGCTTGGAAAAAACTGTAAACTGAAGATGAAACCCTACTATGACAGTATGCCAAACATTTGTATATAAAACCCTAACAGTCCTCCTTAATCAGCAAACTGCGAAGACCATTGCCTAGGGTTCAGCTAGACTAAATACCATGGTTGAACCCTCAAATGAAAGTATGGCGAAACCCTAGGCACAAGATTCAGCAATTCCAGCAATAGACACAAAAGTGTAATTATATTCTGCAATGAAAGACTTGAAGGAACTGATGAAAGCTATCATTTTTAAATGGTAAGGTCTCCCTCTCAAAGGTGAAAGCTGGTACCTAGGATAAATCAAGAAAACCCTAAACCTGCAAACTGAAGTCGGCACTGCCATTGTTTGCCATATTTTGCTGATCAAAGGATATGATGTTTGAAAGACAGAAACTCAATTGTTTAGACTGCCAATATGATGATATTTGTATGAAAACAGGGTTATAGTGAAAGTTTCATAAGCCACTATCAGACATAAATGCAGGGCTACTGTCATTCATGACTGAACATTATATTTTGCTACCATAGAAAACTGAAAAGCTACTGATCACGGGAAAAACCCTGCTAGGTATGCTTCCATTCACTTTTGGCACACTTTTGAGGTTATCAGGCTACTTAGAGTGCTCACAGACTACTTTAAGCACCTCCATTTAGACATTTTTGTCACTAAACAGACAACCCTGCTGCAGTACACCATCCTGATGCTTATGCCACTAAAAGCTTCCTCTAAGGCTGCCCAGTCCTGAAAAATGGATATCCCCTCCAAGTCCCCAAGCCCCCAAAACGTCAAGAATATCACCTAGAGTCCTAGGGAGGCATCCCAACAGACATTGTTTGTAACTCTTAATGACATCTAAACATCTAGACTCCTAGTGAAGCTACTGTTATATGCTGACAATCTCATCCTAATTTCAAAAACAGGCCATGGGTTGAGAGAGTATTTGAAGGACTTGGAACTTTTTCCAAGAGGTTGAGATGTAAGTGACCAAGAACGAAGTCGTGATCATTTTATTAAATAAAAAAGAGGAAAAAAAGTAACTTTCTTTTTCAAGAAAGCCCATTGAAAATAATTTAAAAGTACAAGTATCTTGGGATTAATTTCACTACAAGCTCGGTCGGGAGTCTTGTAGAGTGAGAAGGATAGGAGTATTAAAGCTCTTACTTACTTCAAAACAGGTGTTTAAAAAGCTGAAATTTGGGATTAAAAATCAAGAAAACTTTTTGGTTTGCAGGTCACACCGGTTGTCCTTTGTGGCAGCAAAGTCTGGGGAAGTGGCATGTCAAATTGCAATTAGAGATAGAAGGAAACCAAAAGCATCTAATCACAAGCAGTTTCAAAGTCAAAACCACATTCCCTTCTGAGATTATTTTGGCTGAAGCAGAAACTTTCTCATTGGAGGCATCAGTGACAGCCTGGCTGCTAGGTTATTTAAAGAAGGTTGAAAACATGGATAAATCATAACCATCATTGGCTTAAAATAGTTATGAAGGATGAATTCGGCTGTAAGAAGAAAACTTGGGTGAATCATAACAACAAATGGTTGAGCAAGTGTGACATCAATTCGCATGAATTCTCCTAACACCAATGAGGAAATAAAAAAAATGTGACAGAAAATTTCAGGGCTGTCATGCGGACAAAGCAGATTATGATGAAAAAAGACTAGAAAGTCAAAGACTTCAACCAACCTAGGAATGTGTCGAAAAAACATATTCAGGGGACAGTTATTTAGAGAAAAGTAAAGTTATTATTTGCGGAGGTGAAGACCAGATTGTGCCATTTAGGTGCAAGACTAGTATATGGACTATACCTAAGGAAGTTTGGGAAGAGAGAACTTGCATATTCTGTAGTAAAGGGGTGGTGGAGACCACATGGTACTTTGTCAAAGAGTGCACTTATGAGAATATTAGTACTTGGAATGAAAACAGCTTGAAAGTTTGCAGCATGTACCAGTTATTTGAGGAAGCTAGGATTAGCAAAACTGCTAGCTTCCTAGTCAAAATCCATAATAGTAGATCCAATATCAAAATGAGTTTGAAGATTACTTATGGCTGTGATTTTCAGTCCCTTAGACTACTTGGTGTCACGGACATCATTGAAATCTTTCATTCACTCACTTGTAACATTGTATTTGGCACCCTAAGTTTCTATAACGCCACCTAAAATCCTCTATGAATCCATCAATTAGTTTTTATGACTACCTTTGATAAGATCCCTTGTAACGCATAAGATCTTTACAACAATAACTTTTTAACCTTTGAGACATTCTAATAAGTCAGAAGTGCCCTTGTCCTGCAACACATTTGCAACTGAAAAATATTTCAATACACTCTTTAATACAGATAAGCAATAACTTGTCACTTATTTCCCCCCCAACACTACCTGGGATCCTGACATTAAATACATAAATATTAAAATTAGATAGATCGAAAATACCTTATGGTATGATGCTCCTGACACTAAAATTCTACCATTATACTAAATATAAATCGAACATATCAAACATTTGGAACCATTTTCAGTCAACAACTGCTGGCTAAATTCATTTATATCTACTTAGATGGGTTTGTTGTCCCTGAAGTATCTATATCATTTGTGCTTATTGATATGCAGATAGAAAATTAATTTCATGTTATCTAACCATCAGTGTAGCGACTGGGTATTTTATATATTTAATGACCGTTTAAATTAAGATAACACATTCATTTGACAAAAACGCAACAACTGCTGCAAAATTTCTATGCAGAATTACAGTAAAAGCTTTCATGCAAGTCCAATGAAGTAGTTATAATAAGTATGTGACAAAATCCCACAAAAAAGTATGATAATTGAAGAACAAAGTAGAAAATGTCTTATACATGTGATGGTCAAAATGATATATACCAATTATACAGGATATCAAGAAACACATTCGAAATATCCGTCTCCCTAACTGTCTCTATGACTGTAGACTTGCCTGCAAAAAGTTTAACGATTCCAGCCAGGCCAAAAATTGTATGTGTCCGAGGACGCTGACTTGAAAGATAGGCAGGCATCTCTCCTGCACATTAATAGCATTATGCAACAGATTTAAGCGGACAACTTCAACTCATAATTAACAATGTTAAATAAATGACAATAAACTTCAAATAGAGTAGCACAGTATGCTCAAACATAATTTCTTCTAGTAGATATTGCATAGAGATGAACATAAATTTGACTATATACTTGTCATCTAACATTCATCTCAGGGTCTAATTAAACATATACATCTAGTCATGGTCTTTTCCTCCTGAGAAGAAAATGTGATACCAATCGAGTTCTTTATTTTCATCATGTTCGATGATCAAATCCTCAACCTTTAGGCATTTTAATAAAGTTAAAAAGGATCACATCAGAAGTCAAACAATGTGGCAAATGTGATTTTTAACCTTCCTGTCACCGTATATGTGTTCACAACACTATTCATTCAAAAAATTAAAACTAACATTTAAATAGGAACTTATAAGCTGCTCGAATCAGACAATCAATAATCTGAATGATAAGGAATAAGAAAAGATCACCTATCGACTGCAATGCTCCATCTGTGCGACTAATGGATAAAAGATCACAATTCCCACCATCCGTAGGTTCAATTATATATTGGTCTGTAAATTCCCATAAACGCATCCGGTTACAGAGGCGTTGCTCCAAACTAGCGTATTCCATGTTTTGTTCAAGGAAATCGCCTTGAGAACAACACCCCTACCAAGACAATCTGGTTAGATTTTACAGTCCGTACAAACATTTACATTACAAACTTATATGTTCAGGAAGCACAAAAAACAAATTGAAAACATTTCAACCATATACAGTTTCTTGAGTTGCCTTCTTGTATAAACAAAATGTAACGAGCATCATTTTGTTGACAAATTTTCTTGCCACCATTTCCAGTCTTTCATAGCATAACCCATTAAACATATGTAAAGATTCCATTGTGATGATTCATGTGCTTCCGTAAAGAGAGTGAAGATGAAGGCATAAGCCGTGAGGCCAGCGTCGATCCAGCCATCAAAAATCTAAATCGTACCAAGTAGAGTTAAAAAAGAAACTAAGTCCAACTACTTGGTAATATTTAGATTTTTGATGGCTGAATAGACTGCCTCCAGCGGTGAGTATAGGCGAGTGTGACAGTGATGGTGATGGCTATGGATGCAAGGCAAAGAGTTCGGATCTGAGGGGCAAATAATAACATCTATAAGCGGAGATTGAATCACATTCATGCAAACAGGATATGGGTTGAAGTAGTTCGATTTAACTGCAATGAGCGTCCCATTGCCCCCCTTTGAAATTTGAGTGATCCGTATATGCCAACTCGAATCGATCTATTGCTAAATAATATCCAAAGCATGACGATTCTGATAACAAATTGAAAACTGTAAACAGACCTGAAAAAGCTAAAGCGCAGCTTTTGTGCATATAAACTGAACATCGTTTACATCTGATAAGAAATTCAAGGCCTGCTTTATTTGACCTCTGGTATTACGAAATGCTAAATTATCTAGAGAATTGCGAGTAATAAGTCCCAGAGAAATCCAATAAGCGCGACGCGCATAAGAGAAGGGTGATATGATGAAGTACCTGCAGCTGCAGGCGAAGGCGCGGGAGAGAAGAAGAAAGAAATAATGCCCTGTAGGCTGTGCTAGTATGGCAGAGGAGAATTGCCCGTGTATGCTGACGTGTAAGTGCCAATTTTAGCGATGCTAAAACCGGGCTTCGTTGCTCATTTATACCTATCTCAAAAGTGCTTCAAACTCAAAACGCACGAATAGGAAAAATGAAAAGAAATTTGTGCGGGAGTTTGGCCCTTGTTTTGTGCGAGGGGAGTTTGGCTCTGTTGTTTTTCCGAATTTGTTTTTCAAAAAAATGTTATGAAATTTCGCCATTTTTGGTGGGGTAATTGTTTGGGGATGGTATGGAGACTCAACAAATGGTTAATTTGGGTAATGTTCAAGATTCAAATATAGAATTTCTCAAATTATTTTTTATTAATATTAATTTGGATATTATAAAAATATCACAAATATATTTTATTTTTAGTATTATATGGTTTAATCTTTTGTAAAAGTGTTCAAACCAAACGTTTTAATTAATAATATTGAATTGATTGGTTTTGAAACAATTTATGAAGATGTCACTCTTAATGAAGTCTTCAAAGTTTTTTCCAAAACTCTTCTACATGGCAAGAGCTTTAAAACTTCTCTGTATTTTGACAATAAGTGTCAATTGTTAAAACAATGTAAGCTCATAAGTTTTTTTTGTATGTAGGATCCTCGCTATAAACATGCTTAAAAATTGGGTGAATATTTCACGGGTCCCTTGTGGGGTTAAAATTGACATAATCTAGAACCTTACCAAGGACTTGTTTCCTTTTTAATTTGTCGAAGTCAACCATTGAGACTTTATTCTTGGGTATGAACCTTGTTGTGTTAGGATCTCTCTACTAGTGTTATTTCCTTGTAGTAGGAATGCAATGGTGTTTGACTAGCAAATCCTTAAGGTGTCAATCTATCTAAAGTTTCTTACTTTGCCCTTATTTTACTAGCTCTTCCTAAACCACACTATCACCTCTATTGTGATGGTAATATGTGTTGAAGTAGATAAGATTTGAGAGCTAGTAAATTTCCACAATCCATGACATCAATTGAAAATGTCGCTTCTAGATGTGATTGTGTAAGTTTTTTTGCATCAACATTTTGGATCACACTCTATGATCCATCATCAAGATGAGAGAGAACAAGAGGAGAAAATGGCTTACCTTGCACCTCAAGAATTTTTGACATATAAATTAATGACATGCATCATGTCCACAAGTCTTGTATATCAATTTATCAAACGTTTGTTTTTAGTGTCAATACTTTGAACATATAATTACCTCTAGTAAGAAATTACATCTAACTATGCATAATTCGTTCCACAATTAAGCTCTATCACCACGACCACTAGTAGAACACCAGAGGATTGATCTACTACTTTCGGTATGCAAGCATTGATAGGATCTTCAATCTTATATCACCATAGATACCATTGCTCCCATACACTATTGTCGCAAGATTGCTCGGCCATAATTACCACAGTGATTCCACACACATTCCACACATGGATACAAAGAAGTTCTTATTTATTTATATCAGTATCTGATCTTACATATGTCGGCTTTACACCAAGTGTATGACAACATCAATACAAAAAATGTTATATTTTACATTTAATGCAAAGCATCAATCCTAAATCTAGGACATACATAAGAACACGCTACAATACATCCCACAAATAGGTCGGGCTTAAGGTATTACAATTCATTTTATCAAAGTCATTTGAATACCACGACCATGTCCAAATGATGAAGACAAAAAATAAGCATTACCATCAAACGAAGAATATCCATAGTATGTTATATCCAAGCACCAAAATGTTTGACGAACTGCACATCAGCAATCACTAGAAATTGATAGGAATAGCCAAAAACTGAAATTATACAAGAGTACTAATATATATGAAGCACTAATAGAATATAATATGCTTGTCCTTGAAGCACTATTGAACATAAATAATGCTCAACCAAAATTCATGTTCACATATCGATGAACAATAAGATATACTTCATACTGCCAACAACCAACGAATACCACCAAAGTGTCGATATGGAGATTTTGACATCAATGACAATCAATACCATCAACAATACTAACAGGACTAAGTTTACAAACATAAAGGTGTACATAGGGGACCCAGAAAAATGATCATATCAGTACCAACAAAAATGCATATGGGGAGGCTACAATGCTTACAACATACACAAGTCTGTTAATCAATGAAAAGGCTAAAGAAGTAGTGGTAGCTCTATTAGAAACTACATGAGAAATAATTTAACTCTCCAAGGAGACTAGTAGGCCAGGTTGATCTCATAACATTCCCTAAGAGTGTGTTATCCTCTTAATATTCATGTGTGATGTCAGTTTTTCATACACCTTTACATGAGCAAAATAGGTGCTCTTCAAATCCCTCGCACTCAATGTAAGATGGAGAAATTATTCCTCAGAAAAACATGTGTAGTTTGATGAATTCTCATCAAGAAATAAAGTAGGTTTACTTAGCATTTATTTTTTCTTAAACATGTATTTTTCATAGATTGTTTCTCATGGAATGTGGTGGGTCTAATGGATCCACACCAAAATTTCATTGACTTCTATAAGAATTATTTTGTCTTTACTAAATAAAATTTGTTAGTTTTTTAGCTTTTGTCATGTACTATGTTATATGGTCATATAGATTTTTTCCAACAATAATCATGAACAAATGCACAATGTGTTGTAACATTTGTACCTGCAAATGGTAACACCACTATGCCATTTATTATTGTGTCTATTCTAATAGGGTTTTTTGGGATATTTTCAATATTGATGTCAAAGCCTTTGGAGTTGTTGATTTTAAATCTTCAACTGTAGTAGATGAAAGGGCTCATCTCTAGAACTCCCTTGTAAATTAATTGATCTAAGATTTAATGCATTGTTAATTTATGCTTTGATGTGGTTAAGGTTGCATCTAACAATTAATATTTTCTTGTGATGAGATTGATGAATGGAAAGTGGGACACATGGTTCTATGTATATATAATAAATTTGGTCTTTATGATATCAAAGGTAGCTACCAAACTAATTATTTATTGTGATACACCTAGTCCAATTTATGTAGTGGAGTGGAAAGAGTGATGAATTCATTTTATCATGGAATAAACTTGCATGGATATATTTATTCATGTAGCTAATTGGTGCACTCTTTTGGTTATGATCCTAGTAAATATTATAATTTTTTAACACTCTTTTATATGTTTTCAAGATGAGTGGGGCCTTCACTATTAGTTTGTGGTGGTTGATCATGAAAGTATTGTACACTCACCATGTATTATTTTCAAAGTTTAAGGCTGGGTCGGGCCCCAAGTGAAGGTTTGGGGTGCAACCCCCTGTCAAGTGTTTTTCGGTTAACTCGTCAAGCATTTTTCGGTTAGCTCATCAAGGATTTTTTAGGTTAATTTTCTATCCAACATTGGCAAATAGTCAAAAAGGCCTATAAATAAGTGGCAATGTAATGTAAAATGATTAGATTGTAATTTCCTATTTGCTAGTGTTGGCTAAAACTTTTGTGAGACAATGTCACCACAACTTATAAAATGGTGATGTTAGGCAACGTCTCATGATATTTATCTCTCCTCTCAGCAATAGGGGAGGATCCCTTCTTACCATTGGTGGCTTTAATAGGAACTTAACTAAAATTATAATAAAGGTGGTTCTCCTTAATCAATTCCTCTTTTTTCAAGAATGATTTTATAACGACTTATGAAATACTCAAGAAACTTTAACAAAAACCACCTATTGCAATGATAATATTGATGACTTGGGAGTTGTTGTAGGAATAACACCAAAGACACCAATCTACTTTATATGATGGAATAGGTACAGAAACCTAAAGTTTATGCACTTATCATGAGTAAGGAATTGATATTCTATATAAATAATAAGGCACAAAGTCTCCTACTAAATATTCACTAAATTTAAAAGTTCCTATAACTGAAGTGCAAAATCTTATAGCTCTAAGTATTCACAGCCACTATCAACTATAGCAATTCTCTTTTTTCTTTTTTACAGCACAAAGTCTTCAAAACCTTAAATTGAATGCTCAATAGAATTATGTAAAGCAACTATAAGTTGAATCCAAGATAGATTAATCAATGCAACATAAGAATATACTAATCAACCTCAAGCTTCACAACACAAAGTTTGATAATACTTGCTTCTTTTGTTCACTTTAGAAATCTTGTTTCAAGAAACACAACGTTTTCAAGTAACAAGAAATTTTAGCATAGCCTTTTTGCATAAAATAAAAGATAATATTTACAATGAAGCCACTCCTTTATATAGGCAAGGAGTGGAGAGAAAGATGGAGAAAGAAAAGGAAACCCTTAACCACATTTGGCTTGTTTGAAATCCTACTTTGACTTATTCAAAATTACAAGGCCTAATGCACTTGCAATCTGATTACATGCAGCTACTATATAGGTGCAAGTTCCCCTACATTTACAACTTGTTTCTATCCTACATGTAATATGTCAAAAAATCTACACCTATCTATAAATCTTGGGAAAATAATAAGTGTTTATCTTCAGATAGTGTCGATGAAAGCCTTGAACTTGTGAAGAGACTCATGTACAATTGCATTATATGGTGCACCCATGTGTTGTGCAATGATAGTTGTCTTATCTATTATGTTTGCACCTTTAAAAACATCTTTTTTTGTATCCTCCAACATTGATCTGAAGATGATTTAGTAGAATCTTATAGCTTGTTAGTTTTTCAATTAAGATGAAATCAAAATTATCCACCTCAAGCTCTAGGAAAATTACTTTTGTGAACTCTATCATTGTAGTCACCCAAAATCGGGCTAATAAAACCTAAGGCCCTATTTCCCTAATTCAAAGTAATCTCCTAATTATGTTAATTTGATTCTTGATTATTAACATAATTCGATAAATTTGATAAAATCAATAAAACTTCATAAATCAAGTATTTAATCATCAATAATTGATTAAAAAATCACATTGATTACCTCTAAGCCTAATTAATTAAATTAATCCCATTAAATGCATGACTAGAGTAATCAATTAAAACAAATTAATAAAAGGGCTCAAAATTACATGTCACCTCTCAAGGGACAACAAATACAAATTTAACTAATGAGAGGAGAGTCGCATGGATCACTCACATGGATCAAGCCAAGATGCATCTTAACCACTCTTTTTAAAATGCATCTCAACCATTTAAATTGATGAAGTTCTATAAAAGAAGTATTTTCAAACTCAAAACATAATAGTTAATTGCATTTACATCTACATGCTGCAAAATTAGATTCCTAGCTAATTAGATAATACTTCATTTTGATAGCTTAATTATGAAGGAATTAATGGTGTTATTTGATGTTTCATGGTTTGTATCTTCAATAGATTAGAATCTCTCATTCTAACATTGCATTGTCACTATTTAGAGTCTAAGGCTGAGAGAAATTTAGATTTTAGATATACTCTGGTTAGTTGGAGAGCAATAAAATGGTTTTGTTAGTATTCTTAATTCTTCAATTGATTGATTTACTAATAATATAATGTCTTATTGAAGTGTTGTGTTGCAGGTTAGTAGGTACAATAAATACACACATTTATGGCACCCACCATTGGGCCAAGCCCTGGATTTCTATAATTTTAATCAAATTGTTGTCGTTGTTTGACCATCAGAAGATCGCATTTAGGACTTTGGATCGCATCTAGGAAATTGGATTACACCCACTCAATACAGGATCACACCCGGGGTTTCCTACATCACATATGGTAAACTTTGTATCGCTTTTGATATCCTTAATCATATTTGGGAAATTGGATTGCATTTGGTTAAAAATTGAATCACATCTGGTTAATTTGATTACAAATTTAATTTTTCTAATGGCTAATGGGTGACTATTGTAATTTTATTTGATCATTACAACTTAATAGTGGTTTGCAGGTCGAATTGTCCAAGATAACAACAATAACAACAAAAAACTAATAATGGATTGTCTTGTAGGTTGCCTAAAGGAGATCAACCAAACACATTCATGCTTTTCTCCATGTGATTTTGAGGAATTTAAGCACAATTTGAAATCAATTTTCAATCTAATAAGAGGATTATACTCTTTTTCCTTTGGGAAAATCAAAAACTCAAAAATTAGATTGAAATTTGCAGACAAATTGGAGTTAATTGAACTTACAATTTGACGCAAGGCGGGACAGGATGAAGGGCCAAAAGCACACCTTGATCACAACCCTCCTTCGTGCAACTATACCAATTACATCTAACTATGCATAATCAGATCCACAATTAAGCTCTATCACCATGGCCACTAGTAGAACACCAGAGGATTGATCTACTACTTTCAGTATGCAAGCATTGACAGGATCTTCAATCTATCACCACGGATACCACTGCTCCCATACATTGTTGTCACAAGATTGCTCGGTCACAATTACCACAGTGATTCCACACACATTCCACACATGGATACAAAGAAGTTCTTATTTATTCATATCAGTATTTGATCTTACATATGTTGGCTTTACACCAAGTGTATGACAACATTAATACAAAAAATGTTATATTTTACATTTAATGCAAAGCATCAATCCTAAATCTAGGACATACATAAGAACACGCTACAATAGATCCCACAAATAGGTCGGGCTTAAGGTATTCAAAGCCATTTGAATACCATGACCATGTCCAAATGATGAAGACACAAAATAATCATTACCATCAAACAAAGAATATCCATAGTATGCTATATCCAAGCACCAAAATGTCTAATGAACTGCACATCAGCGATCACCAGAAACTGATAGGAATAGCCAAAAACTGAAATTATACAAGAGTACTAATATATATGAAGCACTAATAGAATATAATATACTTGTACTTCAAGTACTATTGAACATAAGAAATGCTCAACCAAAATTCATGTTCACATATCGATGAACAATAGGATATACCTCATACTGCCAATAACCAACCAATACCACCAAAGTGTTGGTATGGAGATTTTGACATCAATGACAACCAATGTCATCAACAATACTAACAAGACTAAGTTTACAAACATAAAGGTGTACATAGGGGACCCAGAAAAATGATCATACCTGTACCAACAAAAATGCATATGGGGAGGCTACAATGCTTACAACATACACAAGTTTGTTAATCAATGAAAAGGCTAAAGAAGTGGTGGTATCTCTATTAGAAACTACATGAGAAATAATTTAACTCTTCAAGGAGACTAGTAGGCCAGGTTGATCTCATAACATTCCCTAAGAGTGTGTTATCCTCTTAATATTCATGTGTGATGTCATTTTTGTATACACCTTTACATGAGCAAAATAGGTGCTCTTCAAATCCTTCACGCTCAATGTAAGATGGAGAAATTTTTCCTCGGAAAAACATGTGTAGTTTGATGAATTCTCATCAAGAAATAAAGTAGGTTTACTTAGCATTTATTTTTTCTTAAACATGTATTTTTCATAGATTGTTTCTCATGGAATATGATGGGTCTAATGGATCCACACCAAAATTTCATTGACTTCTATAGGAATTATTTGTCTTTACTAAATAAAATTTGTTAGTTTTTTAGCTTTTGTCATGTACTATGTTATATGGTCGTATAGATTTTTTCCAACAATAATCATGAAAAAATGCACAATGTGTTGTAACATTTGTACCTGCAAATGGTAACACCACTATGCCATTTATTGTTGTGTCTATTCTAATAGGATTTTTTGTGATATTTTCAATGTTGATGTCAAAGCCTTTGGAGTTGTTGATTTTAAATCTTCAACTGTAGTAGATGAAAGGACTCATCTCTAGAACTCCCTTGTAAATTAATTGATCTAAGATTTAATGCATCATTAATTTATGCTTTGATGTGGTTAAGGTTTCATCTAACAATTAATATTTTCTTGTGATGAGATTGATGAATGGAAAGTGGGACGCATGGTTCTATGTATATATAATAAATTTGGTCTTTATGATATCAAAGGTAGCTACCAAACTAATTATTTATTGTGATACACCTAGTCCAATTTGTGTAGTGGAGTGGAAAGAGTGATGAATTTGTT
Source organism: Chamaecyparis obtusa (assembly GCA_027943335.1). Classification (NCBI taxonomy): domain Eukaryota; kingdom Viridiplantae; phylum Streptophyta; class Pinopsida; order Cupressales; family Cupressaceae; genus Chamaecyparis; species Chamaecyparis obtusa. Next base: position 810,102 of record BSBK01000561.1, read on the forward strand.
TTATCATGGAATAAAATTGCATGGATATATTTATTCATGTAGCTAATCGGTGCACTCTTTTGGTTGTGATCATAGTAAATATTATAATTTTTTAACACTCTTTTATATGTTTTCAAGATGAGTGGGGCCTTCACTATTAGTTTTTGGTGGTTGATCAGGAAAGTATTGTACACTCGCCATGTATTCTTTTTGGAGTTTAAGGCTGGGTCGGGCCCCAAGTGAAGGTTTGGGGGTGCAACCCCCAAGAAATTTTTTGGTTAACTTGTCAAGTGTTTTTCAGTTAACTCGTCAAGCATTTTTCAGTTAGCTCGTCAAGCATTTTTTAGGTTAATTTTCTATCCAACATTGGTGAAATTCAAAAAGGCCTATAAATACGTGGCAATGTAATGTAAAATGATTAGATTGTAATTTCCTATTTGCTAGTGTTGGCTAAAACTTTTGTGAGACAATGTCACCACAACTTACAAAATGGTGATGTTAGGAAACGTCTCACAATATGTACCTCTCCTCTCAGCAATAGGGGAGGATCCCTTCTTACCGTTGGTGGCTTCAATAGGAACTTAATTGAAATTACAATAAAGGTGGTTCTCCTTAATCAATTCCTCTTTTTTTAGGAATGATTTTATAACAACTTAATCAATTCCTCTTTAATCACTGTTTAGAGTCCAAGGCTAAGAGAAATTTAGATTTTAGATATACTCTTGTTAGTTGGAGAGCAATAAAATAGTTTTGTTAGTATTCTTAATTCTTCAATTGATTGATTTGCTAATAATATAATGTCTTATTGAAGTGTTATGTTGCAGGCTAGCAGGTACAATAAATACACACACATTTATGGCACCCACCATGGGGCCAAGCCCTAGATTTCTGCAATTTTAGTCAAATTTTTGTCATTGTTTGACCATTAGAAGATCGCATTTAGGACTTTGGATCACATCTAGGAAATTGGATTACACCCGCTCAATACAAGATCACACCCAGGGTTTCCTACATCGCATATGGTAAAATTTGTATCGCTTTTGGTATCCTTAATCATATTTGGGAAATTGGATTGCATTTGGTTAAAAATTGGATCACATCTGGTTAATTTGATTACAAATTTAATTTTTCTAACGGCTAATGGGTGACTATTGTAATTTTATTTGATCATTACAACTTAACAATGGTTTGTAGGTCGAATTGTCCAAGATAACAACAACAACAACAAAAAACTAATAATGGATTATCTTGTAGGTTGCCTAAAGGAGATCAACCAAACACTTTCATGCTTTTCTCCATGTGATTTTAAGGAATTTAAGCACAATGTGAAATTAATTTTCAATCTAATAAGAGGATTATATTCTTTTTCCTTTGGGAAAATCAGAAGCTCAAAAATTAGATTGAAATTTGGAGACAAATTGGACTTAATTGAACTTACAATTTGACCCAAGGCAAGGCAGGATGAAGGGCCAAAGGCACACCTTGATCACAACCCTCCTTGCAGAGATCACACACGGAAGCAAATATACAAGTGAGAGAGAGAATGCATAAAAAATCCTTTATTATTCATAAATCACCTCATACATGTCAGGCTATAAGGCCTTCCCGATTATGGCCAATACGTCGAATTTAATTACAATAGTCCTCCAACATGCAAGGAATCAAAAACTATCTTCAAACTCCTAAAAACTCATATCCCCCAAAAATGACTCCTAAAACTACAACTAACAACTACATTTATACAAGAGGCTACTGAAACAAGTCAGCCTTCAAATCCATCATTAGTAGAAGGAACAACTAGATCTAGGTCCACACGCTTCCCAATAACCAATACCAACATTAACTTTGTGACCATAATTAAATGCACAAGTTGGCCTCAATAGGAAATCAAAATAAATCACTCGGTGAGCAAGACTATCGAGCACCAAGAAATAACTCGGCAAATGAAGGAACTGAGCCAACTCAGTCAATGAAGGAACCAAGCAATAATTGAGCCCCGTCGGTAAAACAAAGGAAAACATCATCGAGAGCCAAAAGAAGCTACCGAGTAAACCTAACACTTCTAACTTGTTTTTGGTGATACAAGATTTCCAAGGACCCAAGATGCTCCTGCATCAGACACCTGGGGTTGTTTGAAATGATTCTCCAAATCATGGAGCAGTTACAACCCGAGCTGAATCCAACTTAGATTGTGAAATCCACAAACTATCTTCAATCGATTTGGTCTTCCACTTTACCAGATATTCCATATACTCTTTTCCTCTTGTGCTTCTGCCAACTCTTTGCTCCTAAATCTGTTCAACTTCTTATGTCTATCTCTTAGGATAATCATGCAGTAGTGTCATGCATTCATCAGGTTCATAATACTCAAGCAAATCTATAATGTTGAATATAGGTGATATATCCATGTCATCAGGTAATTTAATCTCATAAGAATTTCCACTATCAAATCTCCTCAATATCTTGCAAGGACCAAATTTCTTCATTTTCAACTTCCCATATGTTCCAATAGGAAATCTGCCTTTCTTCAAGTGTACCATTAGTTCATCCCCAACTGTAAAAGTCTTATGTCTTCTTGATCTATCTGCTCTATCCTTATATTTATGATTACTATTCTCTGACTTATGTTTCATTTCCTCATGCAATGTCTTCATGAACTCAGCAAACTTCACTCCTTCAACACTTCTCTTTTCTTCACCAATAATATCCTTCAAATCAGATATACCTCTCGGTTGTATGCCATTAACAATCTCAAAAGGTATTTTCCCAGTACTCCTATTCACTAAATTATTGTATGCAAACTCTGCTTGTGCCAACATAGAATCCCAATTACTTGGTTTATCTCCAACTAAGCATCTCAAAAGATTACCCAAACTTCTATTCACAACCTTTGTCCATCCATTAGTCTGTGGGTGTAATGTAGAACTATATCTCAACTCGGTGCCCAACTTTTTCAAAAGAGTCTTCCAAAAGTATCCAACAAACTTACTGTCTCGGTCAGAGATGATACTCCTCGGTAATCTATGCAATCTGAAAATTTTCTTAAAGAAAAGATCTGCTATATGCACTACATCTAATATCTTTCTATAGGGTACAAAATGTGCCATCTTAGAAAATATATCCACAACAACAAATATAGAATCATTACCTCTCGCTGTCTTCGGTAAGCCAAGAACAAAATCCATACTGATGTCAATCCAAGGTTTCTCAGGAATAGAAATCGATGTATACAATCCAGTATTCTGACTTACTCCCTTTGAAACTTGACAAACTCCACAACTTTTCACAAATTTTTGAACATCCTTATACAACTACAGCCAAAAGTATTTCTCCTTGAGCAAATTCAATGTCTTTTCAATGCCAAAATGTCCAGCCAAACCACTACTATGTTTCTCCTTTATCAAATTAGTTGTCATTGATCCTCTTAGTATACACAACTAAATACCTTTAAACAACACACCTTCTTGAATGAAATAGTCTTCCCATTTACTACTCGATTGATCTTGAATAGGTGCTATGCACTTCCTCCACGACTCATAAAAATCAAGATCATTTTCATACAAACGTTTCATGTCATCAAAACTAAGAACTTTAATTCTCATCTCGATCATCAAAGATCTTCTACTCAATGCATCAACAACTTGGTTAGTGACTCCACTCTTATATTTTATCACAAATGTATAACTCTACAAATATTCAACCCATTTCATATGTCTTCGGTTCAACTTATTCTGACTACCTAAATACTATAAAGCCTTATGATCAATATACAACACAAATTAACTCGGTATCAAATAATGTCTCCATTTCTTTAGAGCTTGAACAATAGCATAGAAATCTTGATCATACACATAATATTTCCTTTTTGCATCATACAACTTCTCACTAAATAAAGCAATAGGTTTACCTTCTTGACTCAACACAAGTCGTATTGCATTACCACTTGCATCACATTCAACTTGAAATACCTTATTGAAATCAGGTAAAGCTAATACAGGTAATTCAACAACCTTTTGCTTCATAGTCTCAAAATTTTTATCAGCTCCATGTGTCCATTTGAATTATCTTTTATCTCCTCTCATAGTCTCAGTCATAACATTACAAATTGAACTAAACTTCCTAATGAGCTTTCGGTAAAAACTTGCTAAACCATGAAATGATCTTACCTCACTAGGGTTTTCAAGTGTAGGCCAATTAAAAATAGCTTCAACCTTTTCAGGATCTATTTTCAAACCATCAACTGAAATCACAAATCCCAAATACACAATCTCCTCTTTCATGAAGGAACACTTTTTCAAATTAATCAACAACTTTTCTTCTTTCAACCTCTGTAATAATTTTTCAACATGCAACAAATGCTCTTCTTTGGTCTTACTAAATATGAAAATGTCATCAAGATATACAATCTCAAATTTACCCAGAAAATTCTTCAAAACCTCATTCATTAATCTCATAAAACTACTCGGTGCATTAGTTAAACCAAAAGGCATAACCAACCACTCATACAGACTTTCTCTTGTTTTAAAAGCAATCTTCCACTCATCAACTTCTCTGATTCTAATATGATGATATCCACTTTTCAAATCAATCTTGGTAAAATATTTTGCTCCAATCAAACTATCCATTATGTCATCCATTCTTGGTATAGGAAACCTATATTTCACTATTATTTTGTTGATTGCTCTGGAATCAGTATACATTCTCCATTCTCCATTCTTCTTAGGTGCCAATGCAGCTAGTACTACACAAGGACTCAAAATTTCTTAGATTAAACCTTTCTGCAACAATTCTTGGATCTGTCGGTTCAAAACCTGATTCTTGGTAGGTGTCAACTAATGTGGTGCCTTATTCGGTAAACTAGCTCTAGGGATTAGATCCATGCAATGATCAATGCTTCTCTTTGGTGGCAAACCATCAGGTACATTATCATAAATGAACCCTCTATACTCTGTGAGTATCTTATTGTGTACTAGAAAAAGTACCTTCATAGGGTTACTATTGCAAATAAATGAATAAAATAACTAAATTACCACAAAGGAAGAGCTATTTTAACAAATAAAGAACAATTAAGCACTCTATGGCTCTCTATTTAGTGATGCTATTAATAAGCTCTTAGTAAGCTCTCAATAGTGGTAGTCCTAAAACAAGAAATGATTATGATAAAGCAAAGCTAACAATTAATCCAAATCGAAATGCTAAATTGCTCCTATATTTGACTTTCTAGCTCTAAATTGCAAGAGGTTTGATGTTATTCTCAGATTTGTGGATGATTTGTGATTGAATTATGCCTTGTTTTTATATATTTAGGAAAGTGTAGGGAATGTAGTTGAGTTGATCACGATTAGGCTTGAGTTAAGTCCTTGGTTCCACCTTTGGAGACAATTTAAATATTGTGTCCTCAAAGCTTGGGACAAGAAGACAAAATGAGTGGAAAAGATGCTCTTTTAAAATGAGTGATTGATATTCAATTTAGGCTTGATCCATGTGAGCTTAATCTTCAATTCCTATTGGTTGATTGATTTTTCTCCCATTTGGTGGTTGAGAGAAAATAGGAATTAATTAATTGAATTTAATTAATTTGTTTAGCCATGTGTACCCCTTGAATGGGTTGATTTGATTTAAATTGAACAATGTAATTAATTAGATTAATTACACAATTAATTGATTTATCATGATTTATTTGATTTAAATTGATTTGATGGCTTTTGATTTTCAATTGATTTTGGATTAAGGTTTAATTACAATTTATCTTTGATTTTACCTTGATTTGATTTAATTGCCTTGAATTGCCTTGATTTCTCATTAAAATGATCTTGTCCATTTTTCAGCGATTACACTTATCAATCTCTTCAAAGATGTTATCCATTGTTTTCTCACTTGGTTTGTTAGGAATCAAAACAAAGCATACATCATTCTTCTTCAAATCCTTAACAAATTTTCTTCCTTCCATCAAACAAACTTTCACAGATGTACAAACATTACTAACAAGTTCTTCAATCAAAGGCAACAAGATTTGCTTTCTCCCATCAGCCCAAATAGTATACTTATGCAATCTCCCATCATATATAGCATGTCTGTCATATTGCAAAGATCTACCCAAAAAAATATGACAGCAATCCATAGCCATGATATCACACAACACTATCATGGTACTTTCCAATTTTCAAATTCAGATAACATTGTTCACTTACCAAGAGTGTATGCTCATCCTTGATCCACAAAATTTGATAGGGCTTTGGGTGTTTCACCCTTTCCAGCTGCAACTTTGTAACCATTTCCTTAGATGCAAAATTATCTAAGCTTCCACTATTAATGATTACCTTCGATACTTCATAAAAAACTCTACATCTAGTCTTAAACAAACTTTTCCTTATCAGATCTTCCTTATTACTTTCACTCCAAAGTGCTCTCATGACCATCAATTTATTTTACTTCTCAGGTTCATTCGGTGAGTCTTCTTGCACCAAATCATTTCTACTACTACTGACCTTCTTACTTACATGTGTACACTCAAATGACATATGTCCTTCTCCACAATTGTAACAAGTTCCTCAAAATCCACTTCTGCTAGAACCACCTCGGTACTTATTGCATCTTCCTCTAGTATAACTTTCACCTTTCCACTCGATCTTGCCTTCATCTAGATTTTCTTTATCTTTATCAGATCTATTTTTTTCACCAAAGGATCAACCTTTTCCTCTAGGGAATCTACCACCTCTTCCTCTTTGTCTTTGCACATGTCTTTTGTTCAATTTCTCCTTAGCTTTCAAGGTAAACTGATAAGCTTCCTCAATGTTTTCCAACTTAACCAAACTAATTTCTTCTTGGATGGAAACTATTAATCCATTCAGGTACCTAGCAATTCTTTCCACTTCATCTTTATCATGTCCAAATCTGATATCTAATCTATAGAATTCCTTAGTATAATCTTTTACCGACCTATCTTTCTACCTCAAACTTTGCATTCACCTAACAAGGTTAATCTGATAATCACAAGGTAAGAACTTTCCTTTCAACTTATTTACCATCTTATTCCATACCTTAATTTTTTCTTTGCCTTTCCTTTTTCTATCCAATTGCAGATGCTCCCACCACAAGGATGCATGGCTCTTCAGCTTTGTGCTTGCAATATTCACCTTCTTTTCCTTGGGGACATTTTTATATTCAAAGTACTTCTCTATCTCAGTGATCCAATCCACAAACTCATCTGAATCTAGCTTTCCACTATACTCAAGAGGATTGAAATGTGGTGCAGACTTCAGATTTGTCAAAGCCTTCAACAATATTCCTCACCCTGATCCATCACAGGTGCAGGTTTTGCATCACCTTATTCTTCTTTAATTTCTTCATCACTAGCATCTTCAATATGTCTTCCTCTGCGCTAGGCTATCTCAACAGCTTCTAGCCTAGCAATAATTTGTCTCAACATGTCTTCTAATCTTGGATCTGCATCTCACCTCCCATGAACCATCTTGAAACCCTTTGCAATTGCAAGCTAGATTGCAATCTGCTACCCCACAACAAATATCAACTAGGGTTTAACAAGAAGGAACCCTCAAACCTAGATTCACAAATCTAGATCCAGATCTCAACCTTCCCTCTAATACCACCTGATGCAAGGCAGGGCAGGATGAACGTCCAAAGGCACACCTTGATCACAACCCTCCTTGCAAAGATCACACACGGAAGCAAACACACAACAAGTGTGAGAGAGAGAATGCATAACATATCCTTTATTATTCATAAATCACCTCATACATGTCAGGTTGTAAGGCCTTCCCGGTTATGGCTAGTACATCAAATTCAATTACAACAATCCTCCAACATGCGAGGATTTAGAAACTATCTCCAAACTCCTAAAAACTCATATCCCTCAAAACTGACTCCTAAAACTACAACCAACAACTACATTTATACAAGAGGCTATCAAAACAAGTCAGCCTTCAAATCTATCATTAGCATAAGGAACAACCAAATCTAGGCCCACACACTTCCCAATAACCAATACTAACATTAACTCCATGACCATAATTAAATTCACAAGCTGACCTCAATAGGAAATCAAAATAAATCACTCGGTGAGCAAGACTATCGAGTGCCAGGAAATAACTCGACAAACGAAGGAACCAAGCCAACTCGTTCAATGAAGGAACCAAGCAATAATTGAGCCCCATCGATAAAACAAAGGAAAACATCACCGAGAGCCAAAAGAAGCTACCAAGAAAACCTAACACTTCTACCTTGTTTTTGGTGATACGGGATTGCCAAGGACCTAAGATGTTCTTGCATCAAAATTTGCATGATGTGTTTGATAGGAGAAAATGACATGGGTAGGAAATTATGCTCTTCTCCTTAATGGAGAATTAGAAATCCAAACCCTTAAGTTGCCAATCCTCTTTACTTTAATGCAATTCTATTTAGAGGGCATGTCAGTTGAGGTAAAAAGCTCCCAGGAATGACCCAAGTGAAGACAAGTAGAAACCAACCCTTCCACCTCACTATAATAAAGATGCTTCCCTGAGATGAAAATCTTAGAAGACTTAGTCACTTTGTCCTTGGAACCTCGATTTGATCTTTTCTATGGACATTCTTGGACTTTTTGTACAGTGGAGCTGCTTTAATCTTGCTTGAGAGACTACACAAGTTTGAGTACTCATAGGGCTATAGGCCTAAATCTTGTTTGCGGGACTATGGGAGGTGATTATGAATGAATGCCTTTACAAAGAACCCTAAGTTAGAGACCACCCAGATTACCTCTGAAAGGTCGATAATACTTATGCAAGGCAAAGAGTAATTGCCCCAATAATTTCATCATATCGAGCCCTCATTGACATTACTACTCGGCTAATATGGCCTCCAACATCCATTGTGTGTTGTTGGACTATCATATTTTGAGGAGTCTTTGAATGTGTTCATAAGTCAATGAACAAGCATTTCCAATCTATGCCAAGTTTAGGGAAAAATAGGTATGTTTGTGGGTCTTAAAACAAAGTTTTTTGATGTGCTTGAATTGAAGTACAAGATAAAAACCCTAAATGAACAAACCACTGGCATTTTCAGATAATCAAACTCCCTAGAATAAGACATAAATATTTTAAAATTTTACAAAATTGACAAACTTTTCCTTGGACTAACCATAAAAATGTCGCATTCAGTTTCTTGTGTTGCATCCCATATTCCAAGTTGCATATGGTAATTTTAGAGTCACATACGATATACCCTAGGTCGCATCCATATTAGGGGTCGCATACGAGATTTCCTAGATTGTATTTGGGAAAATTTACTTGAAGTCGCATCTAGAGTGTCGCATCTAGGACAATGAACACTTTTGCACATGCTAGAACCTTGGTTTTTGGATTTGTGAGTACCCTTTTGAGTCTTATATCATATTCTGTCATCAAAACCAGTGAACCTACAAGCCTAAGAGAGTCAATTTTTTAATGTACCTCACCTAATCATTTGGTCTTTATTTTACATTTGTCAAATTATGTAGTCCTAATCACATCAAATCTAATCAAGTTCCCAGTTCATAAACATGGCATACTAACCCTTAGACACTGGAGATTTCAAAAATCACAATCCTTTTGCACTTGGTTCCCAAATCACTAATAGGGAACTCTAACCCTTTGAAATCAGATCCTAAATCATTTCAAACCCACAATCACAACCTTGGACAAACACACTTGGACACACTTTCAGACTCAATTACATATCAGGGCATTCAAACAATTGCTTAATCAAGCTTTCATGGTTAATACAAGACATAAGTCATCAATTTAAAAGAAATCTATTTTCAAACAACAAAGTTCCATTATTAACATTTGAACAAGGATAAACATTAAGAATCAATCCTTTATTTGGAGCTACTCCTGGTACTACCAACATGTCAAATCAAAATTATTTTCATTGGGAAGAGAGAAACAATGAACAAAATGAATAAGAAGAACAAGTAAATCAAGAGGGAGAACAAAATCAAAGGGCCCACTATGATTCCAATAGTGATGAAGATCTTATTGAATAAAAATATCAAAGAGCTTTGAAAAGCAAAAGATTCCAAAAGATCCTTGAAAGAACATTGGATGAGAAAAAAGAGAAATAATTTTTGAATCTAGCATCACAAGGAGTAAAGTTACCTAAAGATTATGATGTTAATCAACTCAAGAAAAAAGAAGATCTTACTCCTATATCAATCCCAACATGACAATTACTTGCTATGCAAGATGAAATACAAGACTTTAAGAAAGAAAAGGACAAACCCTCAAAGCAATATTTATTGGAACATATTTTTCCTTTTCCCTTTAATAAGGGTCTAAAGATGACACCATTTTCACAACATGTTACAATTCCCAAATATGATAAATACACCAGTAACTCGGATCCTCAAGACCATGTGAGGGAGTTTTGCACATTGAGTATGGAATTCATGCAAGAACAAACCTATTTGATGAGGTTGTTTCCACAAAGTTTGGGTGGGAAAGCAATGGATTGGTTTTCTAAGCTACCCACAAGTATTAAAACATTCGAAGAACTAGTGGAAAAGTTCATCAAATAATACTCATACAACATAAAACATTTGGTGACCATGTTGGATCTATGCAATACGAAGTAGAAAAGTGGAGAACCATTCCTAACATTCCTGCAATGATGGAGGAAGATATTCACAAGATACTCATGACAAATACCTGAAAGTGAAAAGATGGACATATTTATCAACAATTTGGTACCTGAAATGAATTTTCCCATACAAGTTCAAGGTCCACCAAGCTTTGACAAAATGATAGATAGTGTGATTAAGATCGAAGAAGTCTTGGTTAAGAAAGGAGAAATTAGTATCTATAAGGAGAATAAAGACAATTATTATTCCAATAAAAATAAGTACAAATATGGGATTAAAACACAAGAATGTGGTTAATGATGGAGTTTTGGATGCTCCTAATATGAAACCAAAACCAGAAGTGTTTAATCTTTCTACAAGTCTACAAGCTAGCAAGAATTTGAATACAATGGTGACACTAACGGCTAATAAAACTTTTAATAAACCTACTACTTAGAATTAGCCTTGGTTATCAAGACCTAAGAGAACATTTACACCTTTGGGAGACACATTGGAAGTGGTCTTGAAATCACTTTTGGACAATAAGATTATCACAATCACTGATTCTAAACAATGGGAACCAAAAGTGAAACTGAAGTGGTGAAATGATAATAATTATTGTGATTTTCATCACAATAAGGGACGTAAAACCAATAATTGTATGAAATTGAGACATGAATTGAAGAAGGAAAGGTTAAATTGCATGGTCATCACACTAATAATTATCACAAAGCATTTCAAACTCCATTACCTAATTATGAAAAAGGTGAATCTTCTAAAAGCAATAAAATCAATTACACCTACACTAATAATGATAGTGTGATTCATATGGTGGAGTTGTGCAAACAATCCATCAATGTGATTACTCTTAAAGGAGTACAAGAAAAGATAGAATCCTCTAATGTTGTGATGAGGAGTCAAGCTAAGCTCACTCTCAAAGGGGCTTCAACATCAAACCCACATGTTACAATAACAACTCCTAGACAACTGGCATTACCTTCGAAGTTTAATCTAGTAGACCAGTTGCAGCATACACCAGCTCAAATTTCCATTTTGGAGCTACTGAAAATCTCTCCGATCCATCTAGAGATCCTTTACCAAGCCCTTCTTACTACTAATGTACCTAAGGATTTGGATGTAGAAAAATTTTAAGCTATGGTTGGTCATATAAATTCCCCACATTACTTGTCTTCCTCTAAGGAAGATGACAAGTCCTTGAATCTGCTACATAATCAACCTCTACATCTAGAAGTCCTAATTGGTAAACACCATATCAAACGTGTCTTTATAGATGGAGGCACTTGTTTGAACATATGTATATACAATATAGTGAAATAATTAGGATTTTATGAGAATGCAATTGATCCAAGAATAAAGATAACCATTAAAGCCTATGATGAAGAAGAAAGATCCTCTAAGGGATTGGTTGTCCTACCTATCAGAGTGGGACAGGTGGAGAAATATTTGATATGTCATGTCCTAGACTTGCTACTTTCCTACAATATTCTTCTCGGAAGGCCATGGACCCATACAATGCAAATGGTACCTTCTACTTATCACCAATGCATAAAATTCCCTCATAATGGAGTAAAGGTAACCATTCTAGCTGATACAATGTATCCTTGCAACAGTCTCAAGCAAGCAGATAGTATGATTCCACATAACAAAGAAGGTGCTAACAAAGCAGAAACCTCTAAAGAGATGGTCCTACAAAGTTTTGCAAAGAAGGTCAATATTCAAGAAAGAGGAATAAGAGAATACAAACTAGATTCTTTGATGTCCATGATGGATTTACCCATATCTCCTAGATCTCAAGGGATACCTTCATCCACATTCACACCTTCTAAGGGTAATAATTTGAAAATCCATGAAGGAATAGGGAAGGTAAAAGCAAAGGTGTCTCTAGAAGAAGAAAATAAAGAAAAGACTATTTTACAATGGCTATACAAAGATGATGAACATGATGCAAATGTCAAATATGTGGAGATAGTACCTAATAAATATGGAAAAGGTTATGACGTCATGAAACAAATGAGATATAAAGGAAAAGAACTATTGGGTCAAAACAAGCAAGGTGCTTGGCCAAATAATGGTGTTAGAAACCCACAACAATGAACTGCCTATTTCAGGATTGGACACCCTGAATGGTTGCTAAATGAATTAATTAGTCTCATTTAATTATCGACCAGGGATGTAAACTTGGAATGGCATTCACAAAGTATATGCTTCAAACTTTCTCAATCTTATGACTACCCTACAGAATTCAAGTGCTTTGAGCTTCAGGAAAACTATGCTAAAACCAATAAATGAATTTACTCTAACAAAGCATGTAATCATAGGTAGGAGTTACTCTAACTACCTATGCTGCAGGAACGGTCTACTAGTTCTATTACCAGTGGTTGTAGAAACAACAGAGTTCTACTTTACTTTGAAACAAACAGGAAAATGAATCCTACTCTAATAGAACAATTCACTCACCAAGTGGCCCCCCTTGGATGAGTGAATAGAAAATACAATCAAGATAAAAGATATAAACTCAAACTGTGCATTCTATTCATTCATGGAAAATGATTACACTTGATTGAAAAATAGTATCACAACAACAATAGTTTTATTATGAAAATAGACTAACTCCTAAAGAGTTACAACAGTCATTTATTTGAAGGAAAACTACAACTACCTCCTAAATCTAAGATCACTCCATAAATGAGGATCATTACAGATTCATAAAGTTTCAGAATAGAAATAGCATTAATCATTAATAAATCTTCTAGGAATATAACACATTTGAGGGAACTAAATCCGCGCGCTGCATGCAACATAAAACAATATTTGATTTGTCCTGCCTGCAAAGATCTTACAATAACAGTTGACTTTGACTATTCCAGTGCCACAATATCAGTCCTTGAATGCCCATAATAAATACCTGCAAAATAATCAATGCACACACAACCTTCCATATAAATATATCTCCTTATCATTAATATTAGGAAAAAGGTGCAAAGTTCTAATTAACACTCTTGAAAGTCCTATGGCTACAGGAGGGAAACTACCCAAAACATAGCATAGGCAAGGAAATATTCATCAACATGTATAACTACTACATTATACCATTCCTTTTCGTGAATTCAAGCAAATATTATGTCTTTAAACTATCCACATTTGTATTGCATGTCTTCACATATATATAAAAACCATAAGTTCATATGTCTGAAAACCATAAATTCATGTTTGTTTGCAAATAACTGTTTGAAAGGAAGATAAAAAGAACTAAGAAAGATGGCTTCTTAGAGGCCCATCATTCCCCCCAAGTGCACTATTATTGGTCCCCAGCAACCATGAAATTTTGGATTCGAGCACACAGTCTCAAGTCACTAGTTGTCTTTTCCCCAGGCTCATCTTTAACATAATCAAAATACCCATGATTTGTCCTGAGCCTTTCCCATCACTGGACTTCTGTAGACATCATGATCTACAACACTATCATTCATTTCTAGTAATGCTTGCAGGAGTACATGAGGCTGAAACCTTAGTGGAAACTAGTAATTGAGCAAAGTCCTTCCCAACATAATGTACCATGGGACTCTTCTAGTAGCAAGGGTTAAATTATGTGGAGAGTGAGGTTCCCTTTCCTTCAGATCATGTGACATTTGTATCCATCTCTACCTTGAGGCACTAATTGCTACTACAATATCATGAGATGAATGTTGATCCCGATCTGCAAAAGCTTGCTCTCTTACTAGGTACACTTTATTGGCTCCTCTTGGGTTTACTGTAATAGAATGCCAGTCCAGAAATGTCTGCCTAGAATGTTGAACTTCAGGCCTCATAAGCAAGGGAGTTGTCATCTCATTATTTCTATAAGGTGTAGCTTGGTGCTCCTTTCTTATTCCGTTATGCACCCAGGACATAATTGCCCTTAATTGTACATCTCCTACATATAGGAGTGAGTTCCATTTTATATCATCTGGCACTGCCAAGTTATGTAGATATAGTTCACACAATAAAATTTTCAGGGACATTGGAGCAGACTGGACTGCATCATAGAATTTATGGGGGGTTGAAATAGAGGGACTGAGCCCTTCTACAATTCTTGTCAATTTAAAATTAACAAACTATTCCTTGAGGAACAATGCATACACCGGAGATGGTGATCTGCATGCCATGAGCTCAGGAATCAACTCTGTTATTTGATCAATTCATCTCTTCAAAACCTCAATTTGGTTTGATTTCCATTCTATTTGATGGCCTTGCTCATCACTAGCATGTTTTATCTTTTCCTTCTCTAATTTCCATTGTGATCTTTCCCACAACAATTGTTGATATAAATTTATCCCTGCAACCAGGGGTGTAGACAAATCAGGCAGTGGTAGAGGTTCTTGATTGAGAATATATGACCATTCGGATGCCAGGTGAGGGTTTTTTACTATGATTTTTGGTGTGGAGGATTCTCCTCTCCATAAAACAAGAGTTGTCACTACATTTCCCTCCTCACTAGATTTAGCTGCTTCCCTAGCCAATGTCTCTAATCCATCCTAATTAATTTGTTCTAACACTTCTTCAACAATATATTTTCCAAATTTTGGGTACTCTTGAGAAGGAGAATCTTCTTAATCACTAGGAATGTCCTGCCTAGTAGAGTTATCTACAAACTCTTCGGACTCATCAAAATCCTCATCACTGTCAATAAGTATATAGTTAACACTAGGGTTAACTTTTGTTTCTATTTGTAGATTCTGGTTGTTGAGCTCAGTGTCACTGGCTACATTTTGTTGAAATATTTCCTCAGAAGAGGACTTCTCTACAGATTCAGAAGATTCTAGGTTAACAATTGGAATGGAAGCCTTAGCATCCTTGTTTCGTTCAGAAAGCCTTGCACTTCTCCTTATAGGAGTTGTGGATGAGCATGGAGGGTTCTTTCATTTCCTCATGTTAGTGGTCATTTCCTTTGTAGCTACTACATGAGGTTCTTCTAGAGTTTCCTCCCCATGTGAATGAAAGGTTTCATCAACATTATCATTATCACTACCAGGTTGCTGCTCTGATATTCCCTCTTCTATTTCCATAGTTTTACCCTCATCTCTCCTAGAAGTGACTTGGTCTTTACAGACGGTGGGGTTTTAAAGGAGTTAGTAGTTTCTTTATTTTTATTTCTCCTTTTCCTTGAAGTGGAGGCACCAGCATTATAGGTTCTTTTCCTGGATGGTTTAGAAGTGGAAGGGGAAGCTTCAAGAACATTTTCCATCCTTTGGATGACTTTACAAACCCTAGTGGATGTGTTTTCTCTTCGTCCAACACCTTGGCCTCTAGGGCTGACCATCCTAGGTTCTATCTCATTCATTTGTAGAAATTATTCCCATGTCCCAATCAATTGTTTATTTAATTCTCTCTCTATAATTATCTTTATCAAACAATGATGCAAAACAGATTGGTCTTTTCTCGACTGAACTAAGGAAGCTTGATTTTTCACAATATTGAACAGAAAGTTGGGAAGATTTATCGGTCTATTATCGTGCTAAAGATGACTCATAATTTTGAAAAGTAGGCCATACAAATACTTGTATCATCCTTCATAGGTGAAGTATTAGATAATGAATACAGTTGGCAAGATGAATTCCAAGGGTAAGGACACCCTAGAAGTGCCTTGTTTCTTATCAATGTCTAGCTAGGGGTCATCATGCAAGGTGAACTAAGCCCTAGCTGAACGCAAGTCAAGGTCCTTTGTCCATTGTTCACCTTCTTGTGGAAAACCAGTCACTTCAGCCATGATATCCTCTGTAAATTCAATTTTTAAACCTTTGACCATTGCAAATCCATCCTTCAAAGTGCTTAGAAATTGTAGATCAACTTCTTCATTGAACCCTTTAAGACTCAAGCAGTAGTCCAACCACCCTTTCCTTCTGAACATTTTACAGTTGGATGCATCGCCCATCAAAACCCTATGATCCACTGGCTCATGCCTCTAAAGATCTCCTCCCATTGTTATGAACATAAAATTTAAATTTTTGCAGAAGCTTGATATTTTCATAGAGCACAACAATGGAAAATCAAGCTTCAAAGTGGTATGGCATAGGATGTTACATACGAAAAAGGTAGCGTACCAAATTCTACTCACTTCAAGTAATCAAAAGCATTTAATGCATGAAATCTAATGATACTTCCACTTGTTTGAATGCATGAAATCTCATAATAGTTCGCTCATGTCAAGGCCTACCACCCCGAACACATCGCGAACATATAATTAGAAGTTAAACTTTAGCTTTTAATTTCCTTACAGGTATGATGATGTAATCATGGAAAGAAAGATTGATAAACACATGACGACAGTCATCTCATAAAGACAAGAAATTCATTCTTTACATGCTAACTAGAAGTTTTTGAAAATAGAATATTCCCCTCCCCCAACTAAGTAAAGGCATGGGTCCCACTAGGCTAGGACATGCAAGAGAAAAAATTAAAATGACATGCATTCCTAATAAATAATGAATAAAATAAAATATGTACTAAGGTATGTGGCATGAACCTAGCAAGCACTGTAGGAAGAGTGCTTTGAAAAAGATAACCTGCATTGATGAAGTGATGGGATGGAATGGAAAAGTGGTTGAGAGAGAAGGTGAGATGGAGTTTATTATGGAGAAATAATTTCATGAAATGTTTATTATGGATTTCTTGATAGAAATCAAGAATCGACAGAAATTTGGGTAGGAGACCCAGATGCTTCTGTTGCAGGAGCGAGTGTGTCATCATTGTACTAGAACTACTGCAGGAACTCCTCGTGACTGACTGGCTTGTTGTAGAGTTTGAGTCTATGTCTATTGACAAGTAGTTTGAACCATATAGGATCAATGGTCAAAAGTTAAACTGCTCCATTATCAAATATTGAGATTATTTCATAGGGCCCAAGCCATTGTGTCTAAAATTTTCCTAGCGTATGTTGGTATTTGGAGTCATACAATAGTTCCCAATCACCAATTGAAAATTTCTTTTCTCTGATGAATTTATCATACCACTTTTTCCACTGTTGTTGGATCAATTCAGTATTGTGGAGTGCAGATTTCCTGTATTCATCTAATCCATTCAGTTGTAATAATTGGTCTTCTTGGGCTCTAAAAAGACCAATGTCTAGTTCCAATACTATTTTGAGCATCTTATGCTAAAAATCGATAGGCATGGATGCATATTTTCCATATACTAGCTCAAAAGGGATAAACCCAGTTATGGTTTTCCATGCTATTCGGTAAGCCCAAATGGCTTCATGAAGATGGGTAGCCTAATCCATCTTGTGAATAGAAACTATCTTGTTTAGGATAGATTCTATCTCCCAGTTGGTGATCTCTACCTAGCCATTGGCCTGGGGGTGATATGGTGAAGATTTACCATGTCGCACCATATATTCATGCATCAACTCTGAGATAAGATTAGAGGTAAACTGTGCACCTTGATCCATGACTATCCCCGTGGTACTCCAAATCTGGTGAATATATATTCATAGAGAAATTTAGTGACTTTTTGATCCCTGTTATGCCTCATGGATTTAGCTTTGACCCACTTTGTGGCATAGTCAGTACATACTAAGATATATAACTTCCCATGAGAAGATGGCTCAATGGGTCCCACAAAATTGATACCCTACTTGTCAAATGGTGTCACCACTACTTGAGGCTGCAAGGGCATTTCATCTAACTTTGTTGGGCATCCCATGTGCTAGCATCTACCACAATGCCTTGTATGTTTTGCTGCATCTTTATGTAAAGTAGGCCAGTAGTATCCGATTGTCAAAATTGTATAGGTTGTCCTCTTTGCTGCAAAATGGCCTCCACACGACTCATCATGACATGCCTATAGAATTTCATAAGTCTCATCCTCACGAATGCATCTTCGAGTGACTTGGTCTAGACCTAAATAGAACATAGAGCCCGAGATCCATGAGAAGTTAAAACTCTTCTCAACCAAAAGTTGATATTGTTTAGGCAAGAAGTGAGGTGGTGTCCTTCCTGTAGTAATGTAGTTTTCTATGTCTACATACCATGGATTGAAAGAATCAATAAAAAATAGGTGCTCATTTGGGAAGTTGTCATCAATTGCTGCAGGATCATCTAGTACTTGTAATCTAGATAAGAAATTGACCACCACATTAGCCTTGCCTGGTTTGTCAATTATCTTCACATCAAATTCCTACATGAGGAGTAACCAACATGCTAATCTGCCATTGATGGAAGTCTTTTTCATCAAGTATTTGATGGATGAATGATCAATATATACAAATAATTCATAACTTGTGATGTAGTGCCTAAATTTGTTGAGTGCATAGACGACTGGTAGCAGTTCTTTTTTAGTGACAATATAATTTAGTCAGGACCTTGCAAGTTTTTACTAATACAGTATATAGCATGCTCTTGACTATACCTTCCTTCTATCTTAGGACTACTCCAATGGCATAGTCAGATGCATCAATGTGGATGTGGAATGGTAGCTTCTAATTAGGTCCTTTGAGAATAGGTGTTTTTGTCAAAACATCTTTTAGCTGCTGGAATGACGCTTCACAATCTTCTATCCATTCAAACTCGGCTTCCTTTTTCAGCAAGTTGTACAAAGGTGCTACAAGTTGGCTAAAATCCTTGATGAATGTCCTGTAATAACCAGCGTGGCCAAGAAAACTCCTAACATCTTTGTGCTTGACTGGTGTAGGAAGTGTGCTGATGACTACTATTTTTGTAGGGTCGACTCGGATTCCAAAAGATGAAAGGTAGTGTCCCAAGACAACTCCCTCCTCCATCATCATGTAACACTTCTAACTGTTAAGGGATATTTTATATTCCTAGCATCTTTTGATAACCTTCTCCAAGTTAGCTTGTGCCTCCTCAAATGTAGTTCCATGAGTAGTAAAGTCATCCATGTATATTTCAACACAGTCAGTAGAAATGTCAGAGAATATACCAAGCACTAGTCTCTAGAAAGTAGCAGGTGCATTGCACAATCCAAATGGTAAGACACTGTAAGAAAATATTCCCCATGGATAGGTGAAAGTTGTCTTATCCTGGTCTTTTGGTGATATCTAGATCTGGTTATATCCACTAAAGCCATCTAGAAATGAAAAATACTTTTTACCAACAAGATTATCAAGCACTTGGTCAATGAAAGGTAATGGAAAGTGATCCCGTTTAGTGGCTTTGTTAAGCTCCCTATAGTCCACACAAACTCTCCATTTTCTCCCCTTCTTTGGGGCAATTACTAGAGGAGAAACCCACTAGCTATTAGAAATAGGATAAATGAAATCGACACTAAGGAGCTTCTACAACTCTTTCTTCACTATATCTCTCAAAGAAGGATTAATTCTCCTCTAGGCCTATCTAGGCTTGCTGACTTTCTTGCAAAAGTTTGAGAAGATTGGACATCTGAGATGTAGTGAGATTCTTATTAACATTCAACTCCTTTCCTAAGGCAATTTCAACTCTTTTTACTTTATCCAGCATCAAAATTTCTACAAATGATGGTGATTTTATTTCATGAGGCAACAATGCATGGAGATAATCAAATGGTGTAGGAGACTGAGGTGGAATCTACTTGGGAAATATTGTTTGGAGAGAATAGTCAGGGAAAACACAAGAAGATGCCTCAAAATCATATTGGTTAGTGACAATTGTTGCTAATATATAATCTTCTTCTTGTGACACCATAAACAGATCTCTTTCAATGACCATGAGTTGTTGCACTGAATTTACTTCAAGGGAAACATCACCTAAATCTGGCCAGATAACCTAGTCAAGCTCTACTTGGAGTTTTGCTAGAGAATATAGAGTTAGCTTCTTAGTATTTATCCCATCTGATATGGTCATCTTTCCTGAGTGACATGCAATGCAAGCATTAACTGTGGCTAACCAAGGTCATCCTAGGATTAATGTATATCCTCCTAGAGTGGCTTTGGGTGACAAGACTATGAAATCTAAAGGGTAATCCAAAGAATCTAGTGTTACAATAATGTCTTCTACTATGCCATCTAGCTTAATAGTGGAATTATCAGCTAACTGTAGTATTGCAGGTGTATCTCTTAAACTAATAATGCTAAGCCTCAACAAAACTTCCCTAGTCATGACATTGATGGATGCTCCTAGGTCAATCAAGACATTCTATATTTGGTTACCATTAATATGAATAGTGACCACTGGGCTCCCTAGATTAGAGTACTTAGGCATTAAAACTTTGCTTAACATGAGATCAGAAAGCTGTCCTAGGACATGGACAGTGTCAGGGTCTTTTTTCTTCCTTCCTGGCTGCTTAATACAGGCTTCTTTGATTACCTTATTATAAATTGTGACTTTTTAAGGGCATCTAACAAGGGAATTTGCGCTGTCATTTGCTTGAGTTGATTAATTAAATCAGCTACTATAGGATTTTATTTTGGAGGAGCTGATTGAGCCAATATTTGTGGATAAGGAAGATTTTTGAATTCTGGTGCAGATTGAGGAATAGATGGAACATCATTAGGTCAGTTCATAGGTATGTCCTCAGCATCAACAACTTTAGTTATTATAGGCTCCTTAGGTGCATGCAATGTAGTTCCATATCTGAGATGGATATTGTTTACTAGCAAGGAATAAGCTTTTTGGTTGTTGTTAGGATTTGGAGATGATTGTGTAGGAAGTTGTGTTGGATTTTGAGGGTTATTATTGGCTACAGGAGGTGGATCCATAATAGCTTGCCACTGAGGTGGATGCATGAGACCTTGATGCCTATTAGGCTAGTTAGGTCCCCACTAAGGTTATTGTTACCAGTTACCATGTGGTGGCCATTGGTTATTCTATTGTGGCTGCTGATATGAGTTAAACTACTGTTGGTATGGGTTAAATGGTGGCTACTGCTAATAGGCTTGGTTATAGTGTGGTTGTTGGTTAGACTAGTTATAATTCCAATTCTATCCTTGAGGGGTAGAATTTTGAGGGGCATGGTTTAGCCATTGACTATTATTATTATTATAACCAAAATTATTCAATGGGTCTAGAGGCATACCTTGTTTTTGATCCCATAGACACCTTTGAGAAACATAGAAAACTTCTCCATTTTCCTCATCTATAGCTTTAAATTCAATGAGCATTGAATTAGTGTCCATAGATGCAATTGTCTTGCACCTACAATTTCTCTTCTTTTCTCTGCAATGAGAGTAGAATTTGATCAGCATGGCATCTACTTTCTCCTTCTTTCTTCTTGCTTGCATACTATCCAAATGAGTGGCAACATTATTAATGATGTCTTTCTTGAATTCAAACAGAAGATTGGATAGCTCCATCTTGGATACCCCTGAACCACCATTGGACTTATGTGGTAGGTCTCTAAGTCCCCTACCTTTCTTCATAGTAGCCCTTGAATAGTTCATACATATGTTCTTTATGTTAGCCCAATTCTTCTGAGTAATGTCTCCTCCTACCATAAGTGTTAGGAATGGGAACACTGAGAGAGGGGGGGGGGGGGTGAATCAGTGTTCTATATATTATTACTTTTTTTGATATCTTGAAACTTAACTTAATTTTTTAAGTACTAAAATGACTATCAATGCAAGTAAGATAAACAACCATAACACATAACACAAAATATGATTATGGGGAAACCCAAATAGGTAAAAACCCTAGTGGGAATTGACACCCACTAAGAACTGCACTACTGTATTATGATCCCTGTTAGAAGATCTTGAAACCCTGTTAGGAGTCTTTTACAATAACCTTGTTAGGGGTGGTGGCTCACTGCTAGATCTCACTACTCAATGAGAAGGTTGCAACCTCCTGGATATCAGATACACACTATATCTTCCAATGGTGAACTCCTGCTTTGACACTGCTTGTCTGATCAATTCCTTTTGTGCGCTGATTCTTTAACCTCTTGTAAAGCTCTAAAACATTATAATTTCTCTTTGCATACTTCTTCTCTGCTACTTTCAATTCTATATCTCATGCCATACTTAAATACAAAGGCGCATGTCTTATTTATATGCGCAAACAAAACTATTCACTAGGTCGACCTTCAGCCTATTACATACAACGCTTCCAAATGAATTGGATCAAGCATGTTTACATACAATGATATTAACATGTATATAACCTAAATATAATAGGCACATAGCCTTTACAAAAGAATATTATACACACTAACCAAAATACCAATAGTTAGCTCCATGCTCTGTTATGTTCTGCCACTCACTGTCCGTGTCACTTCATCTGGCTGTAACTTCTTCATACTAATTCATGTGATCATGGGCTCTTAGAATTAGCATAATTACATAATTAGGAGCTTATCTTCAAGGGAACATACCATAACTTGATCATATGCACGTGCATTGATGCTCTATTCATCCGGTGCTTTGCTGACTGTCCTGTATTCCATACTTAGGCCAATTTTTTGATCTTCTAAGTTATGTGCTGACTCCAAAACTTCATATGACTTTGTTGCCATAATGAAAACACTAAATCATAGCAGTATATTCAACTTTCCAACAATATCCCCCTTTTTCATTAATGGCAACAAAAGAATATGGCGAAGTTACTAATTGTACCTTTATACAAAACTTTCTAACATATACTCTATCTTATATCTCCCTTATACTTTATACTTTACTCCCTTTTTACATCATATATACTACTCCATATTCTCCCTTCTAATATATACTCTAATCCCCCTTTGAAATTAATGACAAAGGTGCTAAAAAATGTATCTACAAGTACTTACAAGGTGAGTACATCTGAATATGCAATCTTTAAGTTCTAGATCTCTTATTCCCAAAATACCTTCAGTGCATTTATAGTCTGAAGATGGGTGCACAAAGGATAATTAAACTTCTCCATCTTCTCTAATTTTGAACTTGGTCCTTGATCATATGTCACCATCATGGCATCAATCTCTTTGATATTTTGATTTAGCACATCTAAAGAGGGAGCAAGAGCATTTCTTAGCTGAGTTTGCCTTGCCCTTATCTTAGCCATTTCTTTTTTTGTTTTCTCTATTTTGTCTAACTATCCCTGATAGACATTATTGCACATATTTATGTCTTGTGAGGGATTCAACACTAATTTACTCACATTTGTCATCATAGTTTCATCTTCTTGGATCTTCTTGGAAATGTCTGTCATAAGCTTATCTTTATTTATACAGTCTTCTATTATCTTTCTTCCCTTAGCTGCAAAATCTTTTAGCAAATCTTGACCAACCTTTAAAGAGCTAATGTCAAGTACAAAGTTACCTATCAATTCACTCATTCTCTTCTTAAGATATTTCTCCTCTACGACTTTGGATGCAGATTCTTCTAGGCTAGAGAAATTTATTTTGAAACATGTCAAGATGGTGCTGGCATCCTCCACTAAGTGTACACTGGACACTTTCTTGTCCTCAGGTAGTAAGCTATTTAGGATGTTGACTAATTAAAAAAATAATGGATTCTTCATAACTTATTTCTCCTTGGCCTTTTCCATTGCTAGCACACTGATCTTAATCAGGTCTTCTTCTCCCCATGAATCTAAGCTTGTTGTGTCAGGAGTCAGACTTGAAAATAATGAAATTGAGGGATTAGGAGTAAGGAGTGAACATTGACTAACATCCATTACCTCAATCTTTTCAATCATTGGAATTTCAATAGAGGGCTCTTCTGTAGGTTCATCCTCGTGTCCTGTTAGATCTTCAATCTACACATCTTCTTGTTGCTTAGGTGAATTATCACTGCATAGTATTTTAGCCTCTTTTGTACTTACAAAGGCTTCTTCAAACTTGTCCAAGTTTTTATCCATGGCCACCATTGAAATTTCCACATCATCAATCATAATTGTATCATCTTTTGTTTCAGACATGGGTGTAGACTCCATTGCATCAGTAGACACTATCATTGTGGGCACTGAATCTTGCAGATCTATTGTAGGTACATTAGGGACCTCAATTGCTTCTACTTTCTCAATAGGAACTTGGGTTATAGTCATAGATGATGGATGCATGCGTTGTTCAAAAAATACCTTTTCAAATGCTTTTTCTATTTCCTTGGCAATCAATTCATAGTCCTTGTTCATGATTTGCAAGGTTCTTAGCTTGGTTCTAAGGTGAGGCTTCACCAGTTCCAACAACAATGTTTTCTCCTCAACTGAACATACTGAAAGGTTATCATCTAAGGTCTTTTCTCTTATTCTAAAATCCTCTTCTATTGCTTGTCTCTTCAAGGAATCAAGTATGTCCCATACTTGGTCAGGAATTATTGTTTTAAGTTCCAAGTCTATCTTCTTGAACTTAATCATATGTCTGATTATCATGTTATGGATCTTAGATTTTTCTATCTCATGATATCTATCATAAAACTTAGAAATTTGATCAATCCTTCCTTCATC
The DNA here is from genome assembly GCA_027943335.1 of Chamaecyparis obtusa. Taxonomy (NCBI): domain Eukaryota; kingdom Viridiplantae; phylum Streptophyta; class Pinopsida; order Cupressales; family Cupressaceae; genus Chamaecyparis; species Chamaecyparis obtusa. The sequence goes on from BSBK01000561.1 coordinate 835,026, forward strand.
TACCACTCTTGTCCTCAACACTTCTAGATTTAGTAGGAATCCTACCTTAAGAGGTGGTTGAATATTTTCGCCTCAGCTTCTTGTAGCTCTTGTTGATGGATGGCTTGTGACAGTCTTCTTTTTCCTCTTAGGTATCTTTCTTGTCTCACGAGATGCTTCAATGGACTCCATATCAATAGTAGGAATGGGTGCTGAAGTGCTATCAATAGTCTTTTCCTTGGGATCATCTTTTTCTATTTTTACTTTCTTCTCCTTAGGGTTGTCAGTATTCTCTGTTTTAACTTCAAAAGAGGGTGTGCTTTCAAGTTGAATGGAAATCTTATCTTCCCTTGCCTTATCTAAGTCATCTTGAGTGACACCATGAATTTTTCAGTATCTTAGAGGTAACTCTAGATGCTTTCCTCTTGGTTGTAGCATTGTTCAAGACTACATCTGCTTATCTTGTCTTCTCCTCATAGGTTCCCCATCTTGGCTCATTAGGATCCTTGGGTGCTGATAGTAGAACTTGTGCATATGATTCCAAAACCTATTCTTCTACTTCATAGCCAAGTGGATGGATCCACTTAGTCCTAGGCTCTACAACTTCCATGCATGTGATTTCTTTCTCTACCATGAAGTAAATACTATCCTTGTACATTTCCATAATACTCTCAAGTATCCTATACCTCCTCTACATATTTATTATGAATTTTTTGATTTCCAGCTCCATGAAATCCTTCAAGGTACTCTCAGATGATGCCTTGAGTGAAATTTGAGGCATTGTAGGTAGACTCTTATCTAGATAAAGATCTGATACTTTTCCAAGTATATAGAAGTACATATAGATTATTTGTGATCCAAACTTGAATATCTTTCTCTTGTCATGCTTGATAGCCCTTAATTTATCCATCAACTATGCGTGCAAGATCTCACACAAGTTGAATTCACCATTTTCTTTCACTATTCTAATAGATGCCAAAATAGGAGCTATAGACACACTGTTTACCCTATTTGCATGCTGGAATCTATATCCAAGTATCATAGACATGAGCTTAATGTCATTTTCTTCAATTGGCTCAATTGTCATCCCACGCTTATAACTCCAAGATTTGCAGGCTTGTTCTACTTGTTTTCTTACATCCTTGCCACTTGGAAGAATGGTGCCAGCCTTGGGTAGTCCTATCATCTCATAGATGAGATTAGTGGTTATTCTCACTGGGACTTCTCCTATCTAGAATAATTCATCATGTATTCTGCTCAACAAAATCTTGATCCATTCGGATTCATAAAATTCATATGCACTCGCATACTCTATGATAGGGTTGTTTTCTAAGTGCACGAACTCATTAGTGAATGTTTTGTCTGGATTCATTATGGTTTCCATGTGCGACCTGATTCTATCCAATTCTAATGGTTCCTTTTTATAGTAGATATATGCGCATATATCCTCTACGTGCATTACTCCTATTAGGGTTTTAGAAAATGCTCCTTCCAAATCATCTAGGATAGACTTGAATGGATGCTTCTTAAATATGTACCTCTTTCTTTCAGCAAAATCAAAAAACAACAGGTGTAGCCATAACTTAATTGTTTAATCACTTCAAATAAATTTCCAAGGGTTTCTAAATCATCGCGACTGAACTAGGGTTCCGCAACAATAGACACACTTCTTCATTGATAATCCAAGTACAATTCTTCACAACTCAACTGTTTGAACTCCTGTGATCTCCAAAGGCTCAAAATTGAATGTAAATGTGTGAATAAAGGATCTTCGATGACCTTAAATAAACTTTCTACCATTAATGCTTGCCGTGTAAACACAAAATGCAATAGAGAATTTCAATCTCTATCTCTACTATCAATCAGGAGGTGCACTCTCACATACTGCATCAACTAGTCTCCAAAAAATTATAACCAAATGCACATACTCAGAGGGTGAGTATACCACCCACACAGGGGTCTAGAGATAATCTAGCTCCCCCTATGACCATGAGGGTCATTTAACCATAAATAGGAGGTGCATCCATTGTAGATGCATCCTCAGCTATTTCATCAACATTAACTATCTTTTCTTCCTTCCAAATCATGCTCGCATCTTCTGAAGCTTGTACAAACTTGACTTCTCCTGCTTCATCCAATATTGATCCTTTTGAATTTTTAGGGCTTTCTTATCTTTGCGCTTTTGATCTGCAAAACTTTGGGATGTGTCCAACCTTGTTACATGAGTGACAAATAATTGGAGGCCTTATATTCCTCGACACATTGATGTAAGTTACCAATTTGCACTGTCTAGTTGTATGACCATTATAATTACATATCTGACATGTAATGTTTTGAGAAATTCTTACATTCTATTGTGGATGACTTCTCTGATTTTGTTGATTTTGATTTCTTTGATTTGATCTACAATTCATATCTCTATGACCAAACTTATTGCATGAATAACAATAACCATTGAAAGGTCTTACCTCTTTACAATCTCTTTCTATGTGACCATGTTTGTTACAGGCATAACAAGTTTTTTTACTAGCTTGTGCTCATTTTTGAATGGTTCAGCTTCAACTTCAGTATTATTTCTAGTCTTCTTAGCTTCTGTAGATTCTTCTGATGCTTTCTTTCTTTCTCACATGTCATTGATTTTATTTTGTGCTTCATTGAATCCAATGCCAATGGTGTCTCCTTTAATCTTTTGTGCATACAAATGTGACTATATTAGATTATTTCTTGCATGTAATTTGTCAATATGATTATTTGCTTCTTTTAATTCAGATTCCATTTGCTTCTTAATGTTTTCTAACTCCAAGATTTTCAAGTTATCTTGCCTCAGTTCTTCATCCAACTACTTATTTTCTTTTTCTTGATCTTCATAGGCTTCTTGATTGTTAAGTAGCTTTTCATCCAACTCTTCAATCTAATCTTTTAGAGATGTGTTTTCCTCATTCAGCTTTTTGACCATTTTCCCTAAATCACTTGCAGAACAATCTTTCAAATCTTTTCTTAGTTTCTTGATGAATGCTTTAGAATCATTAACTTCTAATTTCAGTTCTTCAATTTGTTTCTCAGATCTGTCAAGGTCTTCAAGAGCTACTTCAAGATTATTTTTTAGATGTTTCACTTCTCCCTTATCCATGATCTCCTCAAGTGGTTAAACTTCTCTTTAGAGGACCAGATCTCTGATACCAATTGTTAGGAATGGGAACATTGAGAGGGGGGGGGGGGTGTGAATCAATGTTCTATATATTATTACTTTTTCTGATATCTTGAAACTTAACTTAATTGCTTAAGTAATGAAATGAATATCAATGCAAGTAGGATAAAAAACCATAACACATAACACCAAATATGATTACGGGGAAACCCAAATAGGTAAAAACCCCGGTGGGAATTGACACCCACTAAGAACTGCACTAGTGTATTATGATCCCTATTAGAAGATCTTGTAACCCTGTTAGGAGTTGTTCTTTATAATGCATTAAGTACCATAACTTGGTCAAGGGTTGGACCATATTAGGAGTATTTTACAATAACTCTATTAGGGGTGGTGGCTCACTACCAGAGCTCATTGCTCAATGAGAAGGCTACAACCTCCTGGATATCAGATACACACTATATCTGCCAATGGTGAACTGCTACTTTGACACTGCTTGTCTGATCAATTCCTTTTGTGCATTGATGCTTTAACCTCTTGTAAAGCTCTACAAAATTCTAAATTCTCTTTGCATACTTATATTCTGCTACTTTCAATTCTATATCTCATGCCATACTTAAATACAAAGGCGTATGTCTTATTTATATGCACAAACAAAACTATTCACTAGGTTGGCCTTCAACCTATTACATACAACGCTTCCAAATGAATTGGCTCAAGCTTGTTTACATACAATGATATTAACATGTATATAACCTAAATACAATAGGCACATAGCCTTTACAAAAGAATATTATACATGCTAACCAAAATACCAACAGTCAACTCTATGCTCTGTTCTATTTTGTCGCTCACTGTTTGTGTCACTTCATATGGCTGTAGCTTCTTCATACTAACTCATGTGATCATGTGCTCTTAGACATAGCATTATTAAATACTTATAAGCTTATCTTCAAGGTCACATAGCATAACTCGGTCATATGCATGTGTGCTAATGCTCTGCTGACTGTCCTATATTCCATACTTAGCCAATTTTCTAATCTTCTAAGTTCTGCGCTGACTCCAAAACTTCATATGACTTTGTTGCCATAATGAAAACACTAAATCATAGAAGTATTGATGCAGTGCAAGGTAGGAGAATCTCCAATGGAGATGTCCTAGCCCCCAACAAATAACCACACAATAGAATATAATAACAATACAAAGATTTAGAACCACACAATGCCAAAACTCATAATAGAATTATCATATTTTCATCCAACATGCCCGGCTGTAAGGCCTTCCGGGTTACGGCCAAATACAATGCAATTACAATAGAAAATCCACAAGATCTCACAAGATCCAAACCAAAACCCTAGCTAGCCCAGATCCACACACTGGTAGGAACCCCCAAGGAAGATCTAAACTTGTGCTCGCAAGCCCACCAAGAAATCTCCTTGTTTCCCAAGCCGCAGCCACTAGCTCTCCTCAAAACTCGCTCCACATCCACCTCCTCTTCTCCCAAGTGGATGAATGAATCCTAAAGACTTTCCCCCACAACCTCTACTTATACCAATCTAAGCCACAGGTCGGCCCTGAATATAAATTAAATACAAATACCGAAATTAAATGCCACAAGTCGGCCAACAACAACAATTAAATTCCCAAAATAGATGTCTTAGTAAAATTGCAATATCTCCTAGCTCCGGATGAATTAGAACTCGTGCTTCGAACCACAAGTAGAAATATAGGCCCTCTTCAATCCCTGAAATTTTTAGCCTCTAAATCTTTATGGAAAATTACTTATACAGCCTGAAATAGGAACCAAATTCCTAAGCAAGGCCGAGCTCCCCAAGGCCATGCTAAGCAACCAAGACCATGCCAAGTTCCATTAAACACATCAAAAATAATTACCCAAGACCCAAGTGGGTTTATCCAACTCTACCAAACCCCTCACATATGAAAAATAAGTCCACACAACTCCATCAAATCTCCCAAACATGCAAGATAGCCAACTACCCTGGGATGCTCCTGCATCAGACTCCCCAGGTGCGAAAAGAAGTATGCCTCATACTTTGACGCCAGATGAAATATCTGCAACCATCTTCATCTTCACCAAAGGCTTCCACTCCAACAGGGACAATAGAACCAACATGCAAATCACCCAAATCCGCATCCATCTATCAACCACTAGAATCTCAACCATCCAATCAACATGCTCACTGCCAGGAACAAACTGAACATAGTGCCTCACCAACATTCTCTGTAGCTGATCACTACCAAAAAAAACAATATCCTCAATCATGAAATCCATGTCACCAACATGTAAGCTCAAATCCACAATAGGAGCAACATGTAAATCCTCAACCATGTCAACCACCAACAGGTCCACATCAGGAACATACAGATCCGTAGTATCATGTAGATCCTCAACCACATCAATAACTAGTGAATCCACACCAGCAACATCCATATCAACAACATCCATATCACCAACATATGGATCACCACCCTTAGCAACCTGATTATCCACGACCAAGTGCTCCACAATTTCCATGTCAGACTCAACCAACTGATCATGAAAACCAATCTCAATCACAGCATCAACAAGGTTAGGAAGCTCCATAAAAACATCCACAAGTTTCTCCACAGGTTCCACATCAACCTCCACACACTGATCAACAAAACCAACTTCCATCTCGACCTTGCTATGCGCTCTTCTCTCTCGAACAAGTCTTCTAACCGGCCACACAACTCACTTCCTGATCGGTAGACTCCAGCTCCATGGATTCAAGATCTCTCGAACTCTCTTACGAAATTTATCCAAAGATGGATCACTCTCAACCATCCCTTCCTTAACTTGATTAGTCAATCTAGCTTCCAACCGAGCACAAGTCTTTGAAATATTCTTCTCCACCACATCATGGATTTTTGCAATCATCTCAGGGTCCAATCTTCTTAGAGCCATCTTCTAAGATCTTCGCAAACCCTCTGTAGAAAATCACCAACTAGATCCAACCTTCAACCAGGTCCTAGTGCAAACTACCTCACATTTGGTGTTCTATCCACACACTCAGGAACAACCTTCACTCTGAAAAACTCCACCCAAGGTCCTGGTGTAAACTGCCTCACATTCGGTGCTCTGTCCACACACTCAGGAACAACTACGCTCTGATACCACTTGATGCAGTGCAAGGTAGGAGAATCTCCGATGGAGATGTCCTAGCCCCCAGCAAATAACCACACAATAGAATATAATAACAATACAAAGATTTAGAACCACACAATGCCAAAACTCATAATAGAATTATCATATTTTCATCCAACATGCCCGGCTGTAAGGCCTTCCGGGTTACGGCCAAATACAATGCAATTACAATAGAAAATCCATAAGATCTCACAAGATCCAAACCAAAACCCTAGCTAGCCCAGATCCACACACTGGTAGGAACCCCCAAGGAAGATCTAAACTTGTGCTCGCAAGCCCACCAAGCAATCTCCTTGTTTCCCAAGCCGCAGCCACTAGCTCTCCTCAAAACTCGCTCCACATCCACCTCCTCTTCTCCCAAGTGGATGAATGAATCCTAAAGACTTTCCCCCACAACCTCTACTTATACCAATCTAAGCCACAGGTCGGCCCTGAATATAAATTAAATACAAATACCGAAATTAAATGCCACAAGTCGGCCAACAACAACAATTAAATTCCCAAAATAGATGTCTTAGTAAAATTGCAATATCTCCTAGCTCCGGATGAATTAGACTCATGCTTCGAACCACAAGTAGAAATATAGGCCCTCTTCAATCCCTGAAATTTGTAGCCTCTAACTCTTTATGGAAAATTACTTATACAGCCTGAAATAGGAACCAAATTCCTAAGCAAGGCCGAGCTCCCCAAGGCCATGCTAAGCAACCAAGACCATGCCAAGTTCCATTAAACACATCAAAACCAATTACCCAAGACCCAAGTGGGTTTATCCAACTCTACCAAACCCCTCACATATGAAAAATAAGTCCACACAACTCCATCAAATCTCCCAAACATGCAAGATAGCCAACTACCTTGGGATGCTCCTGCATCAAGTATAGTCAACTTGCCAACAATAAGGTCTAGGGCCTCAATACTTCCATAATTCACACCCTTTAAGAAAAGGTGTTTTTGGAACTCTTCATTCAATTGATGTTGTGTGTTACATTGCAAATTGAACATAAACCTTGAGACATAGTCTTCCAAGGTCTCTTCCTCCTTTTGTGACATTTTAAAGATGTCATCTCCTTTTATGTCTCATCCCCTATAGTATTTCTTATACTTGGAAAGAAATAAATTGCTCATTGCATCCCAATCTGCTACAATATTGGTGCCCAACCCCATGAACCATCTTAGAGAAGCCTCCTTGAGAGTGGAAGGAAACAACTTTAGCTTGTGGGCATTAGTTGTGTAATCATACCTCCTGTAGAGGATGTCAAATTTAAAGAGGAAGGTCTTGGGGTCCTTTGCAATGCAGCCATAAAACTTGGGAAGTGCAGAGGCAGGTATGTTCTTCAGATTCTGATTACCATGATGAGTGGGGACAGGGAAAGGAAATGTAGGCTGAGCCATTCTTGGAGGAGGACCTAGTCATGGTGGCTGGTAGATAACAAGATAAAATGGGTTGTCTTGATATTCAGGTTAAGCAAAAAGGTCATTCAAATGCAGTGATCCTTTAGAGGATGATGGTGAGGATATTCATCCTTGAGCATCAGCAAATGGATTTTCAAAGGGTTCTTCTTCTTCATTCCCATCTCGGGGTTCCTCAAGTTCAGGATTAAGAATATCAAATAGTTCCACCTGATTATTACAAGGAAGAAATCTCCCAAGGTGTTCTCTTCTTCTATGCATAAAATGCTTACTTATAACTAAGTTCTAGATTATTAAAACTGAGAATGTAAACACTAAGATAAGTTTGAATTAACACCATCCCTAGCAATGGCGCCAAAAATGCTTGGCCAAATAATGGTGTTAGAAACCCACAACAATGGATTGCCTATTTTAGGATTGGACACCCTGAATGGTTGCTAAATGAATTATTTAGTCTCATTTAATTATCGACTAGGGATGTAAACTTGGAATGGCATTCAAAAAGAATATGCTTCAAAATTTCTCAATCTTATGACTAACCTACGAAATTCAAGTGCTTTGAGCTTCAAGAAAACTATGCTAAAACTAGTAAATGAATTTACTCTAACAAAGCCTGTAATCATGGGTAGGAGTTAATCTAACTGCCTATGCTACAGGATCAGTCTACCAGTTCTGTTACTAGCGGCTACAGAAACAACAAAGTTCTACTTTACTTCGAAACAAATAGAAAAATGAATCCTACTCTAACATAATGATTCACTCACCAAGTGGGCCCCCTTGGATGAGTGAATAGAAAATACAATCTAGATAAAAGATCTAAACTCGAACTGTGCATTCTATTCATTCATGGAAACTGATTACACTTGATTGAAAAATAATATCATAGCAACAATAGTTCTATTATGAAAATTGACTAACTCCTAAAGAGTTACAATAGTCATTTATTTGAAGGAAAACTACAAATACCTCCTAAATCTAAGATCACTCCATAAATGAGGATCATTACAGATTCATAAATTTTCAAAACAGATATAGCATTAATCATGAATAAATCTTCCAGGAATATAGCACATTTGAGGGAACTAAATCCGTGCGCAAACAATATTTGACTTGCCCTGCCTGCGAAGATCTTGCAATAACAGTTGGCTTTGACTATTCTAGCGCCATAATGCCGGTCCTTGAATGCCTATGATAAATACTTACAAAACAATCAATGCACACACAACCTTCCATATACATATATATATCCTTATCATTAATATTAGGAAAAAGGTGCAAATTTCTAATTAACACTTGCAAGTCCTATGGCTACAGGAGAGAAACTACCCAAAACATAGCATAGGCAAGTAAATATTCATCAACATGTATAACTATTGCATTATACCACTCCTATCCATGAATTCAAATAAATTTCATGTCTTTAAACTATCCACATTTCTATTGCATGTCTTCACACATATATAAAACATATATATAAAAACCATAAGTTCATATGCCTAAAAACCATAAATTCATGTTTGTTTGCAAATAACTATTTGAAAGGAAGATAAAAAGAACTAAGAAAGATAGTCTTTTAGAGGCCCATCACAAGGACTCATAGAACCAATACACATGGACTTCAAAAATCCTAGAGATAAAATTGGAGTAGGTTCTAAAGAAACGACATCTCATCCCATAGTTGAAGATGGTCCAGTGTTTGATAAATCAGGTGATTCAGATGATGAAGAAGAAATAGAAAGACAACCTATTTCTTATGAAATATTATTACTCTTGCAAGGAGATCCACTGTCAAAAATTAGCACCAATCTTGGACCTGAACGAGAGTCAGAAGAAGAACCTGAAGAAGAAGAAGAACAAAGGATCCTAACCAGGGACAGTTGGTTACTATCACTCATATTCTTAAAATGTCTCATTTTGATGAAGATCAAGATATAACACCATCACAAACATCTTTGCAAGAAAGAGAGAATCGGGAAGAAGAAAGCAATATTGATGAAGAAGAGGAAGTACCAATGACTATTTCCCACTTCTTGGGAGTCTCAAATGATAGCCAAGTTGATTCACATGAGTATGAATGGGATATACTATCTAATGCCATGATGGACATAGAGATATATGTGATACACAAATACACTCCTAGATTCCAAATTGAAGAAGGAGAAAGTTCTAATGCTAGGTCAATAGGCTTAGATTCACATAACGCCAATGTGAACTCTAATGATAATGATCATGAATTTAAAAATATTAACAATTCTTTGAAAGAAATCTTGACAAAAATCATCTCACAAGTTAATAACATTGATAATAATAATGCATTGTTGTCTCTCGAACCCCATGAATATTTTCCATTGATGTATCCTGAGGTTATAGATTGGAACAAACCCATATCCACAAGCCTATTATCCTTTGACAATGGCTATACTCTAGCCTGTTATCTAAATGCTTGTAAACCCTTAACCTCTTCCACCAGTGCAAGAAGCATAAGCATGACTGAGGGGGATATCAATTTTCTCAGTCTAAAAATGAAAAATGAAAAATAAATCTGATGGTGAAAACCACATTGTGATAGTATTAGATTCAAAAATAGTAAAAGAAAAAGACGTATTCGATGGTGAAAACCTCTTGGAGGTGCCAAAGGATGAGAATCTTGATATTCTTCCAGACCATTTTCAAGAGATATCTTCAGTATTAATTGAGATGACACAACCTATCAATATTGGAATGGTAGAAGCTCCATGGATGGTTCACATTGCTTAATCTCTGTCAGAAGAAGAAAATCTACAATTCAACAATTTCTTCAAGGAAAAGAAGATCAAATTTTCTTGGTCCTATTCAGACATGCCAGGACTAGATACATACCTAATAATGTATCATATATCCATTTAACATACCTAATAATGCATCATCTATCTATTTCTCCTGAAGTGAAGCCCGTCAAACAAAAACTAAGAAAAATAAATCCACACGTGGCATTGTTAGTCAAAGTAGAGCTAGAAATTTTTTTAAAAACTGGATTCATAAGAGCTATTGACTATACATAATGGATATCAAATATAGTTCATGTCTCTAAAGAAGATAAATCTATAAGAGTTTCCAAAGATTTTAGAGACCTAAACAAAGCTTGTCCAAAAGATGATTTTTTGCTCCCAAACATAGATATAATTGTGGATCTCACAACAAGATATGAGATGTATTCATTGATGGATGGATTTTTAGGATACAACCAAATCAAGATCATCCCTAAAGACCAAGATAAGACTGCATTTACATGCAGATGGGGAACATATTACTTGAACATAATGTCATTCAGTCTCAAGAATGCTGGTGCAACATACCAAAGGGTGATGACTACAATATTCTATGATATGATGCATAGAAATATGGAGGATTATGTTGATGACACATTGGAAAAATCAAAAGTGAGAACAATACATATAGAATACCTGAGAATAATCTTTGATAGAATATAGTAGTTTCAACTAAGGCTAAACCCTAAAAAGTGTTTATTTGGGGTATCATTGAGAAAATTGGTAGGTTTCATAGTTTCGGTGAAAGAAATTAAAGTTGATCCAACAAAGGTAAAACTAATTCTTGAAATGAAACCAACTAGGAATATCAGTTAGATGAGAACACTTCAAGGCAAGTTGCAATCCATAAGGATATTCATATCCCAGTTAGCAGATAATGCTCAACCTTTCACAAAGATGATGCATAAAAGAGTCATATTCACATGGGATGAACAATGTGAGAAGAACTTTGCACAAGTTAAGCAATATTTGGTGAATCTTCCAATCTTAATGGCTCTAATACATGGAAAACCACTTCTACTATACATATCAACAATAAAAAAATCATTAGGAGTGTTGCTAGCATAAGAAGATGAAGCTAAAAAGGAAAGGGCCATATATTATATCAGTAGGAATTTGGTCTCCTATGAGTTGAATTAATCCATGATAAAAAAGGCATGCCTAGTAGTAGTATTTGCATCTCATAATTTAAGGCACTACATGTTGGTACACAAGGTGAAGCTAGTTGCTAAGATAGATCCCCTTAAGTACCTATTGAATAAGGAAACACTGACACGACGACTAGAAAAATGGGTCTTAGTACTAAGTGAGTTTGATATTGAGTATGTTGACAAAAAAGCTATTAAGGAACAAGTGATAGCTTATTAACTTTCTAAAGTGCCACTAACAAATGATAGACTACTATATATAGAGTTCCCTGATGAAGTAATTATGCACTTCTCAGAACATTCGTGGAAGATGTATTTTGATGGCTCCTTTATACATCAAGGATCGAGAGCTGGATGTTTGTTAATTACTCCACAAGGGAACATGAGACCAAAGGCATACAAGATGATATTTCCATACATGAATAACATAACAGAGTATGAAGCCCTAGTGAATGGATTGAAACTAGCAATTTAATGGAAGATCATTGAGTTACATATCTATGGAGACTCATAGCTTATTATTAATCAGGTTAATAATGATTACCAAACAAAGGATGATAAGCTAATTCTCTATAAGATAATGGTGGATGACCTAAAGAAGTACTTTGTCTTCATCACATTTGAACAAATTCCAAGATTAGAGAATAGAGTTTTAGATGCGATGGCTACCTTAGTATCCATGTTAAAACTAGAAGAACCTCAGTTTTTCTATGAATTCCTAGTGGAAGAACTTCCTTTTCTAGCCTATGAATCACTTGATTCCCAAATCATCCACGCTATTGAAACCCAAGTTATATCTAGATATGCTCATATCTATTCCTATCTGAAATACCAAACATTCCCTGAAAATTATTTGAGAAATGAAAAAAGATGCCTCATAAGAGCAACATCACATTATTTAATCATTACTAATGATTTGTATAGACGTGCTCTAGATGGTACACTACTTAGATGTTTATAAAATAAAGAGTCAAGTTGTGCATTAAAGGAAGTACATGAAGGTGTGTGTCTGTCTCACTTGAATGGCTTTTCATTAGCTAATAAACTCTTAAGAGTGGGATACTACTGGCCTACAATGGAGAAATATGTAATCCAATATTACAAAACATGCAATAAATACCAAGTCCACGACAACCTGATACATGCTCCAACTAGGTAGTTAATTCCTTTCATAACACATTGTCCATTTTAAGAATGGGTTTTTGATTTAGTTGGACAGATTTACCCAAACTCATCCAATGGACACAAGTACATCATTACAACTGAGTACTTTTCAAAATGGGTGGAATTTGTGCCACTAGCTAATGCTACAGGAAAACAAATCTTAATGTTCATCCTAAACTACATCATTTGTAGGTATGGGATACCCTCATCATTTGTGACTGACAATGGGGGTTAATTAAAAAAAAAGAGACATGGATGACTTGTGTCTTCAATTCAAAATCACTCAATATTGTTCCTCGATCTATTACCCTCAAGGTAACGAACATGTTGAAGCATCAAATAAAATAATCTTAAAAATATTGCATAGAACAATGAGCAAATCAAGAAGAGACTAGAATTTGCAGATAAATATAGCATTGTGGGTGTATCGCACCAACATCAGAACAAAAATTGGTGCAACTCCTTTTGCACTAGTATATGGGTCTGAAGTGGTACTACCAATTGAAGTAGATATTCCATCATTGAGGGTATCATTGAAAAATATAGTCACTAACAAGGACTACAAAATCTCTAGATTAAAAGAACTATAATTGTTAGGTGAGTGAAGACAAAAGGTGTTTGATCATCTCAAAGTCTATCAAAAGAGGATGTCAGGAGGATACAACAAGAAGGTAAAAATAGTAACATTTTAGGTAGGAGACCTAGTCCTAAGAGAAAATCCAAAGAATCAACAACACCGAGAGCAAAAGGGAAAGTTTGAACCCAACTGGCTGGGTCCCTTTGTTATAAAAAAATCATTTGGATTAGGAGCCTGTCAATTGGATACACTTGAGGGAGATGTCCCACTGGATCCAATAAAAAATCTCCACCTGAAAAGGTTTATGGCTGACATTCTTGAGGTAACACCTGTACAGTAAAAATAGTTGCTAAAAAAGGTACAAAAAAGGCATAAAGAGTTCCTAAAAAAAGCACAAAAAGCATAAAGTGTTCCTTAAAAAAAGTACAAAAAAGTAGAAAGAGTTGCTGAATAAAAATAAAAACAACAAATATTGATCTTGAAAAAAATAAAAAATAATGGAAAAAGTCTTGAAAAAATGACTATCTCGGTGAAAACTTGGTAAATAGGTGCCTTGGTGAGTCAAAGAAAAAAATAGAAAAGAAGAAAAAGTACAAAAATAATCGAAAAAGAGAAAAAGTGTCTTGGTGAAAACCTGGCAAATAGGCTCCATGATAGCAAAAATAGAAAAGTTTCTCCAAGTGGTGAAAACGTGGTAAACAAATGCTACTTGTAATCAATGCTCTATCTATCAAGACAATGCTTGAACACTTGGCCAATGTAAAGTTCAGTTTGTATAGATCTTCCAGTCACTTTCGTGACAAATCAAATCCTAAGTCGTAATATTAGAAAATCCTATCCTTCTAAGAATAGAATCTGTCTATATCAAGGTCCTAGGACAATCATGTTCCCTAGGGGAAATGGTCATAAGTCATGCAAGTTGCAAAGTTGCCTAGTCACTGTTAGGACTTTCTGCTAGGGTGTTTCTTATCCCTAGTCCATAATTGACACTAAACTACACAAACAAAGGTATTTCTTAATGCCACCAACAATAATATTTCTTAATACTTGGACCTAAAAAAGTGTTCCTAAACACTACATCATGAAGATAAGAGTGTTTCTAAATACTAAACAAGCAAGACATTTACCATTTTTAAACACAAAAAATGATAAAATGAATTTCTATGATTGATAATGTTTTCTACAAGTATTTTCAAACTAAACAAATGTGTTTCTTAACACTACAATAACAACTGCATATTTTTGAGATGAATGATGAATCATGTATTCTTAAACTTATCTCGATGATGTTTACGGACTAGAGAAACTAAATGAAGGAATCATGAATTTTCTTAGTTTGTGATAGACTATTATCAATTTGTGATTGTTATGTTCCTTGAGTGACTCAACGATGTCTAAAAAGGACTAGAGAAACAAGGGTTGGGGGCATAATGTTTTCTTTGTCTTTTGCTTGTGGTAATAAATCATATGATATAAGGTGATTATATGGAATGAGTGTCTATGATAAGTGCCTCCATCATGATTGGAATGCTACATATACCTTGACCTATTTCCTATGAAAGCTTTAGTGAGGTTGGGTTTATTTCCTTGTCTATTTTAAAATAAAATAAAAACAACTTCCTATTAAGGTGTACAATAAATATGAGACTATACCCAATGATATGAATATAAAAATAAAAGGTCATTGTGGGTATATACATATATATAAATGTTGCAAAAGAATAGAAAAGGTTTAATTCAACAAGAAGTAATTGACAAAACATTCTAGCCTATATGCTTTAATGTTTAGGTTAACTTTCGACATGACGAATGAAAGGGAAGTATTCATATTTTCATGATTGCTAAATCTATCAATGAAAATTGTACTAACCTATGAGGTCCCAATTACAAACGCTCTATGATGATAATATAATCACTTTGAATAAACAATGAATATCCTAGGTGTCTTAGTCTAGGTACATTTCATTGTTAATTGCATTAAGTTCATTTTTAGTTGCATGATCATATTAAGTTGCATTAGATTCATTTTAGATGCATTTCATGTTTAAGTTGCAATGAAGTTTATTTTAAATAGCATTTATTTTAATATAGTTGCATTCATTCTTAGGTTACATCAATATGGCAGTGTGAATATAATTAATAAGCATCAATATGAATGGAAAACTCTAAACAACATAAACATTTTACAAGTTTGACCAAGTACATCATATAATCATATCATCATAGAGATCAAATCAAATGACTGAGTATTTATCATTGATATCCATGCACCTACATAAGCATGTCAGTACCATAAATACACCTGCATAATGCATCCATAATCATCCATACATAAATAAAAAAGAGATGTCCATACATTGCATCACATTACATTTCATATACATGCATACATAAAATGAAAGAACATCATCATAAAAAAATCACATGCATCTGCATCCATACATCCATAAAGCATAAAAACATAAAAACATCTACATATATTAGTGAAATAATACAATGATGTCAATATGTCAACATCTATCTAATCACATGATCAAGTATCCATATGATAAAAGATGAGATCAATATCCAAAGCAAGTAAAACATATCAAAGACTATAACACATGTGTAGAAATTAGATAGCAATAGAATCAGATGGCATCAACATGATATCAGAGTGATTGACTGAGTGTGACCCTCCTTGTCAGGTGTGACCGTAAACTAAAATTGGCCTAGAAAGCATTAAATGCAGGAAACATTCAAAATGAAAACTTAAATGGAGGTGTTATCGATTACTCACTGGTGCCACATAGTGGGTGGGTCGATCATGTCATCGCATAAGCTCAAAATGATGATGCTTAATAAGGACCACCATTTCGCCAACCAGAGCTCTAAATTTACTGAAGGTGAAAAGTAAAAATGAATAGTAAAATGACCCTTTTGTCCCTAATCCTCTTGGGACCCCGATGCTTCCTTATAGAATGTCACAAAAGCTTCATATCATAACCAAAATCAAAATAGGTGATTTATATCACATAAAGACAATAAAAATAAAGTTGCAGAGTGAAGTCAACCTTCAAAAGAAAAAGTCAACCATGGTCAAACTACAGTTGAATAGGGGTAGAATGAGTAGAAATGACAACACAAACATGGAAAATACATTAAATAATGATTATTATGTTAGCATGAATGTTGAATATGACCTATGGGGGAGTATTCTAGCATTTATGGAGCAGTTGCATGTTGCATTCATGACTATGTTTGTCATTAATGTCAACACAATGATTATATTGAAGTTTAGTATAGTAGCAGACAGAGTTTGGATTAGCGCACATAGTGTATTACAGATTAGGTTATGTGAAGTTGAGTACATGTTTTGTATGGTGTCCTAATATCATGGTTAAGAACATGTACAAAAATTGAAGTATTTGTGTTAGTTATGAGTAATCTAGTGGAAACTGCATTCTGACAATGTTCCTGAGAAGCGGTTTGTGATAATCGGATTATATCTCCTAACAAGGATAGAATATGGTCAAGAAAAGTTATACAGCGGTTAAATACATTATAGAGTTGACCTAGATGATTCATCACAGTCAGAGGTTGCATGTGTGATGATTTATTAAGTTTGTGAGCCGATAGTTTTATGTGATTATGGAAATATTATGTAATGTGTAATGTTTTATATTTTGTAATTGGTTAAGCTTAATCGACTGACCCAATTATGAAATAATGTGCATGGTATAAAAGAAAGATTATTTTACTTGATTAAAATATAGAGATGTGATGTGAATGTGAATAAGTGATCTAAGGGATTGATGTGAGAAGATATGGTATTAAGGTCTGGTGCGATTATTTGACACAGTTAGAGGGGAGAAGAAAAGTTTTCGAGATCAATAATTCTTGGTATTAATATATTTAGATAATCCAAAGATTAGTTGGATAGCGTGTTCAGTGATCTTGCCCTTGAATTTTTTTGGATAGTAGGTCCTTCTGTCTTCCTTAACTCCTAACAGGGTTAGAATTTCCTCACATGGATTCAAAGTCTCCTAATAGGGACTGATATGTACTGAATGTATTTCATAAGACTCCTAATAGAGTCCATCCTCTCACAAGGAATTTTCATATTAGTACATCTTTTGTGGGTACCATCCCCACCAGGGTTTACTCTATGATCAGGAGGCTCCCTAGTTAACAAATATGGTGTCATTGTGTATAATTGTATTTCTATGGTTGATGTTTATGTTGATTACATGTTTCATATATAATAAGGTTAATAAAAGTTGTTTTTATCAGATAACTGATTCACCCCCCCTCTCAGTTATCTTGGTGGACTTTACTTTCTAATAATTGGTATCAAAGCAGTAGGTCCTTGAAAGAAAAGTTTAACAACTTAAGGAGATCCATGGCGAGTCACTTCAAAAAAGAAAGTCCTAAGTTTGATGGAGTTAACTATGATAGTTGGAAAGAGAAGATGAAGACACATTTGCTATGTTTAGGAATAGGATATTGGTTGATTATAAAGAATGAGAAATGTATGATTGAAGAAGAAAGGATTGAGAAAGAAAGAGATCTATTCACGTGTAACATACTTGCCAGAGAAGCACTTTTGTCAGCTCTTCCTGAGAATAAATATAGTCAAGTAAAAACTCTAAAGATGTCTCATGAAATTTGGTTAGCTTTGGAATCTACTTTTGAAGGTGATAAACATGCTAAGAGAATCAGATTACAAAATTGGATATGTTTATTTCAAGAGGCTAAAGTGATGGAAGATAAATATGTTAGAATCTATATTGGTAGAATATCAGAGATTGTTGCAGGTATCAAAGATTGTGAAGGAAATAAGAATGAAGATGAAATAATTTGAAAAATCTTGAAAACTTTGACCCTAGTATTTAAGCAGGCAACACAGATGATTGAACAAGTCATACCTTATACTAAAAAATTTACTAGAGAGACTCTTCTTGGAAGATTGGAAGCAATGGAGATAAGTTTGAGACAATATGGAGATTTTCCCAAGACTCAAACTGCATTCAGCGCACTTAGTGTTTGCCCTAATTTGTCAAGAAGTGAAAGTGTCAGTGGTGATTATACCAGTAGCATTAGATCTAAGACTGAAGAAGATAGAAAGATTGAAGAAGAAATTGCCTTGCTTGTGAAAAGAGAACCAAAAGGTAAGAAAATCTTTAAATGTTGGACATGTCAAGAATATGATGACTTTGCATCTAAATTTCCTAAGGGAGTGAAGAAATATAAAAATAACTTTATGCCTAGAAGACCTAAAGAGTGTTTTTATACTAATGATGAAGAATTTGAAGCTAGAATTGAGAAATTCTTAAGTGAAAGTGATAATGAAAGTGATGATATAGGATTTGTTGCAATAAAAGAAGAAAACTCTAAAACAGATGTCAAAGAATAAAAAGCTTTAGTATCACAGGTTGAAATTTTTTTTGATTGGATCATAGATAGTGGTTATTTATATCATATGACTAGTGATATGAATAAGTTTATTAAGTTTAACAATTATGATGGAGGAATTGTTAGAGTTGGAAATAATGCACCTTGCTAAATAAAAGGAATAGGATCTATTACTCTTGATGGAAAGACTAACATTGATGATGTTTACTTTGTGGATGGATTGAAACATAATCTTTTAAGTGTTGGACAATTAGTTGACAAGGGATGTCAAGTTTGGTTTACTAAAAATGTAGTGCCTCCCTCATTTGGCTCCTTGCATGAATATCCTAATGGTGTGGTTTCAAACTTCACACTCGTTGAGTATGATCATGTTGGTCCCATGTGAGGGTGAACCGCCAGGAGGATTTGATTTGTGAGCATATTTTCAATGCCCTGCATCAACTTGAGATGTTGGGGTGGTCTTGGATTGTATTTCGGTGACCCTTATAGATAGGGATGAGTTGATCATTAAAATGCAGTGATTGTTGTTAGATTAGGTGAAAAACTAATCTCCCAAGAACACCTACATGCATAACCCTATCACATGGAAGAAGCAAAGTATAGAAAGCCATAAAAATCTATGGAGGCCAAAAAGCCAGAGACATCATATGCACATTCAAAAGAAAAATCTCTATTATGAACAATATTACAATATGATAATCTAATCTCCTCAAGAAATACAAAGAGGTGAATCCTTATAAAATGAATCACGAAACCCTAAAGGAGAAAACCCTAAAGAATAATAAGATGCCTAAGTTTAACTTAAGTGTAGAGTCTAATATACTAATAATTAAATAAATAAATTATTAGCTATAATATGACAACTCTGACACCCCCCCTTAAGTGTAACTTAGGGAGAAGCTAAACAACTAAGGACTAAAAGATGCATGAAAACAAAAGTGCATGAAAGAACTATGGGTCTTGGCAACTAGGCCTGATCAGGTACCCAAATACAAGAAATAAACTAGATGAAGGAAACAAAGCCTCCAATCTATGGAAAGTCCCAAAGAAAGGAACAAGAAAGAGCATGAAGCATCTTCAAAGCAAGAAGCTGCAAACATTGTCAGAAGTAACTGCTGGAACACCCACTGAAATAGTGCATGACCAGGTAGAGAAGACAAAGTCTAAAGAGCTAATCAATCGAAGAGGTGACCTCCAAAAGTAGGAATGAATGAGTGTCTATATAGTAGATGATCCATCTCACCGAAATGCATAGGTGCCTAGCCATTACATCCGCCTAGTACATAGGAATAAAAACTAAATACGTAGATCACTCAACCAAACCAAGGAAGCAATAGAACCAATAGGTGAACCCCCCCCATAATGCTAAACAGGGAGAGGGGTGACAGGAACACTGAAATGCATTTCCAGAAACATCTGCAAGAAGAAGAATCAGGAACACCAACAGTGCAATAAAAGTACAAGCACAGGATAAAGGGTAGTGTCACGGACACACAACATGGGCTAATGTCATGGAAGGTACACTCACTTGACAAAGGTGGATGAGCACAAAAGGCAAAACATCATAACCCCCCATGGCACTTTATAACTGAGTGCGAGTACAAACAAACACAAGGTTCTTAAAATCCCAGATATGCAGAAGTAGGCACTTTATCTTAGTGCATTTATAGAAAAGAGAATGCTACATAAGAGAAGCATATAATTCTCAGAAAGTCAGAAAGAAGAGTAAGCCAGAAGAATAGAAGAAGAGATCCCAGGACCTGTAGAATCTAATTAATCCACTAGAGTGAGAAAGAGAAAAACTCAGAGGAGAAAAAACCTGGAGCAAAATTTGGATAAAAGATCCCTGCCACTGCAAAACTCATAGAACCAGCTTTTCAACGATATCTGGTGGGCCAAAAATAGAGTCTGGATGAGCAAGATATGGCTCACGAAAGGCAAAAGTAGACATTAGACTTTGACAAAAAAAAACACTATCAAAATAGTAGAGCCAAAAAACCTAACCTCCATAATTGGAAAGAGCTCAGAAAGAGCTTTTCGACAATATAAAGAAGTCCAAAAAAGACCTCTGTATGCTCCAGATAAAGCAAAAACAACATTAGGGGGTCAAAAAGGCTCCAAAAATAGGTTTTAAGCCTCTGGGGCTGAAAAAAAATTTGGTCCCTGGGTGCATGGTGTGCATAGGGGGCTGAGCTGAAGCTCCTGGTCACCCATGTGACCATTGTGGGGCTTAAGAACCCGCTGGGGAGTTGGAGTAGTGTTGGGGAGCGGAGCAGAGTGGAGTGGGCCGAGAGGTGGCAGAGCTGGTGGCGGGGGCTAGAGGAGCCGGCGGAGGTGCAACCGGTGGCGGAGGAGTGCCGGTGGCACCTTTCAAAATGCTAAGGCTACGTTAAAAATTAACACAAAAAATATATAAAAAATATTTTTTTTATAAAAAAAAATTTCTTGGTTTCTGTGCCCGTACGACATTGGAAACCAAATTTTTGTTTTTGCCTCGGAGCCAAGTTGTCCAAAATGGACAAGTTTTATATGGATTCTGGGGTTTTTGGGTGCTTTGAGCTCAATGGAGATGTTCGTTTGAGCCCAAAGTGACTAGAAACAAAACCCACCTCTAAATCCACATAAAAAACCTCTGAAAACCTTGAAAACCTCATGCTTCTGAATCACTTCAACATAACATGAACAATGAGCAACAAGATGGCTCTGATACTATGTTAGATTAGGTGAAAAACTAATCTCCCAAGAACACCTGCATGCATAATCCTGTCACATGGAAGAAGTAAAGTACAGAAAGCCAGAAAAATCTATGGAGGCCAAAAAGCTAGAGACATCATATGCACATTCAAAAGAACAATCTCTATTATGAACAATATTACAATATGATAATTTGATCTCCTCAAGAAATACAAAGAGGTGAATCCTTATAAAAGGAATCACAAAACCCTAAAGGAGAAAACCCTAAAGAATAATAAGATGCTTAAGTTTAACTTAAGTGTAGAGTATAATAGACTAATAATTAAATAAATTAATTATTAGCTATAATATGACAACTCTAACAATTGTTTCCACATTATGTTTTATGATGACATCATGAGATACACCTAGTTTAACTTTGTCTTATGTTAATCAGGAAGTTATCATTGGGGGGTCATGATAGGTCTATTAAGGGACCCTACCCTAATCCTATCATTGTATTTCTTTTTTTTTCTACATTATAGACTCTGTAATTAGAAAAGCTTTGTTGATGCATTATAGATTTATATTATGATGGATAGAGGTTTGACCTCTAATTCATGATGTACTCTTTTCATGTTGCTTATGTACTCATGTCAATAATTCTAGGATGTTCTATGTTTGAAATGAGATTAATTGAATTTAACTGATCTTTATGATAGTGAAATTGAGTGCATATTTTGTGGAAATTGAATTAGAACAAGGTAATTTAAATAATAAAAAGGTAGAATATATATTCTCATGTAGTTAAGATTTTTTTTCCAAGTGTATGTAATTTCTAGAAGTAATGCAGTAGGAAAGGTGTGTTGAGCCGAGAATTAAGTTGGTAGAATGTACTCTATATGAATATTGAAATGTTACTATTTGGATATGCATGCTTACGTAAAAGACCATTTTAAGTTATTTTATGTTGAGACATGTATTAATAGAAAAGTGATTATTAGGTCATGATGTTGAGTATGAGATTTTGCTTAGTATGCTTTGATGTTATAGTAATGCGAGAAAAGTGAATTAGTTGAAATGTTGCTTGTAAATGATTTAGGACATATTCTATGATTTGATTTTTAGGTCTTGATGTTATGGTATTTGATGAATTATTTAATTTTGAATATTATGCCTTAATATCATGTTATGCAAGAAAAGTTCATGTGAGATGATCAAGGTTAGGAAGTTAGGTTAATTGATATATTTACGTGTTCTGAATTAACTTATTTTGGAAATTGAGTAATATATTATTGAGATTATGTGAATTTATTGTGAAATAGTGTGGATGCAGTTAGATTATATGATGTGTTTGAGTGTGATTAATTATGGTGCATTTTATATGAATATGACATTTGATCTTTCATGAGCTACTGATATTTTGTCTAGTGTGCAGGAAATGACCATGCGTTAAACAAGGGGAAATTTAAGATGGATGCATGTGAAAATCTTGTAAAGCCAAGGTTATCTCCAAAGGGAGAAATAACCTCATTGTTATATATAATATTGTAAAGTAATGTTTGCTTTTATTATTTAATTGTGCTTATTTTCATTTTAAATTAATGTCTACTTGGCATGCCATGTGTGTAGTGATATTTTGTAACTTTATGTGGTGTCAATTGACACATGTGTTATGAGTTGGCATGGACAAATGCATTATTTATTAGTTGTCTTCACCATTGAGTCACCTTGTAGAATCCAAGGTTAGTTATCTTGGTTGTTGAGTCATGGGAGGGAATCTTATTTCAATTTTTTGTGAGTCAACTCTTAGTGGACTTTTGAGAGGCTAAAAGTAACCCAAAGGGTTAGTTAGGGTTAAAATAAGATAACCCTTTAGGTGTACTTTGGGTTGGGGGTCAAATTTTGACCAATATGATATTTTTAGACCATTTTTGCCTCTTCTAAAGATGCCTTTTTGAAAGGTGATGAATTTGGAAAGTGTGCTATGTCTTCCTCTCTTTTCAATTTTGATTTTCCCTCTTGTTGAAGAGAGAAACCTTGGATAGTGGGTCCATCATCTTTGAGGTTAGGTAAGGTTTTCATTTTTAGTGGGATGGAGAGGAATTTGGTAGGTTGATTTCCCACTCTCCAATTTGTTGGTGTCCAAAATGATGCTTATGCTCTTAAGACTGCCAATATACCCTTAGATAGATTTTAGGGGTGGTTAGCTCCAAAATGTAATGAGGTCTTAGGATAACTAGACCAACTATAGGGACAAGACTGCCCTCTTCTGCTTCTGGCTCTGTAAAACCAAGGTGGGTGCACCTAACCTAGTGTAAACTATACTTCACACACCAAAGACTGGGTTTGAATAACAGATAAAAGGATAGTAAGAAAGTACTAAATGATAACCACACATTTATTGACTCTCCATTACTATGGGGTGGAACCTTACACAACCAAATACTGAAAACTTAAGGATGGTTCTTAATTTCATGTTTGAATCATAACAAACTCAATCAGGATATGTCAACAAAGAAATACTCATCTAGGCCAGTGCCTCATCCATTGGGCAAGGTTTCTTAGACAGACTACACACACACACACACTAGAATATATCTGAGATTCAAAGCCATAAACACATTTACAATCTCCTCTACTACTTACAAAATATCCTTACATAGACAAGAGATGAATCTATGTCCCATCTGGAGCATCATTTAATCTAATCCTGGATTAGAGCTGAAGAATGAAGACCTATACATAAATTGTTATGCAATGAACTAGAAAGTTCAAAATTTATCTACGTTGACACAAAGGAGAGATAAGAATCATGTGCCTGTATTAAGTATGAAGAATCCTCAAGTGTATACAATCAATCCAAAGGAACCATGCTTACAAACTATAGCTTAGACCTACAATTTTCTTTCTATTGTCAAAATATACCAAAATAGGTCATCACAATTCAGACTGGGCAGAAGACTCACAACCATAAAAGTTTGAAAACCTAACTCCCAATGACCTCGAATGATCATAAAAATCCCTTTATACTAGGGTTACAATGCAAGCATGATGATCATTTCCAACTCAAAATTCAAATCCACCTAACCCTATCGAGGAGTTAACACAGACAAGACAGGGATCAAGCCGCAACATTTGACAATCCATTCTACCCACTCTGGCCGCTCAAAAATTGAATTTTTGGTACCTCTTTCATTGCAAACCCTCTGCAGAATTTGAAATTAAATCCCAACGGTCACTTTATGGTGCTAGCAGCACATCGGCGGTCCTCGGAGGAATCCTGGTTCACATTGTCGCATGATCACAAGGCACCTTACTAACCCTTGCGATCATGCGACCGCAATCTCTTGACCACGGTCAACAGTCGATCATGAATCCCCTAAAGTCCTTGGCCACAACATCAATCTCTCAACCAATAGAAATTGAGCACCTAAACAAGACTGGCACCGTGGACCACCCCTAACTCCGCAACGATGATGTTCATAGCAATTGTCGCATGATCGCATAGCTAGGAGATATGCTATGTGAACATGCGACAACTCTACTGCATTGCAACCCTTTACCACATCATAACTCTGCAACACCGCTAAGAGTTAACATAAAGAGGTTAGTCGCATGGTCGCATAGCCCATTTCCTGGCTATGCGATCATGCGACAACCCGCCAACACTGCAACCGTTAACCTACCCTGTCACTGCCGCGTCACCACTCCCCACCAAAGAAAGACACGCACCACTGGTAACACAAGACAATGGGCCCACCTTTGCCACATGTCACAACACTATTCACTGAATACTGCCCAATCATCTCTGCCACAGGACCCACCCACAAATAAGCCTTCGAAATCAAACGGCGGGCACATGATCGCATGGGTCTAACACCTCCCATGAGATCATGCACCAACCACTAGATCTGCCACGCCATCCTCCCCTATGAATCTCTTGGGCCCACTCACAAACTACCACATCACCACCTTGGACCAATCGGAAGATGCCACATCACCACCTGCCACCAGGCCTCAGCAAGGAAGAACCTTGTCGCATGGTTGCAAGCTGTGAAAATGGCCCTTGTGATCATGCGACAAGGCCATAAGACCGCCACCTTTCCACCAACGGCCCCATAAGACAGATGTCAACCGGTCGCATGGTCGCATGTCAAAAATTCCTGACATGCGATCATGCGACAACCAATAAGAACATGCGCCCCTGCTTCCCTTCTGACACTGGGCCCACATCTCTACCCTGCATCCACTAGAGCTTTGCCACCTCAACATCCTCTGATAGCGAGCCCACTGCAAACAAACCTGTCGGCATCCAATCAGACGGTGGGCGCATGATCACATGGGGTGAGAATATTCCATGCAATCACACGCCGACTGTAAATTGAAATCACTAACACAAGCCCCGCTGACATTTTTGACTCATCACCACATGTACCAATCAGAAATGAGCACCTCAGCACTGTCTGACATGCAGACCCACCTGGACCCATGGCACACCCACACAGGAAAATTTGATGGCTGTCGCAAAAGTGTGAAGGATAAACACCGTGCATCTTCACCATGCGAACATGCGACAACCACCGATTCTGTTTGAACTTTAACCGCACTGGGCAACTGAGAAGAACTGGGACCCACCAATGATCGTACTTGCCCAGTTAAGATCGAGGTAAAAAACACACAAAGTTTTCGGCACCAAAAGACAAGTGCACAAAAGCTGGAAGGCAAAGGTCAAAAACAACGAGGGTTTTCAGCAAAAGATTAAAAACACACAGGGTTATCGACAGACCGAAAGGTGGCAGGGAAGCCAAAAACATCATTGGTTTTCAAAAACATTGTGAGTTTTCGACACTTATGGACATTCTGAAATTGTTTCCTACAGACCTCAAAACTTGAATAATTCCCTAGGTTTTGTGATTCAGCACGTGTGTTTTGGATTGGAGCAAGGTGACACAATGAAGAACACAGGGCATGACACTTCAAGAAAACCTGCAAGGAAATGGGCCATTTTCAAAAGATTTTGCATTGACAGGAAAATGGACCAACACAATTTTGGAGACTTCTAGTGGACTTAGTAGGTTTTGGTAAACTTAGCAAGGAAGGAAGGATTGTAGGAAAGAGAGCTCTTCTCAACCCTCTTTTGCCATAGCTTGGAGTAAGGTTGGCTACCTTTTCATGGAAGAATATTTATTTTTCTTGTATGTAAAATGTAGATTTCTTTGTTATATTATTGTAATGGTTTTGTGAAGCTTAATGCTTTCTTTTACGACTTCTTATTATGTGTTTATTTGCTGGTTTTGTTTTATTGGTGTGTGCAAGGCCAAACTCACCCTTGGGAGGGAAGAGAGCCTTGATAGGTGAAGGTCTTAATTTGGGAATGCCCATTTAGTGTAGAGTCCTTCTTCAAGGAGGAAGGGGATGAGGCATGGATGTATGGGCTCTATGTTGTCATTCTTGTTATATACTTATTTGGGGGTCATAAGGGTTGTATTTTGTGAAAGGAAATGGAAGAGTTGGTACTTTTTTTTATGGCCTTGGAAAGGAAATGGTTATGGATTGTGGGCCTTATTGAAGGCACAATTTTACTTTGAATGACTTTTCCTACTTGGGTACTTTCCACCTTCACCCCTTTTATGGGTCCAAGGTGACCCATTGTCTGAATATCCTTGGGATGAAAATTTTGTGTTTACATGTACTTGTTGATTTTTATGTGTATGTGTGTTGAAGCATGTATGTAACCCTCATCCATCTTTATTTTCCCAAGCTCGGGGGTGGCCATGTACTGGCCTAGGTTGGAAGGTGAGCCTCTATGGTCAAAGTGATTTTCTTTTGCAGATTTTCATTTGATGAAGTTGTTGATTTTGTTGAAGAAAAAGAAGATTTTGTCATTTCTACTTGTAGATTTTAATGTGTAAAAAGGGCTATAAAGACATGTGTAAAAAAGTAGAGTAAAAAGGCCATGTAAATAATAACATGTAAAATGCTTGTAAAAGTTTGTACATAAATGTGAAATGATCTCCAAAAATTTCTATGTTGTTTCTAAGGAAAGAAATTGTAAAAATGTGCATTCCTTATGCTTGAATGCAAAAGTAAGTTTTCTGGTTTATTTTTCTATATGCATGAAAAAGTTAGATTTTCTTATGAATGCAAAACTCCTTCCTATGTAGACAAATTTTATTTCAAGCATTTATTTGGAAAAGAAAAGTTAATGTAGATTTGCTTTCCTAATTACCTATATGAGAATATATTTCATTTTGATATCATGTTAGTTTTAAAAAAAAGTATTGTATATACACTTATGTATGTATAGTTATATATATTGATGTATATATATTATTGAAATACATTTCTATGTTGATGTTAAATAAAATAGCACCTAAAAATGTGTCCATATGAGCTCGAACAAAGCCTCTAAAGTTGTAAAAATTAGGATTTGTGATTTTTTAAAAATATCAGAAGCAGAGATCAACAACCACCCGCACCATTGTGTAGATCGTAAAATTCTACCTCAAAACAAAAAAAAATTCTTGAAAAAAGGCGATCGGATGAATGAGATATCGCTGTATGAAAATTGCCTCTGAAATTTTTTTTTTTGAATCGCCATTGTCACACTTCCAAAATTCAAATGGCTCTAGATCTGGCTTTAGATGTCCGATTTGAATGAAAAAAAATTTGAAATAGGGGTTTTTAGACCTCCTTAATGTGATTCCAACCTTTGATTTGCACCAGTAAGGTCCAAGTTTTACCTGCAACAAAATTCTCTCAAAATAGGCTATACAATGACAATGGAAGAAAGATTGGATAAACCCTCTTATTGATTTTAATTTATGAATATTCTAATTTTATTGGTCCATCTCATTCAGCCCTTGTGTGTATATATACATAAGTATATATGCATGTATATACAAACACTAGGTGTGTATATACACACATGTATATATTTGAACTTGATTTTTTCTCCATTTCTTCTCCCAACCATACCTACACATACAAAGTGAAGAATTATGGTTTTGGCCAAGTTTTATTTTAGGGTCTAACCCTAATTTCAAAATTAGAGCTAGGGTTGGCTTTTGGAGCTATTTTTAATTTTAAAAATTTAATGATTTTTCATTTAATTCTAGATTAATATATTAATTAATGATTATTAGTCATTAATGACTGTTGACTTTACACAGTCTTGTTTTTAAATTTGATTTTTAAATATTATTTTATTTTATCTTGAGATTTTAAAAAAGATTCCTTTTTATTATTTAGTAAGATTCCATTTGGATTTAAATCCCCGTCTTATTTTAATTTGATGATTGTTGACTTTTGACAGTCACTTTAATTTGAATTCTAATTTATTTATTATTTTTATTTTCATTGGGATTCTTAAAGAGATTATTTTTATTATTTAGTGAGATTCTAATATTTTACTTTTGGATGCCACTTTTAATTAATTTAAATTTGATAATGTTGAGATATTACTAAATGGACCCTTATTCTTTTTAATACTATTCTTGGAAATTGCTATTTTTGAATTGAAAAATTTATGCCTATTTCCAATTGAATATTATTATTTATTTATTTATTATTGTCATTTTCCCTTCCCAAATACTGTCAATTTTTTTTGTCTAATGCATGTGATTTACTTCAATCCCCATTCCACTTAGAATTGCTTGCATCCCGATATGTGAAGCCTGAGTTTCTTGCTAGCAATAAACTAGTTAGAGCTATCTAGAAATATGATCTTTGGGGTTGCTCAACTCTTATTGGTGGTCTTTTTCATTATCATGTTGTCCTTAATAATCATGGAGTTTATATGATTCTTGAAAGCATATAAAAGTCATTGGAACAACGGTCTTTTAGACTTGTTAAGACATCTTTGCATTAATTCAACGGTTTTATTACTAAGGAATGCATTACTAGTGTCCACTAGGTGGTTTTTGCCCTCTTAGATCTTCTTGAACAAGATTCTTCCTACATTGTTGCCCCTGCTGCTCCTTCATATGACCAACCCATCCCAGGCCTCAACTTGAAACTCAGCTCGGGTGATGTTATTCCTTGCTTCATGGAAGGATAAAAAGATAAAAAATAGTGTTTTAACCCTTTGCAGGTTCTATAAGCTCTTGTTATGCAGTTTTTCCTCTCTTTTCATAGTTGGCATCATGGAAGATAGTGTCGATAGGAAGAAAAAGTTTTGTGCACCTACTATCATGAAATATGTATCTTCTTTTTCTTGTACATACTTTGATTTAAGGACTTTATATACTTCAAATTAGATCCTTGGGATCCCTTGTATATTGTCCAAGGGCTATTATAATAGCTAGGACTAGATGTTTTGGGAGGGCTTCTCACCTCTATGTTTGTAACTAGCTTCGGCTATGGGGGGAGTTCTTGTAGATAGTAACTTCGACATTCTCATATCTTTTTTAGTAATGATCAGAGTTTTTCTTTTTGGTTCTTTTCTCCGAGAGAATTTTGAACTAGTTTGGTAAAAAATATTGAAATTATATATATAATATATCAAGTGGCCCTACCACCTTTATTATAAAAAAAAATTAATGTATTAATGGGTTATTCTAGGGGAAATTATTTGATGTCTTAGGATGGGACTTAAATAAATAACTTTCCTTTAGCCTAAATGATAAATTTAACATTAAAAATTTATTATGGTTATTTTAATCTTTTAAATGTTTAATTTAAATTAATTAATTAACTTTGATAGCATTATGTTTTGGGATTAAAATATATTATTTTAAATTAATTATTATTAACATTATAACTTTAAAATGGGTAAAAACTTTGTAAACCTAGGTTTCACATATGAATGTTTTTATGATCATATTTCTCCAGTTTAATGTTTTCTTGAAATTTGATGTTTCCAGATTTAAAATTTAAAATTTATTATTTAAAGCAATTTTATTATTTTCCTAATTAAATGGATATTTAGGGGAGATTAATTTAAGTGTCCAAGGTGGGACTTAGGTAAATTATTTCTCCCTAGCATTAATGTCTAATTTAATATTAATAATGTTATATGATTTTTCAATCCTTGTTATTGATTAAAATAAATTGATTAATGAACCTTGGATCTTTATATCTTAAGTAAACTTATAATATTTTAATTTAAAGTATTCAAATATTATTATATTTTAATAGGTAATAATTTCTATACCCTAGTTTTTGCTTAGGGTTAATACCTTGACTTATTCCATCCTTTTATTTAATTATTGATATTTTGGCATCGTCGATCCTAGATGGTAACCTAGTTCACGCTAGGAACTATTAGGGTTACAATTACGATCGAATTAATCTTTTATTGTATTAAACCTTTTTGGGTGTGTTGACCCAACCTTTGAATTTTAATATTATCTAAGTTTGAATTTTCACCTTGGTTTATCCCTTTTATTAACTTTTGTTTTAAACCCAGTTAGGGTTTCTTAGAGACCTAGTTAGGGTTTCATTTAGACTAATGCAGTTTGACGAACAAGGGATGTTGGCAAGCCAACACGTGCTATGATACCTCTTGTGAGTTAATATTTGTTTGGATGTTGCGTTTCTTTTCATGTTGAGTGTTCCTTAGTGTGTAACCTTATTGATTTTATGTACTTTAAAAAAAAATTGTTGTGTGTATTTTGCCCTAATTTTTTGGGCATGACAAAAAAGACTTGTATGATCAAGGATAAGAATGGTAAGATGATTGGAAGAGGAGAAAGAACCAAAGGTAATGTATTTAAGTTGAATCCTACTCAGATGAAATGTTCGATTGCTAAAGTTGATGACAGTTGGTTATGGAACAAAAGGTTTTGTCACATAAACTTTGATAACATTGTGAAAGCAAGTACCACATTTACAGTAAGAGATTTGCCTAAAATTGTGAAACCTACTAACATGGTATGCAAGGAATGTGTTATGTAAAAATAGAAAAGAAGTTCTTTTCCTAGCAAGAAGTTTACCATAATAGCAAAATTGGAGATTGTTCATATATATCTGAGTGGTCCCATAAGAACAAGAAGATTCTATGATGAAAGGTATTTTATGATTCTTATTGATGATTTTACTAGGATGATGTGGGTATCATTTCTTAAAGAAAAATCAGAAGAATTTGATAAGTTTAGATTTCTTAAGAACAAAGTTGAGAATGAATCAAGAATGAAGATTAAATGTTTAAGATATGATAGATTTGGAGAATTTACTTCAAAAGAATTTAATACTTTTTGTGAAGTGAATGACATTAAAAGACAATTTTTAACCCCTAAAACACTTGAACAAAATGGTATTGCTGAAAGAAGAAACAAATTAGTAACTGAAGCAACAAGAGCTATGTTGTTTGAGAGTGATGTAGCAAAGATATTTTGGAGAGAAGCAATAAATACAACAATGTATACAATGAATAGAGTACAAATAAGAGAAGCTATAGACAAGACCCCTTATTAATTATGGTTTGGACATGCACCATCGGTAAAATATTTCAAAATCTTTGGAAGTAAGTGCTACATAAAGAGAGATGATGATATTGGTAAGTTTGATCTGAGAAGTGATGAAGGTATGTTCCTTGGTTAATCATTAAAAATAAAATCTTATGGATGGTTTAATAAGAGAACTAAGACTATTGTTGAGAGCGTAAATGTTAAAGTGGATGAGAAGTTCAGAATTCAAGAAAGAGGATTTGATTATGATTTAGATGAAGAAGCCTATCCTAAAACTAATCAAGAAAATGTTTAATTGTTTTATGAAACTACCAATGATTTGCAGAATGAGATTCATGATGAAGAACAAAGAGAAGAACCAAGATCTGAACCTAGAATTGAAGCAAGAATTGAGACAGTAACACCTAATAAAAATTTGATAAGGAATCATCTTGTTGATCATATTATTGGGAGCAATGATAGAGGAGTTATGACAAGAAATAAGGTACAAGAAGAATTATGTTTGATTTCTCAAATTGAACCTAAGACTATTGATGAAACTTGTAAAGATAACAATTGGATTCAAGAAATGAAGAAAGAATTAGATCAGATTGAAAAATAATAATACTTGGGAATTGGTTCCTAGACCTAAGGACAAAAATGTTATAGGAACTAAATGGGTCTTCAGAAACAAGATGAATGCACAAGGTGAAGTTGTAAGAAAAAAAGCAAGATTGGTATGTAAAGGATACTCACAACAAGAAGGTATTGATTATGAAGAAATATTTACACCTATTGCAAGGATTGAAGCAATGTGAATATTTTTGGCCTATGCAGCTTATAAGAAATTCAAAGTGTATTAGATGGATGCGAAGTCAACATTTATAAATGGTGAATTAGAAGAAGAAGTCTATATTGAGCAGCCAAATGATTTTCCTTTGACTCAAGAAGGAGACATGGTATGTAAACTAAACAAAGCCTTATATGGACTAAAGCAAGCACCTAGAACCTAGTATGCAAGATTGGATAAATATTTGGCAAAATTGGGATTTTATAAAGGCACTACAGAAAATGATTTGTATCTAAAAGAAATAGAGAATGGTCTATTAATTGTAGTTATTTTTGTTGATGATATAATCTTTGGAGGAGAAGATGAAGTGAGTGATAAATTTTCTGATAAAATGAAGACATAATTTGAGATGAGCATGATTGGAGAAATGAATTTTTTCTTGGGTTTACAAATTGTGCATAAAAGTGATGGTATTTTCTTATCTCAGACTAAGTATCTAAAAGACCTATTGCAGAGGTTTGGTTTTGAAAGTTGTAAGCCTTTTGGCACACCTATGGTAACTGGCCATAAGTTATCCAACACAGATGAGACTCCTGTAGTTGAATAAAGGAAGTACAGATCTATGATTGGAGGCTTGCAATATCTAACTCACACAAGACCAGATATAGTACATGTAGTTATAATTATTGTGAGGTTTCAAGTTGATCTTAAGGAATCACATTACGCAACAGTAAAGAGGATATTCAAACATTTGAAAGATACAACTGATTATGGGTTGTGGTATGATAAATAAAATGACTTTACCCTTTGTGCATATAGAGATGCGGATTGGGGAGGTAGTGTGGATGACAAAAAGAGTACAAGTGGTTGAGAATTTTTTCTTGGAGGAAGATTGGTTTCTTGTCTAAGCAAGAAACATAATTGTATCTCATAGAGTATAACAAAAGTAGAATATGTAGCAGCAATAAATAATTGTAATCAAATAATATGCATGAAACAAATGTTTAAGGATATTGGAATCAAGTTCAATGAGCCTATTATCATACACTATGATAATCCAAGTACAGTAAGTATGTCTAAGAATCCTGTGTTACATTCTAAAACAAAACATATAGAGATCAAGTATCATGTTGTAAGAGAAAAAGTTACAGAGAAAGAAGTCAGACTTGAGTATATCGACACAAAGGAGTAGATTGTAGATATATTTACAGAGCCTTTACCTAAAGATACATTTGAGTATTTGAGAGGTATTCTTGGAGTTATGCCCCATCCTACTTTTGAGTAGTGATGCATAAAGTTGCATCAGTCTAGTGGTATAGAGAACTTTCTTTCTAGACTGTATGCTGATGCTTCCTCTATGGAGTATCTGTGTTTTTGAGTCGAGTCACAAAGGACTCTTGGGAAAAGGTATCTTAAAAAAGTATCTTTGGACATTCGAGCTTGTAGTGGATTGACATAGTGATGCTTACTTTGTCATTGATGTCAATGAAGGAGAATGATATCATAAAAACATTTGATGATTGATGAAGAGGACTTAATGATTGATGAAGAGCATTTGATGATTGATGAAGGGGATTTGATGATTGATGAAGAGAATTTGATGATTGATTTGATGATTTGATGATTGATGAAGAGGATTTGAAAAGTTAAAGCAAGAGAAGAAGTATTGCATTTTGGTATTCATGGAACTTTGATATTTTTTATCTATGTTTCCATCAATGCCAATGGGGGAGATTGTTAGCATGAATGTTGAATATTTCCTATGGGGGAGTATTCTAGCATTTTTAGAGCATTCACATGTTTCATTCATGACTATGTTTGTCATTGATGTCAACACACTGATTATACTGAAGTTTAGCAGAGTAGCAGATAAAGTTTGGATTAGCACACATAATGTATTGCAGATTAGTTTATGTGGAGTTGAGTACATGTGTATTATGGTTTCATAATATCATGGTTAAGAGTGCATATGAAAATTCAAGTATTTGTGTTAGTTATGAATAATCTAGTGGAAACTGTATTCTGACAGTGTTCCTAAGAAGCGGTTTGTGATAATTGAATTATATCTCCTAATAGGGATAGAATTTGGTCAAGAAAAGTTATACAGAGGTTAAAGACATTGAGAAGGTGACCTAGACAAGTTAGCATAGTCAGAGGTTGCACATGTGATGATTTATTAAGTTTGTGAGCTGATAGTTTTATGCGATTATGGAAATATTATGTAACGTGTAATGTTTTATATTTTGTAATTGGTTAAGCTTAATTGGCTGACTCAATTATGAAATATTTCCCACGGTATAAAATAAGGATTGTTTTCCTTGATTGAAATATAGAGATGTGATGCAAAGGTGAATTAATGTGAATAAGTGATCTAAGGGATTGATGTGTGTGCGAAGTGAACATATCTCATATTGAGGTCTGGTGAAGCATTTGGTGTGGTTATTTGAAACAGTTAGAGAGGAGAAGAAAAGTTGATGAGATAAGTAATTCCTGGTATTATTTTATCCAGATAATACTGAGATCAGTTGGACAGTGTGTTCAATGATCTTTCCCTTGAAGCTATTTGGACAGTGGGTCCTTCTGTCTTCCTTAAATCCTAACAGGGTTATAATCTCCTCATAGGGATTCAAAATCTCCTAACAGGGACTGATAGGCACTGAATGTATTTCATAAGACTCCTAACAAAGCCCATCCTCTCACAAGGAATTTTCATATTAGTACATCTTTTGTGGGTACCATCCCCATCAGGGTTTACTCTCTAATCAAGAGGTTCCCAAGTTAACAAATCTAGTGTCATTGTGTATGATTATCTTTCTATGGTTGTTGTTTATGTCGATTACATGTTTTAGATATAATAAGATTAATAATTTTTTTTTTTATTAGATAACTAATTCACCCCCCTCTTAGTTATCTTGGTGTACTTTAGTTTCTAACATATTAATCATATGCACAGTCAACAAAAGTCAAATTTTAGTCAAACACAAGTTACAAATGTTGCACAAAGCGTAAATAATGCATAAAAAACTTACCAGAAGTTGCACAAAGTGGTTTTCTCACTCACACATCAAGTTTTCATTCTAGGATATTGGTTAAACATTAGTCAAAATTGTTCAACTCTCATCTTTTTCTAGTCAGAATTGGTCAAACAATGTTCTTTTAACACTAAAATTGATCCTAATTGAATTCAAACACATTCTAAATGATTTGTACTTGATCCAAACTCATTTATATCAATCAAATATCTTCTCAAATGCTTGCATACATGGATTTTATCAAATTTATATTCCGATTTCAGGCCCGAGGGACATAATCATACCTAAAATTGAATAATTCAATCAAATCTTTAATGCTAGGGGCATGACAGTTATCTTCAATCAATTCGAAGCTATTTATATTTTCAACAATGATTAATTTCATTGCTTTAAATCAAGTTGGTTATTTTTTTGTCATCATGGTCTTTCATATTCAATTTCTTTAAACCAAATCAAACTGGATATTCTGATTAAATCTTATCTATCTCCGTTTGATCAAGCTTGAAGTCGGTATGGTCAATTTTTGTTGAATTAAGTTCATAATCGATAACTTTCAAATCACATAGGATTTCATTCAATCAAGCTAGAAACCATAAAATTCAGAGCAGTTCTTTCTACTGCTCTCTAAATCTCTTAGAGTAGTTCTTTCTACTGCTCTCTAAATCTCTCAAAGTAGGTCTTTCCACTGCTCTCTAAATCTTTTAGAGTGTTTCTCACTACTCTCTAAATCTCTTAAATTTAGAGTAGTTCTTTCTACTATTGTCTAAATCTCCTTGAATCTATGAGTTTTACTGAATCTTTTGCTAAATTAATTTTCTTTGAATCCCCGTGTTGTTCACAAAGCAATTCAAAGAGGGGAAAATGTAATCACCCAAAATTGGGCTAATAGAACCTAAGGTCCTATTTGCCCTAATTCAGAGTAATCTCCTAATTATGTTAATTTGATTCTCAATTATTAATATAATTCAATAAATTTGATAAAATCAACAAAAAATCATAAATCAAGCTTTTAATTATCAATATGTGACGCCTCGCCCCTAGCACGTCATAGCTTCTTTAGTTCCTGCATTTGTTAAATGATTATTCGATACTTTATTTTGATTCACTATGGTTTTAGATTCTTTTTTCATAGATTTTATCACTTCATATGTTATATGGACACTACCTTTTGATGTCTGACGACTACCTTATGACATTAACATGGATATGCATTTATGGTTAATCTGGTTTTATGAATGCTAGGGTGAAACAATGAGATTTATTTATATGACTTATTAGGAAATTAATATTTGATGTAATTATGATGCTTAGGCTTTCTATTAAGTTTTGAAAGTAAAAATTGCTTATTACATGATGTGTGTGTATATATATATATATATATATATGTTTTAACAAATGGGATAAGTTAAAATTAATGTGCAAGTGAATTTAAATTGAATAGGTGATGTTGCAAATGAATTGTAAGTTGAACATAATTAATTCATATACGTTGAGGACTATATTTCTTGGACTACCAAGAGAGATACCCAAGCTTGTCATAGCTCTTTAGTTTGTGCAATTGAGAGAGATACTTATTCGATACTCTTTAGATGTTAGATGCACACTACTTTATAATGTAATAATGATTACCTTGTGACATTAATATGGACTTGCATTTATGATTAACCTTGTTTTATGAATGCTAGGGAGACATGATGAGAATTAATTATATGACTTATTAGGTAATGGATATTTGATGTAATTATGATGTTATGGTATCCTATTAAGTGCTGAAAGTAAATTTCTTAATTACATGTGTGTATATATATATGTGTTCACGAATGGGAAAAGTTAAAGTTTATGTGCAAGATAATTTCAATTGATAATGTGATGTGCAAATGAATTGTTAAGTTGTTTATAATTGATTCATATATGATGTGGATTTATATTACTTGGACTACTGATGTTGGATTTAGTGTGCAGGGCAATAGACCATGGTACTATTATCAGGGATCCAAACATAGGCCAATGTGAATTTAGTTCGAGCCAAAGTTGCATCTAAGGAAAGATAAAACCTCATTATGTTGTATTAATTTCATAAATGTAATGAGCTTG
Source organism: Chamaecyparis obtusa (assembly GCA_027943335.1). Classification (NCBI taxonomy): domain Eukaryota; kingdom Viridiplantae; phylum Streptophyta; class Pinopsida; order Cupressales; family Cupressaceae; genus Chamaecyparis; species Chamaecyparis obtusa. The sequence continues at coordinate 872,820 of BSBK01000561.1, forward strand.
TAATGTTTTCAATTTAATTTGTAATTTGTTTTGTGAGTGCTCAAGTGGAAATGCATGTGGCTTGTGATGTGTAAATTTTGTTGTGTACATGTGGCCATGACATGACCCACTTGAGTTTGGATGCCATTAACCTAGGATCGTACCCTTGAGGATCCCCATGTGAAACCCTTGGTTAGGGAGCTTGAGGAGATGTCTTGTCATAGATTTTCGAATTTGAACTTGTCATGAGCTTTTGCAGGGTTAAAAAGGTGCCTAGGGGTGTGTTTAGGCCATTTTTAGCTATCCCACTTGGTATACCTATGGGTAAGGGTAATTTGTCACCATAGGAAAACCTATAGTTGACCAAAAGACCCATCCAAAAGTTGGTTTTCCAAAATGGCCGAAAATCAACTTTTGGGACCAAGTTTTGTAAGAACACCATCCATTAGAATGATAGTCCTTTGCCCACCTTTTTAGCTTACCTTTGTAAGAGGCTATTTTTAGTAATCTTGTAAGGGGCTTAGGGAAGACCACCCAATGAAAAATAAACCTTATACCTAGGGGTTTGTGGGAAGATGTGTGGAGGCTTTTTTAGAGGGGACTCTTCTTTTGGAGAGTTTTGAACACCCACTCTCTAACTTAGAGACTAGGACTAGATTTGGAAGAAAGAAAAAGCTTGGACAAAAGGGATTCCATCATCAACACTTGCCATTTATGCTTTGAACTTAGGTTGGTGGCTCCAACCTAAAATTTTTTGTTGTTTCTTTTGGTATGAGAAAATATGGTGTTTGTGTTGTAGAGTTCTTCATGTTCTTGATAGAAATGTAAGGCTTGTTTGTTCTTTCATGCTAGTAGATGTGTTTTGTAAATATTGTGTTTGGTTTTGTGTCTATTATGTGATTTTAAGTTGTGAAGCATTATGTTCCTTTTTATTGTTTTGTGTTGTTGATTTGGGAGTCTCAAGGCCACACTCACCCTTGGAGGGAAGAGTAGCCTTGGGGGTGAAGTTTTTAGGACAATCCATGGATGTAGAGTCTCTCCTCAAGGAGGAGAGGGACATAACATGGAAGTATGGGCTCCATGTATCCATTCCACTCTTTGTTTTGGGGGCCATAAGGAATTTTCTATGGCTTTATGCCTTGGGGGTCATAAGGGATTGTTGTGCATTTGGGAAATGGTGGAGAAGCTATTTGTAAAGCCATGTGAAGGCTTGTCTTGATTTCTTTTGATATGGGCTTTCCAAGTATAATTGGAAGAGATGTTGTTAAGCCATGAGAAGGCTTGTTTTTTTTTAAATTTGGAATGGATTTTCTCTTCATAGGGTTTTAGTCCACTTCACCCCAAATTCATGGGACAATATGTGGCCCATTGTGTAAGCCATGGATGGGAGTTTTATTTTTGTATGTGTTGAATTGTTGATTTTATCATTCTTTTTTCTTGTGTGTATCCTACCTATGTTTGGTTCCCCTAGCTCAGGGGTGGTCTTGTAAAGACCTAGGTTCGGAGGTGAGCATCCCATGGTCTTTTCAATTTCTTATTTTTGCAGATTATGGACTTGCTTGGAGCTCTTAAAGTGGAAGATTTAGTTTGTGAAAAAGAAAAATATATAGAAGAAATATGTTTATGCAATGTTATGTAAAAGCTTTGAGATTGAAAAAAAAGAGGTCTCTTGAAAGATTAAGAAATAAAAGACATTTGTCTATGTAAAATAATACAACAATGAATGAGTAGGAGACTTTTACCTTGTATTTTCCTTATCTATATGTAATGGCTAGTTGTACATGTTAGAATAACTGAGAGGGGGGTGAATCAATTATCCACTATTACAAATACAAAATGCATATCCAAAAATAATTTAAAATTTTTTTTGCAGCTCGGTAACATATAATAGTAATCTATTTGTGCTTTTACCGATTACCAGTCAATAACATAAAGTAACTACTGATCAAATCTAATAAGCAACATGTAAAGTATGATATTCAATGATCATCACAATCAATACATAACACAAGAGATTTAACGTGGAAACCCTGTAAAGGGAAAAACCACTAGGGACCGGCAACCCAAAAATTGTTCACTCTTTTGAAGTGAGGTCAGTGAAGACCCAACCCTGTTAAAGGTTACAAAACACACTGTAAGGTGTGACCTTGTTAGAGGATTTAACACTAACCATTATCGTTCAACCAACATTCACTATGGGGTTGACAAGATAACAAATGTGCATTCTATGAATGACATTACAAGACTTTCAAGTCTACTCGGTTAAGAAATTTATCTAATTACAATGGTTAAAATGTAACAGCAGTTGATCTGACTACAATACAACTTGATTTGTAGATGTACAAATCTATATTATGCTCATTCAAATCTCTGATCAATATATCAATTCTATTTCAATAATATTCAGTAACTTACTGTCTCTTGGTTATAGCTTTCTAACGCTCAGTAATCTCTACAGTTTGGTTCTCCTTAACCAGTTTGCATACATGAAGCTTGTTCACATGATATCTCTATAGTATCCTTTCCTCCAGCATGAGTTTCATAATGAAACCCTAGTCTCTTAAATAGACAAGTAAATCATTTTCTTTTCATCCATCGGATTTTGCCACTTAATCTCCTTCATTGGTTTTGCTGCTTAAACCTTCCTTGGCTGATGTGTCAGTAACACGTTTCAAATATGTCCTTTAGATCTTCCTTGAATTTTTCTAGCTGTTGATCTCGTAACAAACTTTATCTTTCACTCTGTGATCATGAGTTACTTTCTAGCTCATAAACTTCTATCAGCTACACAAATCATTTAGTTCTTTTGTTCATACTCGGTTAACAAAGAAATGCATCGGTGAACACAAGCTTGGTTTATACTGTGCTCGGTATACACTACACTGCTCGGTGTATATTGGAATGCTTCATTAATTGACAACACTACTTTGTAACATTTTTCTTCCAACTTCATAAAAGATTAATGTAACATAATCAAGTCAACAATATGAAGTCATAGACTCATCAATAAGTTACCAAAAGTATTCCTTATCCTCATCTATCATATCCATCTTCCTCCATGTAGATATCTCCATTCTTCATCTTTCTCTTCTCTTCTACAGATGTGTTAGATGTTTGCAACTCCATGATAAGTACTGTCAAAACTAGTTGACATCAATGAAAACATAAAACTAATTCAATTATCTTACATAACAATTTAGTGCTTGATGATCTCTAATCACTCGAAGTGCTTCAATCAGGTTCTCAATCAGTTGTAGTTCATCAATCTCTCCCTTTGGCATTGATGACAACTCAAGCAATATGAAGTATACCATACACATACCAAACATGTATTGTACAACTTTGTAAACAAATGTTGTAGCTCGGTAAGCTCTCCCTTAGCTTAATATGTTTAATCACTACATTACATAATAGAATTGTAAGTGTACATTATCTTTTGTAGATATGATCTTTAGCAGCTCTCAGGTTCCTTCTGTTTAACTCCCTTTATCTTCTCATATTGTCTCTCCCTTAGATAGATGTTCTAGTATTCTCCTCAGTTATCATATTGTTTATCTCTCCCTTTGACAATAATTTCAAAGAAACAAATAAACATACAACTTTGTAGTAGCCATGTAACTCTCTGTTGTCTGGTGCATTGACTGTATCTCTATATACTGATTATGCAAATATGTTCCAGTTCTTCACAACTTTCATAACTTTAGATATAAATCCAAAGTGTGAACTATGCTACATCAACATGAATGATCTTTTGATAAGATTAGGCTGATGCAACCTCCAGATCACATTAGTGACTGATAGACAAGGGACAAACCCCAAGTCTAGTCCTCAGGTATTCAAATGTATCTTTCGGTAGAGACTTTGTAAATATGTGTACAAGTTGCTCTTTAGATGTAACAAATTCTAGCTTCACTTGCTTCTCCTGCACTTGTTCTCTTAAGTAGTGATACTTGATAGATATGTGCTTTGTTTTAGAGTGCATCACTAAATTCTTTAAAATGTTTATAGCACTAGTGTTATCATAGTATATAATCATTGGCTCAGTGATTATCTCATTCATTCCTTCTAACACTTGCTTAATATATGCAATATTTGAATAGTTTGTAGCAGTAGCAACATACTCTACTTTGGCTGTAGACTGGAAAATACAAGACTGCTTCTTACTTGTCTAGGTAACAAGTCTTTTACCGAAGAAAAATGCTCCTCCGATTGTGCTTTTTTTGTCATCCATATTTCCAGCCCAATCAACATCGGTGTATACTTTAAGTTCAAATTGGCCTTCCTTAGGATACCATAACCCATAATCCTTTATTTTCTTCAGGTATCTTAAGATTCTCTTTGTAGCAATCATGTGTAACTCCCTAGGATTTGCATAAAATCTTGCAACAATCCCCACAACATGTGCTATATCTAATCTACTATGTACTACATACATTAACTTACTAATCGTTGATCGGTACAGTGTCTAGTTCACCTTTGTAGTTTCATCTTCTTTAGTTAATTTGTAGCCTGTGACCATTGGTGTTTCAACTGGTTCAACATCTTACATGCCAAATGTTTTCAGTACTTCCTTTATATACTTGAATTGTGTGATGAATATCCCATTACTTTGCTGAATAACCTGTAGTCCTAGAAAGAACTTAATCTCTCCAAACATAGACATTTCAAACTCTTTTCTCATCTCATCGATAAAAGATTTAAATATGTGATCTTGACCTCCAAAGATAATATCATCCACAAATATTTTAGCAATTAGAATAGTATCATTAGTATCTCCTTTCATATGCAAATTACTATTCTCACTAGTTCTAACAAATCCAATACTTAACAAATAAGTATGCAACCTTTCATACCAGGCTCAGTGCTTGCTTCAAACCATACAAAGCTTTATGTAATCTACATACCATATTTTTCTTATCTGGATCAATGAACCCTGTTGGTTCCCAAAATCACAGATTGGAAATCCAAGAGCCTGCCAGTTCTCCAATAGGATTCCAAATCAATTCTGGCCAACGAACGGGAATACTTCAAACTCCCCTGCACTTTAGGCTTCACTACACCTAGGCGGGAAACCTTTACTTCAAACTTGATCACCTAGTTCAAAGCTCTTCTATAGCGAATTTAAGATGGCAAGTTCCTCGGTTGGCAAAATCCTTGAACTTGATCAAAATAAAGTTGAATGCTGAATGTTTGAATTAAAATGTTGTGTAATGATTAATAAGGTTTGTAGGAAGGATTTGATAAATTTTCTGACTTCATATATAAACCCAATATTTCAATAATAATAAGACCAATGCCTCTGCTTATTCAGGCAATAGAGTCAACTTAAATGAAGGTTTACATACAACTTTATAATGTTCAATGCATTTATATTGCTAATCAATTAAATAATCAAGATGCGACAAATCAAATATTTATGCAATCCTAAATTAATCCAAATTGAATTTAAGATGCTATTTGACCATATCCACTTATCCGATATTTAAATTGTATACAATATTCAAAAATAATAATTACAAAGGACGGTTCATTTGCAGTTTAATTCTCCACACCTTTAATAATAAAAAAAAGATGTTTTATTTTATTATTAAAATAAATAAATTTATATTACAAAGTCATATTTTCACTCCTTATCCCTCCATAAATATATAAAAAAAATGCTTCTATCTTCCAATCTGTCTTCTGTTTTTCCTCTCACTTCCTATTTATATTTGATAAATAAAAGAAATAGGTGAATTTTCCAAAAGTCACGTCTTCTTCAAAATAAATCACACCTTCTATATAATTTGCAACCAAGTAATAGATGGCCGATTAATTAATAAGTATTGTTAGCTATTGTTACTAATACTATATTATGCTGTCGCCCTTATTTGCTTCATATCATCTGCTAGAATATACATGTTAACAAGGAGGGATTAAGGTAATGTTTATGTGGACGTTGATAACTATTCCTCAAGACAATGTTGAGGCAACATGATAACACCGTTAGCATATGCGATATTGGATGATCATCTTCTTAAATAAGATATCCATCGTCGGTCTTCTTCATATTTTGTCAGAACTTGTAATCACAATATTGTTTCTAGGTATTTGTATTTGCAAGAGTGGAAGCCACTGTTCCAAGCTATAAGCCTCATTTTTTCACTATTCAAAGGTGGAGGAGGTGAATATAAGGGGAACAAAGGATCCTCTGGTCCATAAATCATCAACATTTCACTTTTGGTGGAGACTAATGTCCTATCAACAATGTTACTAAACATTGCACAAAGAGGGACCAGTACCCGCTGTCCACCAAAATTTCTCCACCTGGTATATATATTATCGTGTCATGTGGATAGCCCATAGCTCATAGAAGAATACCAACCTCTTCAGGCATAAACGAGCATGAACCGTTCTGGTGCTGCATCTCTGAATTAATTAAACGCTCTCCTTGTATGATCCTGTGTCTAATCATCCATGATCTTCTACGTCGTATAAGCTCTGCATGAATATCCTGGAATCATTCGTCACATATCATTCCAAGCAGTTCTATCCTCGCCATTTCATTTGTTAATTTTCCCTCCATCTCCAAACTTAGAAAATACATCTGTGTGGTTCCATTTACTTCACCTAGTTGTAGATGCACGTGAATGCAAGGACTTGGTTTCATCTTCTCCATGTTGAGATGAGGAACTTTTCTTCTTTTCTTTATGTTCCTTAATCTTTCTTATGTTTGTAAGAAGCTTCATATGTTGCTTAAGCATAACAACTTTAACAGCCTCTCGACCACATTTTTGTATCAGCATTTCAAGCAGCAAACTTTGCTTTGAATGAAGTTTTTGAGTCATCTGACTGAAGCAATAAACCCTCTACAATATATTTTATATGCTTTTGTAGCTCCTCTCCCATGAGTCTTGCTATAACCATTTGCATTAGTCCCAACGTTGCTTTGATAACTTCCTTGTTAATACTTTGCAAAAGCATATACACAGATGGAAGTAAGTTGGACACTATCAAGAAGAGATCAGAGAACTCATAGATTAGCCTTGCTATCCCAGTTACCGTTATAAGTTTTCTATAATGGAGTATTCAATTTCCCAAATTCACACCATACCATCTGCTGAACCAGTGATTATCCCTTTGTCAAAAGTTGAGTATTCAACACAAGTGATTGGGCCAGCATAGCATACTAGTACAGCATCACAAGTTCCACAAGAAACAAACCACAATCTGGCAGTCCAGTCATTATTTCCCATAATTATAGTGTCTCCAACCATTCTCATTTATCATTCATGTTATTCACTATCATATGATTTCAGAGTCTGCCAAACTGGAACTCTTGCGTGTGGATGGTGTTATGCAACCTATTTATTTGACCATTTGTATTATCTGCATCTAGCCTTCGTATCAAACATCTCTGCATAGATTATCATTGCTCCATCAATATTGAAGTCACATGCTCTGTTTCATACACGGTGATATGCAAGTTCTTCTGAATATATATATATATATATATATATATATATATATATATATATATATATATATATATATATATATATATATATATATATATATATATATATATATATATATATATATATATATATATATATATATATATATATATATATATATATATATATATATATACACACACATATATATATATATATATACATATATATATATATATATATATACATATATATATATATATATATATATATATATATACATATATATATATATATATACATACATACATATATATATATATATATATATATATATATATATATATATATATATATATATATATTTTCCATGTACATTTTTTATTTTTATCTTCACACTAATGATAATATTTCATCAATCTCCAACATTATCTCTCAAATGGAGATCCTAATTTTTTGCAAAAATTTAGAGCTCCATCAAACCCTTCTGGTTGTTCTATGTAGACTTCTTCTTCAAGTATCCCATTCAGAAATGCATACTTAACATCCATTTGATAAACTTTGAATTTCTTATGTGCTGCATAAGCCAGTAACATTCTGACTCCTTCTAGTTTAGCAATAGGTGCAAAGGTCTCACCATAGTCAATTCCTTCCTCCTGTGCATACCCCTTGCAAACTAGTCTGGCTTTATTCCTTGTAACCTCTCCATTTTCATTCAACTTGTTTTTGAAGATCCACTTAGTACCGATAACATTCTTATCCTTAGGTCTAGGTACTAAGGTCTATGTCTTGTTTTTATCTATCTATTCAATCTCTTCATTCATTGCATTTATCCATTCTTCATTCTCCAATGCAACTTTAACATTCTTCGGTTCATATTCACAAACTAAGCATGTACCTTGTCTTGACTTACTTCTCATTTGTATGCCAGCTTTCTTGTCGCCAATAATTTGGTTCTCAAGATGATGTCTTCTGACAAATCTTTCTAGTATCTGATCTCTTCTTTCTTGTTCATCTTGTTCAGGTTCATTTTCTTGCTCAGTAGGTCCTTCCTGCTCGTCGGTTTCTCTTTCACGTTCCTCGATGTTATTTTCCTGCTGACCAGTTGTCATTATCTGCGACTTTGATAGATAATCTGGATGCTCAATGTATGTGAATCTACCATAGTCTTCTAGTTCCTTTGTGCTTTTTTCTACATTCTTGTCATCAAACTCATCAACCTTGACATTAGCACTTTCTATCATTTTATTTGTAACTTTATTTAGACACTTATATGCTTTTCTTTTAGTGGAATATCCAAGAAATATCCCTTCATCACCTTTTCAGTCAAACTTTCCATTTCTTTCATCTTTTAGAATAAAGCATTACTTCAAAAAATTCTGAAATAATTATAGTGGGTTTGTGTCCAAACCATAACTCATAGGGTATTTTGTTAGTGTCCTTCTTCAACTATACTCAGTTCAAAACATAAACAACTGTGCTAACCGCCTCTCTCCAATATGTTTGAGAAACATTTTTCTCTATCATCAGTGTTCTTGCACAGTCAACTATTGATCTATTCCTCCTTTCAGCAATTCCATTCTGCTGAGGTGTTCTTGGTGTAGAGACCTAGCTTTTAATACCATGCTCATTACAAAAGTTAGTAAATTCATCAGAAATAAATTCACCACCTCGGTCAGATCTCAAGCATTTCAATTCTTTACTAGTCTCTTTCTCTATTTTTGCTTTATACCACTTGAACATCTTAAATGCCTCTGATTTTTCTTTCAAGAACATGACAATCATCAGTCTAGTATAATCATCAACAAAAAGAATGAAGTATCTATCACCATAATAACTCTGAGTTCTCATAGGACCACACAGGTTGGTGTGAACTAACTCAAGTATTTTCTTTGTTGAATAATCTTTTCTTTTGAAACTAGATTTTGTCATTTTACCTTTCTGACACTCATGACACGTAACATGATCAAGCTTAGATAAGTTAGGCAGAACTCTAACCTTTTTCTTTTTACTGATTTTAATCATGTTATCAAAGTTCACATGACATAACCTTTTATGCCATAACCAAGCATCTTCATTTTTCATCATTAAGAAAGAAGACTCATCATTGTTAAGATAAAACAAGTTACCTTTCGATTGTGTTCCTGTTCTAACAAGTCTTCCTCCATCATCAAATATTTTTACTTTCTTGCTCTCAAAAGCAACTCGATGACCTGAATTATTCAGCTGTGCCACACTTAGAAAATTATAGTTTAGTCCTTCTACCCAATAAGCATTATCACATTGGATTCTATCATTTATCAGTAAGGATCCCTTTCCTCTAACCATGCAAGGTGTATCATTACCCATTTTTACAGATCCTCCATTATATTGCTCAAGATGATTAAATTTTTCTTCATCACCAGTCATGTGATGTGTACAACTACTATCTATGATCCATGTATCATTTTTATTAACCTTAGAAATCAGTGTTGTTTCTACATACCTTTCTTCTTCCTTAGAACCATCCTTCATAGCAACAAATACTACCTCTACATCATCATTTGAATCAGATTCTGATTCATTTTCTTTTGAAATGTAACATACCTTTTTGCCTTTGTCATTATTGTCTCATTTGTCTCTGTTGTAGCATTGGTAACTTCTGTTGTCTCTTCTCCCATAGCTTCCTTCACTAGATCAATCCTTGTTTCTATCATCTTCCTTCCTATTTGGACATCTAGCAGCAATATGACCAACCTCTTTTCAGTTAAAACATTCTAAAGGTAATTTACCTCTATATCTACCTTTTCCTTTAGGTAATCTCTTGGCCAAAAGAGCTTCAAGCTCATCAAGTTCATCATCAATATTGCTGTCCCTATCATCCTTATTATTTCTACTACTAGACTTACCAATCTTTAGAGAAGTCATAAAAGCATATTCAATAGTCGGTACACACTATTATCATAGTTGTTCAGCTCAAATGTTGTTAGCTTTCCAATCAGATTATCAAGAGTGAGAGTATTGTTAGGTGTTGAACTATTTTCATGAATTGCAAATATTTTGATGGCATAAATAGGCAATAGAGTCCTTAGAATTTTGCTTACTATAGTGTCTTCATCAATAACTCCATCAGATGCTCTAATAGCATGAACTACCTCCTTTATTTTGTTTGTGTACTGCATAATGTTTTCTCCTTCTTTCATCTTCATATCATCGAATCTTCCTCTTAAACTTTCAGCTTTGGCTCTTTTGACATTTGTATCACCACTATAAACTTGAGCAAGTTTATCCCACATATCTTTAGTAGTAGTGCAATCTTTAATATCTTCAAACTTAGCATTTGTCAGAGCAGCAACAATCTCCATCATAGTAATGTTATGCTCATGTCTATCTCTTAGCTAATCTAGAGTCAAAGGTCCAGTGGATGGTGCAATGTAGCCATTCTCTAATAGTGTGAGGGTAGAATTCCCAACTCTAGATATATGCAGTTTCATTCAACTTTTCCATATTGCAAAGTTTTCCTTGTTCAGCTTTAGCAAATCCCTCTTATACATTTTGTGATCTTTGTGTTGAAGTCCTTAAAAATATGTTCCAAGCAACCAATGCTTTGATACCAATTGTTAGAATAACTGAGAGGGGGGTGAATTAGTTATCCACTGTCCCAGATACAAAATGTATATCCAAAAACAATTTAAACAAATTTCTCCAGCTCGGTAACATATAATAGTAAATTGTTTGTGCTTTTACTGATTACCAGTCAATAACATTAAGTAACTACCGATCAAATCTAATATGCAACATGTAAAGTATGATATCCAACGATCATCACAATCAACACATAACACAAGAGATTTAATGTGGAAACCCTGTAAAGGGAAAAACCACCTGGGACCGGCAACCCAAAAATTGTTCACTCTTCTGAAGTGAGGTCGGTGAAGACCCAACCCTATTAAAGGTTACAAAACACACTGTAAGGTGTGACCTTGTTAGAGGATTTAACACTAACCATTATCGTCCAACCAACATTCACTATGGGGTTGACAGGATAACAAATGTGCATTCTATGAATGACATTACAAGACTTTCAAGTCTACTCAGTTAAGAGATTTATCTAATTATAATGGTTAAACTGTAACAATAGTTGATCTGACTACAATACAACTTGATTTGTAGATGTACAAATCTATATTGTGCTCATTCAAATCTCTGATCAATATTTCAATTCTCTTTCAACAATATTCAGTAACTTACTGTCTCTTGGTTATAGTTTTTTGACACTCGGTAATCTCTACAGTTTGGTTCTCCTTAACCAGTTTAATAAGGCATGCATGAAGCTTGTTCATGTGATATCTCTGTAGCATCCTTTTCTCCAGCATGAGTTTCATAATGAAAGCCTAGTCTCTTAAATATAAAAGTAAACCATTTTCTTTTCATCCATCGGATTTTGCTGCTTAATCTCCTTCATTGGTTTTTCCACTTAAACCTTCCTCGGATGATGTGTCAGTAACACATTTCAAATCTATCCTTTAGATCTTCCTTGAATTTTGCTAGTCATTGATCTTGCAAGGAAACTCAGGTGCGAAAACAGCTTCCTACGCTAATCTCTATAGGAGAGTATTGTGCAAATTCTTATAAATCCTTACAATTTTAGATTCGTTAACTACTTTAACAAAGATATTGCAACCACATACCATACATACAGAAAAATAGAGAATGACACAATGATATAACCTGTGGAAAACCTTTTGGTTAAAAACCCCAGCACTCCAAAACCTGCACAATGTATTATCTTCAACACAAAGATTACAATACACTTGCAATGCAAGTTCTTTCAGGAAATGAGAGATAAAGCCAACAAGACTTAAACTTCTGTTATATCTCTCCCATAGGAGCAACATCATATATATAGACTCCTCTGGACCCAAAAATAGGCACAACCACCAAGACCCATGCACAAAGACACATGTACATAGTTGTTACATGCAATCCCAAGAATAGGCGTCCATCCCTAGAATAGACTATGACAGCTTGTCATAGAATCCACCAAAAATAACAGTCACAAGAGAAGTGTAAGAGAATTTGTCATACCAACCTATTTTTGGCATATTCTCTTACACACACCAACCACTTCTTCTTGGGCGCCCAAATTGGCCCAAGTCATAAGATGCTCTTACACCTGTCATAGCACATTCCTTAAATAGTTCTTACGCGTCATAGGAATCCGTCATGACTATTTCAGTCATGATCTCCTTACGCACAAGATGCTGACACATCAACAAGCCAACTAGACATGTGCACTCACACTTAATTACATTATTTGCAAAAAATACATTTACAAAACAAATAATAAGAATAGGAATTATCCAAGGTTGAGACACCTTATTCCTAACATTCTCCCACTTGTCGAACACCTTGTAAGAGCAACATGAACATAACAGGAACTTTAACCGCTATAGGCCAAAAGGCCCATAGACTCTGAACACCATCTGAACTTCTCAGTGCCCACTGGTTTCGTTAATGCATTTGCAACATTCTTCACAGTATCTACCTTCTCCAAATTTACCTTTCCATCTTCCACCATATCTCTCACAAAGTGAAACTGCACATCAATGTGCTTCATTCTGGCATGGAAAGTTGGATTCTTTGCAAGGCAAATAGCGCTCTGACTGTCACACCAAATATTAATTTTTTCTGCATCAACACCAACATCAGAACACAATCTTCTAAGCCAAATGGCTTCTTTACAAGCGTGAGTAGTAGCCATGTACTCAGCTTCTGTAGTGGACAAAGCAACCACAGGTTGTCGCTTACTCATCCAACTGATGGCACCACCAAACATAGTGAACACATAAGCACTGGTGGATCTCCTACTGTCAATATCACCTGCCCAATCTGAATCCACAAACCCATGAATACAAACTAAATGCGGAGATCCAGAAGAGTTACCATGATAACATATGGAGTAATCTGATGTACCCCTCAAATATCTGAATACTCGCTTAACTGCATCCCAATGTACCCGTCCAGGATTAGCCATAAATCGACTCAGGACTCCCACTGCTTGGGCAATGTCTGGTCTAGTACAGACCATAGCATACATAAGACAGCCAACTGCACTAGCATAAGGTACTCTACTCATGTCCTCCACCTCACTAGGATATTTTGGACAATCATCTACAGATAAATTTGTTCCCACAGAAATAGGAACACATAGTGGTCTACAATCTGCCATGCTGAACCTGTCCAACACAGACTTCACATACTTACTCTGACTCAACCAAAGTTTTCTATTAGACCTATCTCTACTGATTTCCATACCCAAGATATACCTAGCTACCCCAAGATCTTTCATCTCAAACTGTGCTGACAACTGAGATTTAAAATAAGAAATCATACCCTTACCCTTCCCAAACAACAACATATCATCAACATATAATGCAACAATAAGAAGGCGATCATTTTCAACTCTGAAATAAACATAATGATCTAATTTTGATCTTACAAATCCAATTGAGAACACAAAGGCATCAAACTTAAGGTACCACATCCTAGGAGATTGCTTCAAACCATATAGAGAATTCTTTAATATGCAAACTAAGGATTCTTTACCTTTAACAATGTAGTGCTCAGGCTGTGACATATAAATCTCTTCCTCCAAATCACCATGAAGGAAAGCTGTCTTCACATCCATCTATTCTATCTCTAAATCATATGATGCAGCAAGAGATAACAGAAATCTAATGGATGTCAACTTTGCAACAGGAGAGAATATTTCACCATAATCTATTCCCTCTACATGTGAATACCCCTTTGCAACCAATCTAGCTTTATACCTTTCAACACTGCCATCTGCACAGAATTTCTTCTTGAACACCCATTTACAGCCAATAGATTTTCTCCCTTTAGGCAAAGGTACAAGGTCCCAAGTTTTGTTTTTCTCCAATGAAGCCATCTCATCATCCATAGCCTTAATCTAGGAACCTGCATCTTCCATGCCCAAAGCCTCTTTCATAGATCTAGGCTCATCAGTGTTAGTAATCAAAGCAAAGACACAACTGGAATCTAACATAGAACAACCAAACCTTTCTGGTTGCTTTCTTTCTCTCATGGATCTCCTCAAGGGCTGAGGTTGAGGTTGTTCTTCCTCTTCTTCTGAACTATCAGAGCTGCTAGAGCTCTCCTCATCATTAGACCCAACATGGTCTCTCTGTTCAGTCTTCTCAGGGGTAGAAGGCAACTGAACAACATCTTTTTCCTTTTCTTTTTCATCTGGTTGTAGCACAATAGGAGAAGATGTTAGCTCTCTGAAAATAACATTTCTACTATACAACACCTTACTAGTCACGGGATCCCAAAGCTTGTATCCTTTCACACCAGCACTGTATCCGATGAAAATACATTTAACAACTTTGTTTTCCAACTTAGATCTTTTCTCCTTTGGAACATGTGCATAAGCTTCACAACCAAAAACATGAAGATGTCTAATTGAAGGCTTCTTACCAGACCACACCTCCATGGGTGTCTTACCAACAAGGGCTGATGTAGGAGATCTGTTAACCAGATAGCAAGCAGTGGCCACAGCTTCGGCCCAAAACCTTTGTTCTAAACCAGCTCCACTAAGCATACTCCTAGCCTTCTCCATCAGTGTCCTGTTCATTCTCTCTGCAACTCCATTTTGCTATGGGGTATAAGGAGTTGTCTTATGCCTCTCGATACCTTGTTCTTTACAGAACTGTTCAAACTCTGCTGAGCAAAACTCACCACCATTGTCAGTTCTCACACACTTAATCTTCTTACTAGTCTGATTCTCTACAAGAGCTTTAAATTCCTTGAATCGACTAAAGACTTGTGTCTTACTTTTAAGGAAATAAATCCACATCCTTCTACTATAATCATCTATGAAAGATACAAAAAATACAGACTTGGAGATTGAAGGAACTTTTACAGGACCAAATACATTAGAATGAATAAGATCCAAAACATCAGAAGATTTGTGAGAACTAGAGTAAAACTGAACATGATTTTGTTTACCATAGACACAGTGTTCGTAGAAGTCAAACTCAAGATTGCAATCATTTAACCCCTCAATGAAATTTTTATTTTTCAGGGTTCTGAGACCCTTTTCACCAATGTGGCCAAATCTCATATGCCACAACATTGTCTTTTCTACAGGAAGCTTACCTTCCAAAGTGTTTGCACTACCATTGGAACCAATAGCCACAGACTTCTTCACTGCTTGTTCAGATGGTGAGGATGAAGAACTATTACATAGAGGAATACATGCATCTAGCTGAAATAAGGTACCTCTCCTAGTACCCCTTGCAAGCACTATCGATCCTCTCATCATCTTGCATCCTTCTTTCAAAAAAACAACTTGCACACCTACATCATTCAACATACTTATAGATAATAGGTTTCGTGCCAAACCCGAAATGTGCATAACTCCGTTGATTCCCTTTACTCATCCATCAGGAAATTTGATAGCGACCCTTCCACGTCCAACTATCTTTAGGTGAGAATCATCACCCAAGTACACCTTTCCACCATCGAACTCTTCATATTTTGAGATCTAGTTTCGATGAGAGGTCATGTGAAAAGATGCACCCGAGTCAACCAACCACACATCATCAGATGCATGGGCTGCCAAAGCTGCGATGAATGCATCACCATCTTCTTGAGATCTTTCTGAAGCTGAATCTGAACCTTTCTTCTTCTTCTTCTTCGGCTCTTTGCAGTCTTTATGGAAGTGCCTAGATTTATCACAGTTCCAACATTTTGCCTTGGACTTATTGGAAGTATTTGACTTCCCACGAGATTTG
The DNA here is from genome assembly GCA_027943335.1 of Chamaecyparis obtusa. Classification (NCBI taxonomy): domain Eukaryota; kingdom Viridiplantae; phylum Streptophyta; class Pinopsida; order Cupressales; family Cupressaceae; genus Chamaecyparis; species Chamaecyparis obtusa. Next base: position 889,033 of record BSBK01000561.1, read on the forward strand.
GATCTACCCTTATTGTCAGACTTATTGTCATTTTTCTTCCCTCTTTTAGTGGATCTCCCACGAACAACAAGGGCTTCTTTTTCTGAAACGGAAGCCTTTCTCCACATCTCCTCTGATAGCAGCGAAGACACCACATCATCCATTTTAAAGGTGACTAAAGTGCTTCCAAGAGCCATCACAAGATGGTCCCATGAATCTGGTAAAGAACACAAAAGTGTGTAGCAACGATCCTCCTCCTCTAACTTGACACCAGCTGATGTCAACTGTGCAGCCAATAGATTAAATGCATTTAAATGATCCGTTAAGGATCCACCTTCCTCCATTCACAGAGAGTACAACTTCTTCCTTAGGAACAACTTTTTCACCAGAGATTTGGCCTGATACATGGCCGCAAGTCTTTCCCACAAACTATTTGAGGTTTTCTCATCTAGAACATTTAGAAGGACTGCATCGGTTAAACAGAGTCTTATGAGACCCTTAGCTTTACGGTCTTTGATATCCCAATCTGCTTGAGCTATAGTTGCTGGTCTTGTAGCACTTGAAGTCACTTCCCATAGGTCACGATCTTCCAACATGTCTTCCATCTTGAGTTTCCACAACTCGAAATTAGTGCCATTAAATTTCTCCACCTCCATTCTTCCATATGATGAACTTGCCATCTCAATTTGCAAATAAGATTCAGAATGCTCTGCAAAAAACTCCCACTCAAACTTGAGATCAGCTCAAAAAACCCTACCCAACAACTAGGATCAAAATTTGATCAAGCTCTAATACCACTTGCAAGGAAACTCAGGTGTGGAAACAGCTTCCTACGCTAATCTCTATAGGAGAGTATTGTGCAAATTCTTATAAATCCTTACAATTTTAGATTCGTTAACTACTTTAACAAAGATATTGCAACCACATACCATACATACAGAAAAATAGAGAATGACACAATGATATACCCTAGGGAAAACCTTTCGGTTAAAAACCCCAGCACTCCAAAACCTGCACAATGTATTATCTTCAACACAAAGATTACAATACACTTGCAATGCAAGTTCTTTCAGGAAATGAGAGACAAAGCCAACAAGACTTAAACTTTTGTTATATCTCTCCCATAGGAGCAGCATCATATATATAGACTCCTCTGGACCCAAAAATAGGCACAACCACCAAGACCCATGCACAAAGCCACATGTACACAGTTGTTACATGCAATCCCAAGAATAGGCATCCATCCCTAGAATAGACTATGACAGCTTGTCATAGAATCCACCAAAAATAACGGTCACAAGAGAAGTGTAAGAGAATCTATCATACCAACCTATTTTTGGCATATTCTCTTACACACACCAACCACTTCTTCTTGGGCACCCAAATTGGCCCAAGTCATAAGATGCTCTTACACCTGTCATAACACATTCCTTAAATAGTTCTTACGCGTCATAGGAATCCGTCATGACCGTTTTAGTCATGATCTCCTTACGCACAAGATGTCGACACATCAAGTGGAGTGACACATCAACATGCCAACTAGACATGTACACTCACACTTAATTACATTATTTGCAAAAAATACATTTACAAAACAAATAATAAGATTAGGAATTATCCAAGGTTGAGACACCTTATTCCTAACAAATCTCATAACAAACTTTATCTTTCACTCCATGATCATGAGGTACTTTCCAGCTCATCAACTTCTGTCGGCTAAACAAATCATTTAGTTCTTTTGTTCATACTCGGTTAACAAAGAAATGCATCGGTGAACACAAGCTTGGTTTATACTATGCTTGATATACACTACATTTCTCGGTGTATACTGGAATGCTTCATTAATCGACAACACTGCTTTGTAACATTTTGCTTCCAACTTCATAAAAGATTAAAGCAACATAATCAAGTCAACAATATGAAGTCATAGACTCATCAATAAGTTACCAAAGGTATTCCTTATCCTCATCTTCCATATCCATCTTCCTCCATGTAGATATCTTGGTTCTTCATCTTTCTCTTCTCTTCTACAGATGTGTTAGATGTTTGCAACTCCATGATAAGTACTGTCAAAACTAGTTGACATCAATGACAACATAAAATTGATTCAATTATCTTACATAACAATTCAGTGCTCGGTGATCTCTAATCACTCAAAGTTCTTCAATCAGGTTCTCAATCAGTTGTAGTTCATTAGTACAAGTATAATTTTCATAGAAATCTACTTAATAAGAGTGACACATTTACAAGTTTTGTTCCTAGCTAAATCAGTAAAATGTTGGTTATCTCCCTTATTTGCATACTGTATTAAGATGGGTAGTGGTTAACTAATGACTTAAGAAATTAAATCTGCACTTACAACAATATGTGATATTTAGATCTTCAAGAAGATTTTGATATTTTATTTCAATGTATCCTAATGCAAATCAGTATATTTACCTATACACCATAAGGAGACTTAAAACCTACTGTTTGTTAAGTTCCCAACAAAAAGGATAAGAGCAACAGAAAGCATGATTAGATTTATGCCTTATGAGCATGTCATTTTAAAATCTGCATATTTGAAAAAGTAAATGAAAATTATTGTGCAAACATTTATATCTATGTTTAAAAATAAATTTGAGTACTCTCCATACTATCATTTTAAGTAGTGTTGCTTTAGAGATAGGAAATACTACATGTATTCCTTTCTTAGGTTAATCAGGCATTTGGGTACTTATAATAATTACTCTCTTTGCATTTAAAAAAAAATAGGTTACTTTTAGAGAGGAAAATTTGTGGGCACTACACAATAATTGATCAAAAATAACATTTATTACCTCTAAGCCTAATTAATTAAACAATCCAATTAAATGCATGGCTAGAGTAATTAATTAAAACAAATTAATAAAAGGGCTCAAAATTACATGTCACCTCTCAAGCGACAAAAAAGACAAATTCAACCAATGGGAGGAGAGTCACATGGATCACTCACATGGATCAAGCCAAGATGCATCTTAACCACTCTTTCTAAAATTCTCAACCACTCTTTCTAAAATGCATCTCAACTGTTCAAATTGATGAAGTTATATAAGAGAGGGATTTTCAAACTCAAAACATAATAGTTATTTGTATTTACATCTACATGTTGCAAAATTGAATTCCTAGCTAATTAGATAACACTTCATTTTCATAGCTTTATTGTGAAGAAATTAATGGCTTTATTTGATGTTCATGGTTTGTATCTTCAATAGATTAGAAACTCTCATTCTAGCATATCATTGTCACTATTTAGAGTCTAAGGCTGAGAGCAATTTAGATTTTAGATATACTCTTGTTAGTTAGAGAGCAATAAGACGGTTTTGTTAGTATGCTTAATTATTTAATTGATTGATTTACTAACAATCTAATGTCTTATTGAAGTGTTATGTTGTAGGCTAGCAAGTACAATAAATACACACACAATCATAACAATATCTTCTACAATTAGTTAACCATTTTTAGCTATTACCTTACATGTCATCTCCTCTAAGCTATTATTGATTGTGTGCTCTTCTTCTTTGCACAAATCTACAACCGCCTTTACTTCTATCACTAGTCCTTAAATGACTTTCTATTTGTTCACCATCAAATCCTAGTAATTGAAGTACATCTCTCTTGAGGAGATAAATCCATACTCACACAAGGCATCTAGATCAACACCAGACATCTTTCTCTAGATGCTTAGCCTTCATCTAAAACTTTCAATTGCTGGTCAGACGATGTGAGGAGATTATTCAACTTGATAATGGTTTCCTTGACATTCTTCAAAACTTGGAAAGTATATATGATCACTTGGTCACCTCGTGACTCTAATCGGCTAACCCAATCATCTATAGCCTTGGACTTGCGTCCAACTGAATCCGCATACCTTCTTGTCTCCTCTGGAAGAGAATAAGAAATAGGTTAAACTTGTTGTGAAGAGTTAATAATTTTTTTAATTATTGTGACTATGGATGGGGTATCAGTTTGAATGGCCACTAGTACTTAATTACTTTGTGGAGCGTAAGTCATGAAATGCTTAAAATGAGCCATAAAAGTATCGAGAAGTTCCCTAGACATATTTGGAAGATTGGGGGAAAAAATAATATACATCAAATACATTCTCTATGCTGCCAAAATGATCATCTAAAGTGAATAATAAAGGAGTGGAGAAAATGGGCATTGTAGAAGTTTCTACTGCAGGTTCCACGGTCGGTACATTCACTGTGGAAAAGGAATCCACGTTTGTATTAAGTGGAGACATAAGAGATTCATTTGCAATTAGTGTAGACTCTAATATTATAGGTGTTACCTCTGCATCTTTAGGATGAGATACTTTAGGCATGACATAATCTTGCAACTCATCCTCACTATGTGTTAGGTGAATCCTCTTAGGTTCTATTAACTCCTTTTCAAATACAACAACTATCTCAAGGATTTTGACTATAGGTTTTCCCCCCTTGATGGTGAGTTTTGGAATACCTTTGATCTCTAATGCCAAATAATCATGCTTTCCTTTCCCTCTGATTTATGACTTTAGTCCAATTGGACTAGCATGATCAAAGAATTTTATTAGTTTAATCTTGATACACCTTAGGCCTCTTTTCTTTAAACATATTTTTGTGTTGGCTAAGGTAGGTTGAAATCTATCCCGATAGATGTACTTTCCTTTAGTGACAAGGAAGGTGGCAAGATAGGAAGACTCTCTTCCTTCAATGACTAGGAAGGTTGAAATACACAATTTTCTTTAGAGTCATCCTACAATAGTCCATCTTTATGATCTTAATCTCAGTATGCATATCAATCCATATGTCCTCAAGGTGATAAATATATGTAAATATTTTCTTTATCTTACTATCCATGCCTCAATAGTCAAAATAACATCTAGATATGAACTTATTGAGAGTGATTTCTTCAAGTTCTACTATTAGAATTTGAAAAGATTATCAACCCAAAAAACTAGTGCAAAGAATAGATATCTAAACCATGAATGCAAATGATACAAAATCAAAATAGCAAAATAGAGTTAGTCTTCGAGAGAGTAATGCAAATGCTAGAAGAAAAATAAAATTAAGAGGATGAAAAAGAAAGCAATGTGAAATACAAGCCAGGTAGCATGCTTATATAGACTAGGAAGAGGGAGGAGGTGGAAACAATGACCAATGAGGAGCAACCATCTATCAGACTAAATATAGAAAAGTATCTTCCTAAGATAGCTAATGCATGCTCACATGTAGGAAGGTGACACCTCGCAACCACTCACATAATAAGACACACTTTATTAACCTAAGTGAGATTAATAAAAGAGTAGGAAAAACCTCATAATATAGGGAAAAATAAATAACCCACTAGGAAATAAAAACCTACACTAACACCCCCCATAAGCGAAGATGAGGTGGTTGTAGAGATGGGTCCTGACAAATCAAGCTTGATGAGGTACACATGTACATAAAATTCCCCCCCAAAGAGAGAAAATCTCCCCCCCAAAAATAAAATAAAATAAAAAAAATAGAGAGAAGAGACCCCCCCAAAAGTAGAGAGAGTCAGGTATTCTGAGTGAGAGGAAGAAGCCCCCAGAAGATGAAGCATCTCGCACCCCCAACAAAGCTCACAAATGAAGGAAATTGTTCTTAGTGAAGGGTTTGGTGAGGATATTAGCAACCTTCTCAGAAGTCAGACAACAGACAAGGTCGATGATGTAGCTATGGACGAGCTCCTGAATGTAGTGCATGTGGACCTCTATGTGTTTGGTCCGCTAATATTGGACCAAATTTTGTGAGATCTAAATGACACTCTAGTTGTCACAAAATATGACTAATGGTTGTCTGATCTGGATAATAAAATCAGTGAGAAGATTTTGAAGCCAAATGGCCTCAGTGGTGACATTTACAGGCCCCCGATACTCAGCCTCAATAGAAGATAGAGCAATAAAAGATCACTTCTTTCTCGACCAACAAACATGACCCGAACCAAGTGAGAAGCTGTAACCTGAAGTAGACTTGCGATCCTGAGAATCTTCCACCCAATCTAAATCTATGTAGCCCACCATTTCAAGCTCAATACCCACTACATAGTGAATCCCAAAACTATGAGAAGCTTGAATGTAGTGAAGGATCCTCTTGGCTGCTTTCCAGTGAAGCTCATAAGGCTCCTACACGAATCAAGAGACCATGCCTACACCATATGAAATATCAGGTCTTGTACAAGTTAGATAAATGAGACTCCCAACAAGCTATTAGTACAAAGTACCATCAACAAGTGGAGAAGAACAATGAGCCTGAAGTTTGACTCCAAAAAGAAAGGGAGTTAGATTAGGTTTACAATCAACCATATAAAACCTTGAGAGAAAATATAGAGCATACTTGGATTGTGTGATGGAGATCTCAGAAGAAGACTGAAAGATCTCAATCCTGAGAAAGTAAAGCAACAAGCCCAAGTCAGTCATCAAAAACCTATCATGAAGGGAAATTTTGATAGCCCCAATGGTGGATGAAGAACTCCCTGTGATCAACAAGTCATCAACATACAAAACCAAAAATAGGAGTGAATCAGCCTATTGCAGAATGTAGACATTGGGATCAAATTGACACCGAGTGAGCCCAACTGATAGAAGGAAGGAGTCCATCTTGGCATACCAGGCCTGTGGAGCTTGTTTGAGGCCATAGAGAGACTTTTGAAGATGACACACAAGTGAAGAATCTTGAAGGAACCTCTATGGTTGCTCCATGTAGATCTCCTCCTAAAGTTCACAGTGAAGAAGAGCACTGTTCACATTCATTTGATGTACTTTCCAATGATTAGCTATAGCAATGGAAATAACAAGTTGGATGGAGTTTATTCAAGCAACTAGTGAAAAAGTCTCAGAGTAATCAATCCCAGTAACCTGGGAGAATCCTTTGGTGACCACGCAAGCCTTATGCTTATTAACCAACCCATCTATGACAAATTTTTTCTAATAGATCCACTTACATCGAACAAGTTTTCTTCCCTTAGGAAGAGGGACAAGATACCAAGTGTGGTTCCTCATCAAGGAACTATACTCCTCTTGCATAGATTTATCCCACTCCGGAATACCAGAAGTCTCATGAAAAGACTGTGGATTAGAGGTAGTAGCAATGAAGACATGTGGAGAATCCTAGAATTGTGAATGAGTCTGCCTGGTGTTTGATGGGTCCCCAATCCAATCACTTGTATAATGCAAGGTTTGTCTAGTCCAAAATGGACCAGAGGATGGAGAATCTAGAGGATAATCATCAACCTATGAATGATGACTAGGAGAGGAAGGATGTGAGTCCTCTGAATCACTCTCTACATCAGAAGTGGAGGTAGAAGACTGCTCAGGTGAATCTGGCTCATCAAAATATTTGTCATGTATCACAAGTGACTCTAATGTCAAAGTAGAAGGAGTTGGAGAAGTGATAGAAAGTAAGCTCGAAGAGCCCTCCTCAAATTGAACACTCCTCTCAATGGACAACTCATGTGTAGTGGGGTGGAGCAACCAATAACCCTTCACACCATCAGGATAACCTACAAATATGCAATGTTTTCTTTATGGATCCAAGGCCTTGTGTTTCTCTACAAGAATGTGGGCCCATGCAGGAGAACCAAAACTTGAAAGTGCTTAACTGATGGTTTCCAACTACTCCAAGATTCAAAAGGAGTGATTCCCTTCAAGGCTCGATGAGGAACACAATTTTAGATATAACAAGCATAGTTAATGGCCTCTTCCCAATACTTTGGTGCAAGAGACCTGGAGTGAATCATACAGCTCACCATTTCCTTCAAGAACCCATTCTTCTATTCTGTAACACTATTCTGCTGAGGATTGTATGGAACTGAATGCTAAAAATCAATCCTCTCTGAAGTGCAATACCTCTCAAACTGATGGTTGAAATACTCACCACCATTGTCAGTGCACAAAAATTTGATGGCTTTCCCAGATTAATTCTCTACAAAAGTTTTGAAATCCTGAAAATGATCAAATACCTCTAACTTTTGTTTGAGAAAGTACACCCAAGTATATCAAGAAAAGTCATCAATGAATGTGAGGACATATCGGGTCCTACTGAAAGAAGGATGCTAAAATGGACCAACCAAATCGCTATGAACTAACTCCAGTATCTATGAAGCTCTCCATGCCTTACCTTTGTCAAAATTTTTCTTAGGATGCTTACCAAGAATGCAACCTTGGCAAACACTACCTGAAAATTGAACTGAAGGCAACCTAGTGACCATGCTCTGCTAGTTGAGCTGTTGCAAGTAGCAGGAGTTTTGATGGCCAAACCTCTCATGCCATAATATAATCACATCATTAGAATGAGTGAGTAAAACAATCAAAGGAGAATCATGAACAAAGTGAGAAAATAGATAGATTCAGAATTGATGATCTGCTCTCCCAACTGCAACTGTAGAACCACTGTGTAACTCATGAATTTTCACTAAATCAAGAGTGAACTCAACCCGCTTTCCTGAACCTGTGTGAGTAATTTGGTATACCAATAGGAGATTAGTTGATAATGAGGGCACACAAAGAGCATCATGGAATGTTCCATCCCCAACATAGACAGACCCTCTCCCACACACCTCAATAGGAGTGTCGTCACTCATAAAAATAGAAGGCATAGAACATGGCTCCAAAGATGCAATTTATTCCTTAGATGAAGCCATGTGGTTCGAAATACCCAAATCAAGAACCCAAGTGGATGGTGAAGAAGCAACTGCAATAAGGGCCTTTACCTTTCCTTTCCCCTTTCTATTTTCTTTTGCCTTGTTAGACCCCTCATTAGAACTTTGTTTGATAGACTCAGGAACATTGATATTATTCTTCTCAAGAATGTGTGTCAAGTGATCAATTTATTTCTTTAGACATTTATGTTCATCATGACTAGGTCTTTTACAATAGGCACATTAGACCTTCTCTTTCTTAGGCTTTTCACCCTTGGAAGATTGGGTCTCATTAGTTTCTTTTGAAGCAACCGATATATGATCCTTCTTCTCCTTGCTATTCTTTTGTTTCTTATCCTTACTATTGTTGTTACTACTTTGTCCTTTTTATTCTTTTGTGCCTTGGTTGGAAACCAAATCATGTGACTTAGAGGACTTAAGAGTGCCCCATATAGATTAGCTTGTCTTGTTCCCAAGTGAGATTGATAGCAAAATCATCTAAATATGACATGGTGAATTGAGTACCAAGTGCACATTTAGTAGCACAGAAGGTATAAACAAACATAGAATATTCTAAACTTGGTTTAGAGAGAATACTAAGAATCACTTGTTCATCTTTCTTTTCAATTCCACATTGTTTTAACTATAGCCTTAGTGATTTCAATTTAGTGATGAAATCTTGGATTGTGTTGAAATTGCCTGAACTTAAACTAATTAGTCCATTCTCCAACATATGACACCTCATTGAATCTTGTGTGCCAAATAGTGTTTCTAGTTTTGTCCAGATTTCATTTAAGGTATTCAAAGAATCAATGTGAAAGAGAAAATAAGCAAAAAATAGACAAACACAATGTTCCATATGCCTCATCACATTTGTTAAACAAATTAGGCTTATCTTCATCTTTAGCAGGTCTAGTTTCAAGTCCCATAGTTATCCTATTTAATCTAGTTTTCCTTAAGTAAATTATCATGCGTGATTTCCACTCAAAGTAACTGTATGGAGTTAGAATTAACACATTTGTTTGATCCATGATGAAGAAATGCAGAGAAGAAATGTCAAAAAAGAGAGAACCCAACCAAGACAACTCCCCCTTTTCAATCAATTTAAAGAACCCCTCTAAGAAAATATGATTTGACCCTTTATATTAGTGCATTTACAACTACCACTAGAGCAAGAAATACTAAGTGTTCTTGATTTTAATGTATTACAAAACCCTCACAAAGAGCATATGCTGAAAATACAATTTTGGCACAATACTCAAAGAAATAAACAACACCACTACAATCTATGCAAAAAATCATGCTATTTCAAAAAAAGAATCACCTCAATACGAGGTCCTATGAGAAAGTTATGATCCTCTGAAGTTCCAAAAATAAGAACTGTGCAATGCCACGACCGAGAATATCCAATTTCTGAAAAATCTCTGCATCAAAATAAAAAAATGTCTCCACTAGTGCATAGAGCACAAAAAAATAGCCAAAAAAAATAAAAAATTGTGAGAAACGAAGTTCGTATGAGCAAGAAGGGAGCATTTGAAAACTACCTTAAAATCTGTAGCTGCCAACGGAGAGGGGTACTTTTGTAGCTTTCCGAGTTTGATTCTAAAAAATATACAAATTATATGCAAAATCAGAAAGATACCCAGATGGTTTTTTTGTGCTGCGAACAAAACCTAGAAGGCTTTTTTTTATAATGTACAAAATATGTTGATCTAGTGTAAACAAGATGCCTTTAGCTACAAAAAACAACCCCAACAACCAAAAAACTACATGAAAAGCCCGAATCTATCACCTAAGACAAGCCATGGCTTGTTGGAACCTGCAATATTGATTGAAAACACCAACTATGCAAGATGGTTGTCAGATTTGAGCTTTAAACCTTGGTTCCACAGTTGTATATGACGATCTCTAATTTTGATAAAATGAAAGCCAAATCTCAATTTCTTGAGCCTCCTGGACATGTTGGAATAGATACAAATGCTAACAGTATAACCAGAAATGTTACAATCATCCAGATTTCATAAAACACATGTGAAAACCCCAGGGATAAAAAAAGTTTCCGTCAAACTTTTCTGATTCTCAAGATCATCCGAAGATGCGAGAGAAGAGCATATTGGGTTTTTTGAAAACTGTAATAAGATTTATTATCCCCCCCGAATCTCTCAAATATGGAAACTAAAATCTACTCTTGCACATAGAACAACTCTAATACCATGTTAGAATCTGAAAATATTATTAACCCAAAAAACTAGTGCAAAGAATAGATATCTAAACTATGAATGCAAATGATACAAAATCAAAATAGCAACACAGAGTTAGTATCCCAGAGAGTAATGAAAATTCTAGAAGAAAAATAACATTAAGAAAAGCAAGCGATGTGAAATAGAAACCAAGCAGCATGCTTATATAGACTAGGAAGAGGGAGGAGGTGGCAACATCGACCAATGAGGAGCAACCATCTCTCAGGCTAAAGATAGAAAAGTATCTTCCCAAGATAGCTAATGAATGCTCACATGTAAGAAGGTGACACCTCACAACCACTCACCTAATAAGACATACTTTATTAACCTAAGCGAGATTAATAAAAGAGTAGGGAAAACCTAATAATATAGGGAAAAATAAATAACCCACTAGGAAATAAAAACCTACACTAACATCTACCTCCATGCATTTTGCCTTAGGAATAGTATTCAAAGCATTTCCTCTAATATGAAGTGGGTTCTATGAAGAAATACCCACCCCAGGAATGTGTAGAGTAAACTAGTACACTTGGACAACTATGAGTTGTCTTGCAAGTTTCATTAGAATGATCTTTTTGGTGGGGTAATGTGGAAGTGTATATGGTTCACCCCAGAAGTAACCAACCCTCATGTAGGTGAAGTTAGGAAACTAAAGAAATAAGCAACCATATTCATTCACCTCCTGCCAAGCCTCATCTAACACTTGCTTCTTTGGTAAATATTTATCAAAGAGACACATGATATACCTAAAGAAGGCATCCTACACTCTTCTATACTGTACTCAGCTTGATTTAAATGTAAAATATTCATAATAGTCCCAAACCATCACTAAGGATCTATCACCTTTAGTTGAGAGACCAAAGAAAGATCCCAAGGAGGCTACAATATAGACTAGGTATGAATTCATATAAAAATTGAGAGTATTGGAGACTTGAGATATCTTCTCACAGAGTGTATCGATGTTCAAATCACCCCAGAAGATCTTCTGCTTAGACCTTATAGTTAGAGATATGAATTTATGCATCCATGGTTCAAAGGAACAAGATTCCTTAAGGCCCCCAATCCTACTGAGTAAGGTGATCAAATCATTGATCTCCTCACAAAAAATTGACCTATGAATGGTCTTAGGCCATCTTGTCAAAGAAGGCCTCTTGTTCACTAACCAATTTTTATTAATGAACTTCACGCAATCATGCTTTCCCTTATTCCATATTTTCAAGGCCTCCTCTTTTGTCATGTCAATACAAACTGAGATAGATGAAACTTTTAAAACTTTGTCAATTGTCTTAGGATCCAAACTAATAATAGCATTTCCATCATCATCCTTGATGGTTATAGACTGAGGATCAAAATGATGTGCACATTCCATCACAAAATTATGGATGGGGTTTTTAATCCCGAGTGTAAATGCAAGAATAATAAGTGTTTTGAGTTTTTCATGAAGGAAGAACTTGCATTACATCTTTGAAGGAGTGTCTTGGAAATTTGGGGAAGACCATCACATTTCATTTGCAACATTAGGGGAAGAATTCGTATTGTTTTGAGAAACAACATTTTTAAAAGGAATATCACAAATCTAAAATAGTTTGAAGATTTGTATTTCCAAAAACAAACATATAAACATATATACAAAACTTTGAAAAACTAAAACAAAACAAGAATGCCCTATCTTGCATTCAAGAAAAATAAAAAGCTTACCTCTTCTTGAGAATTCAGTGAAGAAGTCTTTTAATTTTTGAAGAAATCTTTCCAAATCCTAATGATTTCGAATTTGGAAGAAGATCTTCAAGTTTCAGCTATATAGAAAAAAGAGTTTGATTAAATCTTATTGTATTCACGAGTCAATAAGAATTCTTTGACAAATATCCATGATTGAAAGTCAAAATGCAATAAAATAGCATTCAAAAGAATAATTCAAACTCCAAAAATGTGGCTCTTACCAAATAGTGCAAGTTGAAATGTAATGAAGAAGAAAAATAGTGTCCACAAGAGGAAAACGTATTTTATATTGCCAAATATAGGCTATGAATAATACATATCACTTTGGACGGTCTTCTATAATGGAATCACAAATTTCAAATCTATATTAGCCTCATAAGAACTACATTTTCACCCTAAGAAGGCTTTTGTAGAGATATGACTAGTGGAAATTCTTATGTAAAACATAAGGCTTTTGAAATCCATACACAAGTTTGGAAGGCATGGATTCTCCTCTATATGTAATCAACGGGCTTTAGAAGGCGAAAAATATGTCAATAAAATATTGTTTCTCCCTCAAAATATGATGACGGGCTTTAGAATCCCATTTGCAAGTCATAAAAACTTAAAAATGGGCTTTTAAGCTTGTAACACATACTAACTAGCAGTCGCATGCGTGAGGGCATGCAATGGGTTATCCGATAGGATTTTTTCCATGTACAGCTGTAGTCAAGAAAAATGCCGTAGGATTTTTTCACATAAAAAAAATTGTGTATTATAATTCACTGTATCAAATTATACATTTCAATGCAAACCACCTACAAATGATGATGGTCTGTCCTATTAAAATAAGGCCCACTCAAGCGCCCATGCCATCAAGTAAAAAATGCTTTTTCATAGAGAGATAAATTTGCAGAATAGAAAAGAAAAGGATGTGAGCAATCCTAGAGCTGTACTCTATTTTGATCTGTAAAACCTCATTTCACAAAACAATTGCCCTTCAGTCCCGAAGGATGTTTGAAGCCAAAAAAAAAAGGCAACATTCTTTCATTGGGTTCTGTGTAGTTCAGGCATGGCACATTCCAGAATAAGCTGTTTTGCAGTACGTTGTGAGTTTGGACTTAGTGTCTCATTTAAATCATCTGCTGAGTTTGGACTTAGACTATTATTTAAATAATCTGCTGACCTTTTTTTAGATGACTGCCTCTAACTGCTAAGCTGGTAGTGTAAATTGGCATTGACCCACCACAAGTGAGCAAGCTGTTCAACCTCCATAAAGTGATCCATCTGCAATCCTTTAACTTGTTTACGAAGATCTTCATTTGTGTACCTTAACATAGATTCTTCTGTTTCAGATTTAGTAGAGGATGTAGAAAGCCAAGGTAATAGGTGAAGTTTGGACTTAGTGTCTCATTTAAATCATCTGCTGAGTTTGGACTCAGACTATTATTTAAATAATCTGCTGACCTTTTTTTAGATGACTGCCTCTAACTGCTAAGCTGGTAGTGTAAATTGGCATTGACCCACCACAAGTGAGCAAGCTGTTCAACCTCCATAAAGTGATCCATCTGCAATGCTTTAACTTGTTTACGAAGATCTTCATTTGTGTACATTAACATAGATTCTTCTGTTTCAGATTTAGTAGAGGATGTAGAAAGCCAAGGTAATAGATGAAGATTGGATCCCAAATTTCACTTGACAGTATCATGGAACATGAATCTCATAAGCATAACAATTTCAATTTTGACATGTTCACCACTCACAAATCCTTGGGAGAGGAGCTTTCCATCTGCATCTTTTGACAACAAGAGTGTAGTGTCTTCTATAAACTCCATGGTGGGGCTTTATACTACTTGTTTTCTATCTTGACTTTCTGAGTACATGTAAATCATAAATTGTCAGGGCAACTTTAGGCAATTCTGTATATTCATCCTTGGTTGGGTGGGTAGTAGAGAATCTCACGGAAAAACTACTGCAACAACTTACGTGTTTCCCCATTAATAAAATATAGTTGTTGACATGCAACTCAACTCAAACCCGCACATGTGAAAATGATCCATTGATTCAATTTTATTCTTCATGCAACTAATTTTGACAAATGGCATCAGATCTATTTTTCCCCCTTGTGGTAGAGATGATGCAATTAAATAAATTTATGAGAAAAAATAATTGGTACAAACTATAAATTTGCAAAGAGTTTCTAACTGCTAGCATCTAGGGAGATTTGACGAATAGCTGCAACACATCCCAAGAGAGCCATGATAGAAAATACTATAGAAATAATGATATTGACCCAGAATATTATGGTTCTTTTAGAATGTCTGAAAGTCAGGTTATATTAGACCATAGGCAAGACAAAATCCAATGACATGAACCCAAAAGCACCAATCGTTGCATTAACATCCCCAAAGAAATGAATCATATCAGCCAAGAGTGTCGCTATCAGTACTGTTGATGTCCTTAAAATCAATCTGGGTATCGGATTTTGTAGAGAAAATATACCCTGTTTCACATTTGCAGATTTTCGTTCTAGTTTTTTTTTAATGCTGGTTGCAAATAGACCTGCCAAATTCAGTCGATGTCAAAAGAAAATCAATTCCACTTCTTACAATTGATGATGAGTTGATAAGTTAAAACTCAAAACTTATCAAGGTAAATAAATTTCCTTAGTTTTTATAACATTTATTATATGTGGATTTGATTGTGTTCATAATTTTTTTGAATTGATGTTTCGAATGAACTATCATAAGGATGAAATGGAAAGTTAAAAGAGATGTGATCATGAACATGAAATGTTATTAATATGAATTGTGAAAATCTGTTTACACTAATTCTTGAGTTCTTTCAAGAGAAGCGAGGATAAATTAATCCCGATATATTTAAGAGACTAGTGGGATCTAAACAGATCTAATCTTTTTAACTCTTTGAAACATTTTTCTTCTTTCAAGTATTCACTCTGCCCTTAATTTCTTCTTCGAAACAATTCAAAGTTGTACTGAATTAATAACTGAACAACTGTAATAATAAATTCTTCAATTGACTCACCATTCCAACTGCAGAAACTCGGAGAAGCACAAACAAGTTAGCCATGAGTATAAACCATTTGGGAAGAAACAGAAGCCCATCAGATGGGAAAAAAATGGTAAAGACGGTTCCTTCTACCTTGTTGCCAAATGTCCAGTAGCCAGAAATTGCCACAGAGCGAATGTGGACACCACCACTACATAACATATAGACAATCATTTGAACATATTTCCTCATACAGGAGGTAGTAGGGTTGCCTGAAAGCATTATGCTCAATGAGGCCTAAAATTCTATTTGTGTATACCAGAAATTAAAATCAAGAAAATGTTAGAAAATAAACAAATGACCACCTATCCGACACTATTGTGTATAAAATGTTTGAACGTTCAAATAACTTGGAAGTAACACCATTTTCTGTGTTTTCAATTGGGCATTGATCTTCTAAATAGCTATTTTAATGGTTACCCCTTTTAGTATATGCAATCTGAAGTAATGAATGAATTTAGTTGCAATTAGTAGCAATCATCAAATTTAATAGAAAAATCAGTAGAACTTACTTGAATTTCTAGAATGATTCCATTCCCAAAAGTGGTAGTGATGATTGAGAAACAATTCAAAGCTCCAAATATTTTGCTTGGTGTGCTACCAAACGAAGAATAATCTTTCTCAGTTGCTTCTTTTGAATTGCCTGTTAAAATTGAAAAAAAATTTATAACTTCTTCAAATTTCCTCCACTCAGATGTCTAGAGATTCTAGATCAACATAGACTGTAGAAAAGATTAAAGTTTGTTGGCATGAATCAATGTAGACACAAAGCAACATGAATGAAATCAACCACTGCATAGATGCTATAAGAAAAGCACATAACAAAGGACACAAGATTAATGTGTCTCAAAGAATGAAATGAAGGCATCTGACCCAGAATCAACATCAACCCTCCAAAGAAAACGATAAATTCATATTAGCTTCATTTCTCCATTTGGGTGATAAATGGTGTATATAAACTGCAAAGCAGAACAAAGCATTAATGGAAAACTTCAACATCACTCTTCTAAAATTAATAAGATTACATGATGAATATTTAAAAACCTTTAGAGTCTTCCCCCCAAGCAGGGTGCACCCTATAATAGCTCCGTAGCATATTGCGAACTGTATAGGTTGTACAAGGAACTTAGCCCACAAAGGCCCTGTTACAATCAACAAATTACACAATAAGACCATTACAAATAGTCTTCCCTAAGAAAATTTCATACAAATGGTATGAATACATCTCTGACCTTTTCAATCACACTTCCTGAAAGTTATAAGTCTTTAAATGGATACACCAATACATAAGTTATATGAAGGTAACTTATACTTTGGTAAATCCTAAGGATTGGATAACCGTTTCCATTACAAGAGCATATGACCCAAAATACTGAAAAAGTGAGAATATCAGTATTCCTACCCATAACATGATTGATGACATATGTGAACCTCAATTGTCCATTTCCCTACAATTCCAGATGCTCAAGCACCAAGGAAAGGAGATTGTATGAATATAAAGTGAACACTGTGCCAATAGTGAGGCATATTCCTCCTGCAGCCCATCTAAGAGAGGCAAAAGAAAAAGGCAAGCTCAAAAGTGTAGGGGCCAAACTGTGTGTTGTAGTTTTCCCTTTTTTATATGTTTTCTTTTTAATGTTCCAGCTTCAATTGAGATATTCTACAATTAGAATACCCGTATGCACCATCATTTTCAGTTGCATGATTGTCCTCCTGAAGTGAATGAAATATATAAATATCAAAACTGTTATCTAAAATCTGAGCATTGGTATATTGTAACGAAAGAATAATGGAAATTTGTCCTCTGTACATGGTATATTATTCAACAGTTGAACATCAGTTTGCAAATTTGAAAAGCTCTGCTTTAGATCATTTATGGATAGAACTTTTTCTTACCAATGAATGAGGATGTTTGATTCGTGGAACACCATAACTGTACATCACAGTCTCATATTTGTTTTGCTGAGCCAAACTAAAAATGTGGATGTTGGGGCGAGTATCTGTTGCACAATTTTTAGAAACCGTGGGTAACAAGGAGAGGATCGTGTAGGTAGAGTATAATTTGAAGAGGTGGAGAAATTTTTTTGTTGTTACCTTGGTGGGTGTAAAGAGAAAGGGCAAAGCAAGTGAGTTTGGTTTGAGTGAGAGTTGTTGAAGATGTGCTTCTTTTTTTCTGATTGTTGTATAAGCATTGCTCTCCATTTTGCACTATCTTTTGAAAGAGAATGGTGGCTCTATCCGGAGGCCTTCAATGGATTTCACCCTCGATATTGCTGTAAATGTTAGGCCTTGCCTTTCATTTCTTACAATTTGTATTGTAGATTTATTTGGTGTGAGTCCCTGTGATTTATGTATTATTATGGCCTAGGCCATAGTTAATGGTAGCTGTGTTCGGTTACCCCGGGTTACTAGAGTGATAGGAACATTCATTGGGTTTTCTGTATCCCATGGTGGGCCGCTGTATTTTCAAAGTGGATAACAACATAGCTTGGTATATCTAGTGGGTTGGAATTTGTATTGTAGATGATGGATCTGATTTGTCCCATTGATCCATTTACAAGACCTACCTGTATCCATAGGTTTGTTGTTAACATGACTTCTTGGCATATGCACAATAGGACTTCAGGCTGTAGTTGTTCATCTTCTTCTCTATTTTCACTTGATGTTCTATTAGCATTTCTTGCGTGAGTGATTGCAATCGAGAGGTTCAATTGTTTGAGCATTTTTCTATGGTGCAAGTAAGCCAAGTCATTGGTAGTGAATAGGTGGGTGGTTTCGTCAAACTGTTGTTTTTGTTGGGCAGTTAACCTTTTGTTTGTCTGGGTCATAAGTACATCCCAGTCTTCTTGGAGTGGTTTTGCATTTCTTATATTCTGCAAGATTGTTCAGAAGCATTTTTGGGAGTCAGTTTGTCCATGTTGGTGAAATATTGTGTCCAACGTCACTACAATAGTAAATGTTTTCCAGAGCAAGAGGGATTTAGAGTGGGAGGCATATATAGGCTTATCCATTACTGGAGGTAGCTGTCCTAGGTCACCAATGAGGATTACAAACATGCCACCAAAAGGTTGATGTTGTTTATGAGGGAATGCCTCTCGTAGATGGCTGTCTATTTTTAATAGTAGTTTTGGTCCTAGAAAGCTCATTTCATCAATTATAATATATTTGACATGTTTAAATTCTTCTTGGAGTGTTGTTAAGGATTGGGCCTGTAAAGGGTGCATTTCTTTTATTGGGATCCAAAGGGCCACATGGATTGTTGTAGCTTGTATGTTATAAGAAATGACCCCTATTAGTGAAAGCATGAGCAGTGGCTTTCAATTACCTAGTGTTGTTGTGTTTATGTTTTTTCTAATACAATGTATTAGGTATGATTTGCTAGTTCCCATTGTTCCTTGTATAATCATGTGGAGTGGGTCTATTTGGAATGTGAGATGATGTTGAGTGATTATGTCTAGTGCTAGTTTTTGTTTTGTAGCAAGTTGGTATGTTGGATGTGGTTTGTGAGACTCCCAAGAAATGTCGTTTGCCTGTTTTTTGCTTGTGCCATAAAGTGTGCTACAGGCTGGTGTAGTTGTTGGGGTATGTTATTTATATTTCATGGATGATTAAAATCAAACCCTCACCTTTCTAGTACATCAAGTTGATTTATGTGGAAGTTTGTGGTGGCACCCATTTGCGATAGCATCTCTCATTCGTACAAGGCCATGAAATCAACTTCAATGTCATCTTCATTATCACTTCCTTCTTCTCCTTCAGGTGCGGTTGGGGTTTTTGTTCTATTTATATGCCAAGCTGTGTAGTTGGTTTCTTGGAGTGATTTCCAATTTGTCACTATGGCTTCTTTTGTAATGCCCATGTCAGTTGGGATGTGGCGGAAGGGTTTGTAAAGGAGGAGTTCTGACCAGATTTTTTTTCATTGAAGTCATCATTGTTCTCATCTTGAATGTTGCAATATTGGGGGTAAACACAGAAGATTGCATTTTTTTTCCTCTTTTGCCATTGATTCTTCTTCCGTCGAGGAGAAAATGAGTACATTTGGGATGATTGTATGAGGGACATTGAGTCTAGATCAGGGGGTTGCTGAATGTAGGAATGGATATAAGTGGCACTTAGTTCTTCTTCATTTTCTGAGTTGTGTATTTTGTGGAGGACTTTTTTGCTGACATTTAGTGAAATAAAAGGTCTACTACAGCTTACAAGGGGCAATTTTTGTAGCATATGACACGTCTCTTGTGCACCAATGTCGCGATCAACTACTATTCCCATAATGAATTTTTGATATGCTAACATATCTTTGTCTTTAGATTTTCTTGTGTCTGCTATGCTTTTTAATATGGTGTTGTAGCTGTCATATTTCTTTTCAGCCTTGGAGGCATATTTGGAGATGTACTTGAGCATGACTCTTTTTGATAGGACAGGCTGGAAATCGATGTTGGCTCTCCATATTGAAAGCATATGAGGGTTGTGAATGTTGAGTTGTTCATCATTCTATGAAGGGTTATAAGTTATGGTCTTCTTGTTGTCACATGTTAAGGTCAAGCTTGATTGTTGAGGCCACGGGGCTTTGTACTAACATTCTAATGTGTTTCCTTTTTTTCTTAAGCATGTATGGTCTGTGCATTTGGTGTGCCTTTGTACATTGTTGAACATTTATTCATAGTCTAATTGAGGATCCATAGATAGTATCTTAACAACGTTTAGTACGCAAGGATCATCTCCAACTGTATGGTGTGATTTATTTGCTCGATCTGGATGGATTTGTGGATTACAAGCTGAAACATATTTGTCAAATAATTTCTTTGCATGTTCTATCTTGAATGAGTTTCTCCAATTGATGGTATCCATGTTCGGTGCATTTGGAAGCCATATAAAACCATGGATATGAGAAGACCCTCGATGTTTCCATTCGTACTTATACCAGTAGTCTTTTGCTTGGAGTAGTTTTTCGATTACGTCTTCACAAAAGATTGTAAATATTTGGTGAAGGTATAAGGATGTTATGTGTGGGTTTTGAATAATATTGTCTATTAATTGTTTTCTTGAATGATACATTGTTTGGTTCTTTGTTTGTGGAAACAATCTATGTAGATTTGCCCATTTTGTGTCAGATGAGCTCAATGTAAAGAAGAGAGTCAGGGTCCCTAGTTGGTGTCTCATGGTTGTTAAGTCCATACGACGTTTGTTCTAATAAGCATGTGTTCCATGTAAAGAGGTGCCAAATCACATTAGTTGATTTTCCAATTGGGTATCCGAGGCATTTTGTAGTCTTCCGCGAAGGTCATGCAGTGTCTTTGGCAAATTGGATTCAACACTTTCCCTCATGAAAATTGGAGCTGTTTGTTGGATGCGATGTCTCATAATGAGATTGTAAAAGAAGTCACAGAACCTTACATGCATGCCAAATCTGTTATCATGGTACCTCATCATGTGCAAAGCATATTTGTGCATTTGAACTTATTTGCTTCTTGGTTGTAGTGGAAGTGCACTTCCATTTGGGAATAGTGTGGGAAAGGTCATGCTTAATAGGCCCTCAGTGTTGTAATCATTGATTTGGGGAGTTTTATATTTCTGGCCAAGGTACGATGTAGGGATCTTTTTCTTGAAAGGATAAAATTTCTTTAATAGTTTGCAGCTCATGTTGTCTGTTTGGTAGTTTAGGGATGAAGGATGTCGTATTGTTGGAGTCATTTTCATCATCATAATGGTTTCCAGGTTCAATTACATTTGATATGTCTTTGGGTTCTGTTTGAAAGTTAGTGAGCATGTTTGATATATTAGTGGTTACTTTTGGCAGTAGGTTGAGTGCTTCGAGGTCGATAGAAACATCTTTTTAATATAGGTCATTTTTTATCTTGTATTTTAGTGTGTCCAATACATGGTGTTTTTTGACATAATAATCATATTTGTTCCCGTCAATGCTAGTTCTTCATATAATGACAACCTCTAGTTCTTGTAATCTTCGAGGCAAGACCTGAGAAATATGGTAGAAATATATTGGGGAAAGCTTATGGTGTGACCGCTATATTTGTATTGCCCCCCTCTTGCACGGGTGACTTGTAGAAGTGGAGTCACTTTGGCAATGAACATCTCCTCTACCTGGGTGAGTTTCTTGAGAACTGTTGGTTGTGTGCCTGGGTCTAAATTGTTTTCTTGTGAGAATCGGTGTAGCCCTTTTTCAGCAAAGCGTCTAGTACAGATGGTTGCTGATGTGTTTTTTTGAGTGGGCATTCCATTGTAACTTTCTCTACATATGCTACATGTTTTGGTCTATGACAATGCATCAATGCATTCTTGGAATCGTTTCTTTATTTTTGTAAATGTTGTTGTGAAAATGTTAGTGGGGTTGTTGATAGGTAATTGTTGGTTGTTTGGGCAAATTGTCCTGGGCTCTTTGCTAGGTAATTGTGGGCCTGCTGGGATGATAGGAGGGTGGTTGGTCTGTGTTCCCATCAATTGTTGGTTGGTGTTCTGTGGCATATTGGTATCTACTATTTCTACCATTCTTTTGTTGTTTTATTGCATGTTCTAGCTTTTCTGTCTCATCCTTTGGATATGACACATAGCAGAGATTTCATCTTTGTGTTGATTGTAATATAGACGATTATTTTCCCTCTTCTTGGCCTTCCTTTGTTCGGCATCTGTAATTGATCCCTGCATATTTGTATAAAACAATTGAACAAATGATAGCATACCAAGTTAAGTCTCTCACGTATATAAATTTTTATAATACTACATGGCTAAACTCTTTTTAAGTATGCCACAAGCTTGAGCTAAAGTTATAGGAACACATTTACTAATCAATTCAACATAAAATATCAGAGCATCACATAGCGAAGTAAAAGGGACCAGAGCATATTTCTTACAGAACAATCAGGCAAAAATGAAAAAATTTCTTCGAATGTCCAATGTCGTAGAAAGTGCATGTTAGTTTGGGATAACAATCTGTAAGTCCACTTGACTGAATACAATTCAATATCTAACTGATTCACTTAATTTTGTAAGTCCACTCTAGCAATCTGAAGCAGTCAAAGATGCATATGATAGTAAAGAATGTATAAGAGATGGTTTAGAAATAGTTAATGGTAAATCAATCCATATTCAGATCGAGGCATGAGGAATACATAAAGTGTCAAATAACAAAAGCAAACTAAGAAGTGAGATTATCAAAGGAAATATAATCTAATTATGTAAAAGAAACTATTCATCATAAGCATATGCGATGCTTATAAAAGAAATGCAATGATGAGATTCTTAATAAAGCCATGTAAATGAATGAAATTCTGATTGCTGATCAGAACTATATGATTCTTCACATGTAACCAATTGAATAAATCAGACACAACAGCCTCTCAAAGAAAGATTGAAAGAAACTATTTTAACATAGGTGAGTTTGTAATAAAAAGCGATAACCATCAGTGATGGCAGTATGATTCCTAGCTGTGCCAAAATGGGAGCTTTGGAATAGAGGAATGCATAAAAAATGTGGAAGGATATAGAACATGGAAAATGTGGAAGCATATGTAAATTGCCTAAAACCCTAGCTTTAACTTCCACGCAATATAACTAAATGTTCTAATGTCATTATGACATGTTTAAATATTTGATAAAACTACAAATCCCCTGCTTTGTAAATTAACTTCTGCTAGTTGATTGGAACAGATTTTGTATGGAAGCCAATTCAGAATTAATTTCTGCATTTTTCTTTTTACTTATTTTTATTAAAATTCCTCATATTTTGTGTTTTGTATTTGTAGAAAGCTATGGTGTAGACTGTACAATAACATGAGGTTCAGTCCTGGGATGTTGGTTTAATTTATTAGGGTCTTGTTTTTCTCTTGCCATATAAATAATAAAATTGTTCAGGGATACATACCAAAGTTTGGGATAGCCAACGTACTTATAGAAGGATAGTTTGTAGTGCTAACACTGACTACAAAAGGATGATGTCCAGTCACATAGAAATCTGGTTACTAATTTCACTTACATACAATGAAAGTCCAGAGCTGATTATGTATGTATGCTCTATTTTTATATGATTCTAGCCTCTAGGTAGAGATGATTCTGTAAAATATATCTATGTTTCCCGCCTTTGTTTAAAGGTGTCCTACAGTGCAAAAATTGAATGCATGTCGACTCCAAGTGAATGGTGAGTTTGATATATTAAATATCTGGGCACACTACCAATAGTTTTTATTCACTTTTGAGTTTGAGGTATTTATATATTTTAGCTTCTGATTAAAATATAGTAAGCTGAAAAGAAATTTCTAATATCTTGAGTTTTCAGATTGGCAATTAACTTCAGATAAATGGCGTTCTGCAAGTATGTTTCATGGCTATCACAATTTAGAAGGAAACAATAGGCAAATAATTTTGGATGCTTTCCATTCATGATCTATTTGAATCTTCAACTTGGATTTTTATACTCCTAACTCGAATTTAAAGAAGAATAAACTTATCAGTTGACAGGGCTTGGTCAGAGTTCTTTAGAAAATTTGTGAATCAATTTCTGGTTTTATAGTTCATTGGAAAATATTAACATATAGTGTTTCTTTTATGTGTGTTTTCAACAAGAGAAAAAACTTGTAGAAATAAATGATGATTCGGTTGCCCCCATTGTCAGTGAATTGAAAAAAGTGACAATGCTTCACCTTGGCTCTTGTTTCACAAGTGAAAGTAGAAGGACTACATGTATCAATAGCTCATTTCAGTCCCCAGAATAATGTGTATGAAGTATTGGTCATGGAATGGTTTGCGTAACATTTTTCACCCACACACTCTTGGGCATCTTAAGCATTTGGACTTAAACCCAAGGCTAAAAATGCAAAAATAGGTGCCAAGTGGATCACAATCCAAATTGGTTTGTTCTTTACTAGGGTCATCGTTATGGACATTGCACTCAAACAATAAGAACAAATATTCGTGCAATGGTGGTTAGCCGATAGGTTTAAAGGGAGCATCTAATTAGTCTCAATGGAAAATGTTCTTTTTAAAATTCTACTTTTCTTTTAAATTATTGTATTAGTTGTCATTAATCGTGGAAGTGCTTGATAGATTTTCTTAACTAGTTTTAGAATTTATATGGATTTTAGTTTGACTGGTGTGTCTTAGAATTTTTCTTGCCTTGGCATCTTAGGAATGATTGGAGAAAAAAGAATGGTTGAAAGCCCAACAAAACTTGTGTACAACTTACATGGAAAAAATAGATAAAATTACTCTTTAAAAATTGCAAAATAGAGGCCTATAATTTTAGATGGTTTATCATGATTTATTTAGGAGGAGATGCAATTCAAACCTAGGGTTCAACAATTAATCCTTTTGGATTGACCTTTGTTTATAGGTATCAACATATTGCAGTTGAGGTGAGTTATTGGTATTGAAATATGTCATTAAGAATGACGTGGATGCATAAATAACATTATAGTATTGTTATCTTCTCCATATATCTGGTTCAATTTGGCACTCCTTTTTCATAATTTGAATACATTTCATACAGTTAATGAGGAATGGGCACATGGATTCTGTAACTATATTTCAATGATAATTGAATTTAAGGCATAGGCAACACATATGTAATCACCTAAATAGACACTAAAACCATAGACAAAGAAAATATATTATTTAACATATTAAATGTCTGAGGCAAGATGTCATAACTTCAAGACCGCTAATCAATAGGTAACACTCACAATTAGGTTTGTTGGAGTGAGTAATGTTCCACATAATTATGATATGTACTCACTACACACTGTTTAGTTATGGACTATAGTGGACCCCAAAAGTCAACAAGCATGGGGTGTTTTTGACAATGATGCAGCTGAAAGTAGTAACATCATCAGGAAATGGGATTGATTATGACACTACTGTTATGTATATTTGATGAAGGGTGCTCCCCTTAATAACACAAACACATAACAGAAATAGAGAAACAACAACAATATGCAAAAATAAAAAATGGGCTTCTTATTATCTCCACAAATGTGGTATTATAAATTTTCAAAATTACAATATGCAAAGCCACATGGGCATTCCCTTATAATATTCTATAAGACAAAGCCTCGAATCAATACCTAGATCTACTACTCAGAACTGCCTTAGACAACACTACGGGCCTTCTTTATATAGGCATTTTCCACCGCTCGAGAAGGTTCTAGAAATTTAGCCCTTAGGGCCGACCAAACTTAGAATTATTTTATTTTTCAATTTATTACATCAAAGTCGGCTCAAAATAACTTTTGATACCTGAACTGAAATTTTGAAGGAAAATTATTTTCTGCCATTTTAGGTGGCCTGACTTCTGGAGACCATAAGTCATCACCAATTGACCCGATTGACTATTATAACCCCATTTCGAAAAGGCCACGAAGCGCTCTACAAGCCTAACTTGTGCAAGCACTTGTTAGCCAAATTTTCAACCTCGTTCGGGGCCTCTAAAGCCTTCAAAACTAAGTTCAAAGTTTCTGTACCCTGCTGCCAATACTAAAAATCTTCAATATCTTCAAAACTAGACCTAATCTAGCCATGAAACTTTACTGGCAGGCTGATATGACTGAGATGAACCCCCACATGTAAAATCAGAACATTCTGAGATCATATGAACAACTTACTAAAAATAGCATGTTTCCATAAATAGCAGCTCTACACAAGATAACCCTTATTGAATACAAAAACATAAATATTTTTGGGTGATGCAAGATTGCTCTTACACCCAGGATGCTCCTGCATCAATATTTTTAGCTTGACTATGGATTGGGGCACTGATGATCACAAATTAATCATGTTTAGGTCATAATTGATCACTAATTTAATGCTTTTCGTTAAGTTGTAGATTAGAAATCTTGAAAGAGAAAATTAGAGGACCATTTGAAAATAAATCAAGTACTCAGTTGGAAAATGTCAAACATGCACTAAAGGGGTGTATTTCGTAATCTGTAAACATTGTGTGCAAAAAAATGCTGCCCATCTACAATCAACGAGTCATAAACATGAAATGTACATGCATCAAAATAGCCAATGGTCAATCTATGGAAATGTTTAGAGACAATAAAATTATACATTTTCACTTGTATGTATAATGTGAACGATCTATACAAAGGATATGGTTGGTTCAAAGATGTTCTATGAAGAGGGAGACATCTCAGAAATTGCAGCAAGAAAAGTCTCACATTCAGTCTTGAATTCTACTTTGGTAGCTTTGGTGATTTTTGTTTATAATCTTCCTTGTTCGTTGTTGCTGTCTTTTTTGATTGAGAGTGTAAATATGAATTGATTGGAAAGTACTTTCTTCATGATACCTTTAGGCGGTGTATCAGTGTCTGCCTCATATTGCAACTTATAAAGTTCTTTTGCGTGCATCTGTAGTAGTTCTCTTGTGAGCTCATCAAAAGTAACAACCCATATAGCGCCCGTGTGATCTTGTAACTTGAGTTGCAACAGGTAACTATAATTTCAATTTGGTATATTCATGATGCATCTGGGGCAGTTCCAAGTGCCATCTTCATTTTGGAGTAATTTTTTCTTACATTGTTTGCCATTGGCAATTAGTGGGCATACTATGTAACAAAAAGAATCAAGCCTAATGAACTGTATTGTTTCTTTAACAATAACTTCTAAGGGGTTTGTGATTTCCATACAATTTTCCAAGATAGCTCCCACCGTTACCCTGTTGTCTGTCCCACTAATTCATGGAAGACTTGGTGATAGTAAAGGTATGTCTATTTGTCCTGTGTCCACCTTAGAGTGCAAGGTATCAGCTTTAGGAATGGGAGGGTCTATAATTAATATTGTTCTTGCTTTTGTATTTATGACTTTTCCTCTGATGTCAGTAATATACCCATTGTTGATAGCCAGTAGAATAACCCTTTCAATAACGTTTAAGATTTTCAGCTCTTCTCCCTCTTTTTGGAAAATTGGTCCCCATAAATTTACCTCAATGGTCGATGATGACATGTCTGATAGCCTGACACTCCTTCGTAGGACCTCACTTCCATCCCTCTTATGGATTGTTGATATTTGGAAAACACTGACCACTATACCAATAATGTCTACTAAAGCGCTGCTGGTTATATTTAAAATTTCAACAATTTGCCTAAAATGGTATTGATTTGTTGTAATCAATATAGGGTCGACACAATGTTTCAGTTGTGATGTTTGGTCTAAAGTTATCTCCAAGTGGTTGTTTAGCTTTTTATACATGCTATTTGCATCTTTCACTGAGCCCCTAGTAATGGTATACATAGCCCCTACTTTAGCTCTATCAAAGTGCATCTCTGCAATTTCGTTGAAGTAAACTATTCAAGTTTCTGTGCCTTCATCTATTATATCAAAGCTAAATACTTGGCTGCTATCTCATTGATTCTTGAATAGCCACATCTACTTATTTGTTGTGATTCGCCCTTTGATTGTCCACCTAGTTTGGAATGGATTCAGGTCCTTAATAGGAGTAATTTTTTCAAGAAAGCTTTGAGTCCTTCTAGTTACATGGATGCCAAATTTGGTGGCTTGAGTGGGTGTGAGGATCTGGCGTCGATTGGGTACAACATTTATTTGTTCTCCTTGCATATTGTCTTGTTATGATATGAATAGGTACTTTGGGGTACCAAGAAACTTGTAGTCCTTATGGATGATTTGTAAGGTGAAGATGATTACATCCTGTTGAAAAAGAGAAGAGTTAGGTAGAGGGATGACCTATATAAGTAGTATAAAATAGAGGAGGTGTGGGGAACTTGAAATGAGGAATGGTAAAGTGTACCTTGAATATCCAATGGTTCTGCACACATATCTTGTTAGGGAGATAATGGTTCCTACCTTCAATTCCTCAGAGAAGAATAGGTCATTATATCTTTCTAGCAGCATGGCGTGTTGCATGTGTTTCCCATTGGACAACACAATCTTGTACCTCTTGTGGTCTTCTTGGGTAAATTCCAATTTCTTAAAGGATAGGATACTAAGATTTGGATAAAAGATCTCATCTCCAACATTGATGGACCATATTGCATCCAGAGTCAACTCTGCGACCATTCTGGGGGCCTACAACAATGCTATATTATGGCTATATGTAAAGTCTACTACGAAAACAATGAATTTCTGTATATAATTAACAAAAGCTAAAAAATTGTGAGAAAAACATGAAGATCTACTGGTAAGTTCTTTCCAAATAAGCCTGTCGTAACCAAGTCAATAAAATGAGCCTTTTTTCTTTCAATGTTTGACTTGAAACAAATTCTTATGTGATTTTGTAAAGATTAAGTTGCAATATTGTATTTGAATTATAGATAGTGTAATATCTAGGAAAAGTTTGATTTCTATGAGCTCCAATAGTTAGAATGTATTTTGAGCTACAATATATAAGTAATTATTTGAACTACAATATATTACATCTTAGTTCCTTAATCAGTATGAGATGTCACTGTAAGATATAAAATATGGATTGGGTTTAGAACAATAGGGGTTTGCACATAAAAGAGACCCTAAACCAATAGTTAACACATACATGAAATTCTAATGATAAGGAATATAAATATGGAAATGCTTGCAAAGAATAATGAAATCAGATAAAATGCAATACATCCCTCATAACATAGCAGATCTAGAAATACCTATTTTCTGGTGCCTGTATCGTGTTTCTAGAAATTATGCAACTGGATCTAGAACATAAACATAGAGACAGAGAAAACCCAAAAGTATTTTTCTTTTCTGAACCAGGTCAACCTTGACCCAAATACAAGGGCACAATCGTGCCCCTTTATGTCGACCTTGACCAGCACTACTCCGATGGAAAATCTATTTGCGGATGTTGAAAGTTTTCAAAAAAGGGTATCTGAATCTACTTTGTAATTCATTTTTCTGTACCTTTTCCTGCAAGAAACATGGTTTTGTTTGTTGGGGGAGGGGTTTGCCTTGGTCAAACCCTGATTTAGGAATTAACCTTGAAATACAAATTGAAATGGAGAATGCTACCAAGTAGTAGAAGAAGATCTAACAATGAAGCTATGATATTCAATAGATATGCAATTGTATTTGAACTATAAACAAGTATGTTAATATGAAAGCTTAGACTCAACATTAAAAACCATAAATGTAAATCAAAACCGCCATGATTATATGCTTGGAATCCACCTTGAAGGACGAATGAATAAATCTTGAGAAGAAGACATGAAAACCTTGATTAAACACTTGGAAGCTTGAAAGTAGACGATAAATTATGCGTAGAATGATCCTCCTTCCTATTTTCTTTTTCCTCTCTTTTCTTCCTCCCTTTCTCCACCTTAAAATGAGAGGAGAAGACTTCCTTATATACTAGTCTAGGACACCAACTTCTAGAGAGGCTAACATATGAGAAATAAATTCTCATTAGGCTCACCCTTAGAAGTGGACCTATATTAAATGTCTTTTAAGAGTCACCACTTCGAAGCCCAAAGCAGCCAATCCAGAAGTGAGAAATATAACTTTTGAGTCTCCCCCCACATTTGAAACACTTTCCAATGAAAAAGGGGGACCTGTGTCAAGGTCAAGGTTAACCTTGACCTAGGGAGTTAAGACCCATGGAAAATATGATAGGTGGGGAAAGCAGTGCCTAGAGAGGCCCAATTAGGGTCCTAAATAGGCATAGAAGATGGAAAAGGGGCATAAATTAGAGGAAAAAATGATAATGACCCAAAACACCCCCTAAGGAGGGCTAAATAGTTTAAACATGGAAGTGCTTCCATTTTAAGATGATACATTAAGCCCCCACTTTAGTAGGAGTATGGAAATTGAACATACTTGCAGTAAAGTTAGAAGAAATACTCTAGTGGATCACAATGAGGTAGAATATCACTTAGTTAAGGACATGAGCCCCCAGACCAAGGATTCTAACTTGACATACACGCACAAGGGTACACAAACAAAGAGAAAACAAAGACACAGCTAAAAGACACAAAACAAAGGGGTTATTACAAAAACAAACCCAAATCAACTAGCAAAGGAAACCTTGCTAAGAAATGCTTCCTATACTAATATCATATTTGGAAAGCTATCATAAAAGATTAAATGACTACTTAAGAAAGACAATAGAAACACTATAAATAACATAGCTTCATGATCTAATCCTACTAGCATGAAAGTGAAAGAGAGAAAAGAAAGAGTGATTACCTCACCCAGTAAGATGCCCACCTTACTGTGAATCACCAAGGAGGGAGAGCCCAACAGGTAGCCAAACCTAATAGTTCACCCATAAAGTGTGCTTTATAGTTGTAATGTGTCTTTTGAAGGCTTTTGGAATACCCATAGATCCAAATTCTTATATAATTATGGAATATAAAATGTGTGTCTCTTTAGTATTTAGTAACTTAGGTGTGTTACCTTCTGAGGATTTAGAATATTTGAAATAAAAAATGTGTGTCTGTTTTTAGGATTTAGCAACTTATGTGCATTACCTTTCGATGATTTAGCAAAAATGAAAATGCGTGGCTCTTCAGGATTTAGAAACTTATGTGCGTTACCTTCGGAGGATTTAGCATATTGTAAAATATAAACTATAGTATAAGGAAGACCCTATATATGCCCCCCTCCTTATCGTGGCTACCTAATAGACATGATAAGGAAGAGGAGGATCCCTACTTCACAAAGTAAGGAGATATCCTGTTAGCAACAATGTACACTATATTCTTAGCAAAGAGTTATTACCCTTACATTGAAGAGCATAGATAATCATGAAAAAGGATATGTCACTTATGGAAAAAGGATCCTCAAAGAGAAAGAGATCTTATCAACAAGACCCCCATTGTAGAGGAGTGCTTTGGATAAAATATCATCTTTCAAAGAAAAGCAAAGAGGGATCAATGATTCAATCATCAAGCCCCCTGCGATTAAGAGGAAGAGAAATCTTGGAACAAAGGAAGAAAACTCTAACCCCAAAGTAAGGGCAAGAGTTTATAAAGAACATAATTTGAAAAATAAAGAAGAGGTGATGTCCTAGGACAACAACCTCTCACATAAAAGGATATCCATAGCCAAAACGTCAATTAGTATAAGGAAATAATGTTGCAGAATAAATAAATGCCACTAAGCTAAGGAAAGTAGATCCCTAGACAGAGAGAAAGAATGAAAACCTTTCCCCCAAGGGATGAAAGTAAGGGATATACCAAGATATTCCATAACAAAGAGATATCTTTGCAAAAAAAATGTCTTTAGAAAAGATATCATGAATACTAGAAGAGAGCTATGTATGATTATGAGCAAAGGAAAGATATCATAATACAAAACCATAGGGATAAAATATAAAAAGAATAACCAATTAAGCTAAAGAATAACGAATTAAGCTAAAAAAAAAACATGCTAAGAGCATAATGGATCATAGAAAAATGAAGAAATACCTCTCACCCCCCAGTCCAAAGACATGAGGAGAAAAGATCTATATTATAGAAGAATGAGGGGTATTCCCTGTATGGAAATTATGAAGAAATTATAAAACTGCACGAGACTAAGATATAATTCCTAAAGCAACTATTTCTCTAACATACATCTTGAAATGCACACAATCAACAAGTAAATGTGTATTACTATAGTGAAAAGGACATTTGCACTTGGAGAGAGCATCTTTTGGCATAGGCTTAAAGATTTCTTTCTTAGAATTCATTAACTGAACATACACCGTCTTAGCCACATCTTGAGGGGTATCGGGGTAATCTAAGGAAGGTGTTGGAAGAAGAACATGAAGAGGAGGGCGACAATCAGAATCAACCACCTTAAATTGAGATAGCGAAAAGCCAAGACCACACATATCTTATTTAGGGGATAGATGAACTGGATATTTAATACCTTGTTCATTAACACCAAGCTCTAAACCCTTATAACCTTGTTTAGCCATCATATTTTATCTTGTAGTGTACTATCTTGTAAAGCTTCTGCAAGAGGTGATTATTTACAACGATCATGAGAAAATGTTGTGTAAGGTGGAATGATAGGTTTAGAAGAAATTTCTTTTCTCTCCCCTTTAATATCATTATGGATCGGATAAGAAGGGGAAGGTAAATCAAATATTTCTAGCACATCTGCATCATGAACCATAGTTTGAGCCCCATCATGAGTGTGGGAAGAACTAGGAATAGTAGATGGAGAAATGGGAATGAGAATATTAGGAATTGGATTAGGAAGGATAGGATTAGGATTAGGAAGATTAGGAACTAGATTAGGAAGGATACGATTAGCATTAAGAAGATTAGGAAATGGTGTATCATCTACCAATTTTTTCACATAATCCAAAAGAGTAATGAGTCCACCATACAAATTTTTAATAAAAGTTTTGAAAGTAGGAAGGCTAGTATTAGTCAATCTCATAATAGCATAATCAAGTGAAACATGAAGAGTGACAAACATAATGAAATGGATGATACTATCATAAACATCATAAGTACTATAAAGAGATTCTAAGAGGAGAATAATGAGGAAAATAACCACACACCAAAGCATCTTAAGGATCTTCATAGTGAATGAAATGCAAGAAATGTTTTTGTATTTTGATGAGTATGTAGATTTTTTTTGTTTGTTTTTGTATTTTAAAATGTAAGAGAATAAAGAAAACTAATCTAAGCTAATCTTAAGGAAAAAAGGCAAAGCATCCAACACCAAAAATAAAGAGTTGTCTATTGCGGGTTCACCAAAATGTAAGATATAAAATATGGATAGGGTTTAGAACAATAGGGGTTTGCACATAAAAGAGACCCTAAACTAATATTTAACACATACATGAAATTCTAATGATAAGGAATATAAATATGGAAATTCTTGCAAAGAATAATGAAATTAGATAAAATAAAATACATACCTCATAACATAGAAAATCTGGAAATACCTATTTTCTGGGGCGCAATCATGCCCCTTTTGTTGGCATTAAGCATGATTGTCATTAGTGACAACACTTATTCTGTACAGTACATACTGAGCAGAACAATACATACCGAGCAGAATAGTACATACCGAGCAGAACAATACATACCGAGTAGAACAGTGTTTATCGAGTGCTGCATGGTTAAACAGGAAATTTAGTTTCTACCGAGTAACACTTTATCTACCGAGTCTCCAGTGTTTACCGAGTTTGAAACTACGACCGAGTGGTTAGTATGGACCGAGTTTCCACTTCTACCGAGTGCATGACGATGTTGAGTAACGCAGTGGACTCCGAGTATTAGAAAATCACCGAGTTAGTTTGCAATAACCGTGTAACTATATTTGGGCTGACTCAATAATATTTGTGTTTACTTGTTTAAGAGCCGACTTTGTAATTGTTTTGGAATTGACTTAGATTGATATATAAACAATGTTTTTATGATAAGATATAAAAAAAAAAAAAGTATGAAAAAGAGAGAAAGGAAGAGATAAGCGAATTACAAAGGGCTACAATAGTATAAGAAGCAAAAAAGATCTATCTATCACAGAAGGTGATCAGTACATCAGAGAATCTCAATCAGCAAGTACAGTTGCATGTAAGAGATCTACTGTTTCATCCTAACAGGTGAATCAGCTTGAAATCCTCTAACCGGGTAGACTTAACAGTCTTTGTAAAAATCTCTTAACCGAGTGCATACTTCATTGTATGTTTGTAAAACCTCTAACAAGGTGGACCTAGTAGTCCTTATTGCTCCTAACAAGGCAGATCATCAGAAGTGATCATTGTAAGCCTTAACCTGCAAACTTTATACTGCAGTATTGAAGTTTTGTGGGTATCATCCCCACCCCAGTTTTACTTTCTACTTGGAAGGTTTTTGGGTTACCAAATCTCTATGTTCTAAGTGTTATGAATGTTTTATTCTTTCTGTTACTCATGCATGAAGTCAGATTGTCAATCTAATATTATTAAGATCTGAATCTGTCAAAAGTTTTGAAGTTACTGATTCACCCCTCCCCTCTCAGTAACCTAGATAGTCTTGAATATTTCCAACAATTGGTATCAGAGCTGAGTGGGTCTCAGAATAAAGTTTGACAGCTTGAAAAAAGATTCAGGACAATGGAGATATTCAGACTAAACAAAGTAATTAAGAATGAAAAGCTAGATTTGGAAATGGCCATAACTCAACTCAAAGAAGCAAGAGAGGATCTTTCCCTTTCCCTAAAAAGAAGGAAGGAACTTGCAAATCAGATCAATGACCACCAGTATGTTGAAGAAAAGATTGAAGACTTTTTCCCTTCAAGCAGCTCAGATGAAGCAAACAATGCAATCAAAGAACTTTTAGAAAATAATGGATCTCTGCAAGAAGAAGTGAGAAAATTGAAAAGAGAATAGGAAATTCAGTCAACAAGATTCTGTGAAGTCTTGGAACAAAGAAACAAGATGAAAGATGAAATAGATGAAAAGAACAATGAAATCCAGAATAAAACTCTTCAGCTAGAAAATCTTATTGATCAAATCTCCAATGCAAATGAAAAAATCTTGACTCTAAGATCAGAAAATGAAAACATGAGAGAAGAGCTGAGATCTGAAAAGTAAATCAATTTAAGAGTAATGAGTGAGCTAGATGCTGAAAGGCAAATCAATGAGAGAATGTTGAAATCTCAAGAAGATATGAATCAGGTGTATGAATGAAACCTTCATAGGCAAAAAGGAAAAGCAAGACTTGGATACAAAGAGGAAGGTGAATCCTCCAAACAAGGTACTCAAAAGAATCAGAAACCTACCTGTAATCACTATGGCAAAATTGGTCATACTTCAAACAAATGTTGGAGCAATGGAAAAGCAAAATTCAATGGAAAATGCTACAATTGCAATCGGCTTGGTCATAAAGCAAATGAATGCAAGGAGAAACCAAGATTTAAAGGCATATGTCACAAATGTAGCAAACAAGGACATAAGGCATCAAAATGCAGAACTAAAACACCTAATCCAGTAGAACAAATTATTAAAGCAATGTTTGGTTGGGATTACAACACTTGGTGTAGATATCATTACTGTGGAGAATATGGACACATTGGCATGAATTGTGTAAGGCACCACTTGAGAAAAAGGGATTCTACCATAAGATGTTATAATTGCACTAAGCTTGGTCACATAGCTAAAAACTGCATGAATTTAGGCAAAATTAAAGATGAAAAGAAAGCAAAAGCAAATAACATTAGGAAGCAGATGAGATAAAAGTGGATTCCTAAACCTACCGAGCAAACCAATCTTGAAGTTACTAATGAGGAGAGTAGCTCTATGAGCTCTAACTAGTCTCCAAGAAAGTATTGGAACTGTATCTTCATAGACATATTCAAAACAGTTCCTGAACTGAAAGGAAGACAGATCCAAATCAGTATGCAAGATACAGCAGGATCACAAGAAGGTCGGTATCAGTTACCACTGAGCAAGGTCAGGAGTAACCTAACTTCATTTGGTTATCGAGTAAGGTCGGAGAAGTATGAATTTGTATGATCGTCGAGTTGCAGAGTATTCACCGAGCAATTAATTCATAGTGGATGACAGCCTATCTAATTCTATACCCTAATTCATACTGAGCATTAATGACAAAGTTTTAACAAAAGGAGTGAAATCAAGTTCACTATTCATTGCGAACAAAAGTCTCCTAGTGCAATCAAGCATTTCGAAGCATATTTCAGCAAGATATTCTCTTTCCTCAAAGAATTTACTATGTTCACCGAGCTACCATGGCATCATCCAGCGCTAAAATGAAGAAAGATTCAAAAATGTTGGTTCATGGAGAATGGAAAGCACTAGATTTCAAACTCGTGCCCGCAGTTGCCAGAAACCTAGACCCGAGTGGAGCTCAATCTTAGATTCCTCCTAAGGTACTTCTTATTAATGATATTCGTAGTCATTTTAAGTGTACAATTCAAGAGCTTGGAACCCTAGAGATAGATACTATCCGTGAGGAACTATGTGTCGATGGTGTTCTCAAACCAGAACATCAACATTTGGAAGATAAGGGTTTAGTTCACATCACACACTTGCCTCAGAGCTTTCAGACAAAATGGGTCAGATATATTCTCAGTCGAGTACATGAAGGAAAAATATGGCTTGAGCAACCAGTAGAGATTACAAAGAAGATGATTCACCGAATCACTGGTCTTCCCATGCTCGACAAGGCAAAATCTACAAAAACCCTAGGTAGGATGGAACTGGAAGAGAAAACCCTAGCCGAGTGGGATGGTAGAGGTATGAAGATAAGAAGAATTACTGATTTAGAATTGAAGTTTGGTATACATATCGTAGCTCACAAGATATACAGTTCAAGTAGGCAGAATAGTGTTCTGTGTGAAGCAGTTGACCTAGCATATAAAATTGTAAAGAATAATTTGTCATTTGACCTAGCAGATCTTTTGTTGAGATAGCTCAACAAGAACATGGAGAGCATCCAAACCTCAAAGAACAATCCATGTAAGTTTGGCTCACTGTTGGTTTGTTTATTTTTCTATGCTCAAAAGTTTTTCCCATCAAAAGGTACGGTAGTATGGAGAAAAGATGTGCCAATTCTTTATCAGATAAATGAATACATTTCAGAAATGGGTGACAATTTTGAAAGCATAATGGATAACTATTTTGAATCATTTAAAGAGAAAATAAACAATAGATTCCAGATTCCACAGAAATTGGTGGAGGATTACAAAGATGATATTTGTTTCATGGTGGATTGTGATAATCTGTATATACAGGGAGCAAAACCAAGGATTGTACATGTGAAACCTCTTCCCTATGAGGTAAATATTGATGAAACCAAGAATATTATTGAAGCCCTAATTAACCAACCTGTTAACCCAAAGGCACCATATTTTGGGACATATGAAGAAGCTAAGGAGAGAATTGAGCTTAGTATAAAGCTTCCATAGGCGGTTAACAAAGGAAGAAAGAGGTTGGCCAAAATACAAGCTAGCACACCTCTAATGTCAACCGAGGAAAAAGGAGAGGACTTTGAAGAAGAAGA
This sequence comes from Chamaecyparis obtusa, assembly GCA_027943335.1. Classification (NCBI taxonomy): domain Eukaryota; kingdom Viridiplantae; phylum Streptophyta; class Pinopsida; order Cupressales; family Cupressaceae; genus Chamaecyparis; species Chamaecyparis obtusa. The sequence goes on from BSBK01000561.1 coordinate 926,576, forward strand.
AGAGAAAAAGGATGAGGAGGAAGAAGAACAAGTACCAGCAAAGAAGAAAGGAAAAGTATTTATCACCAAGGCTCCCAAGCAACCCTCTGCAGTATTTACAAGAAGTGCAAGAGGCAAGGCAAGCAAAGACAGTGAAGAAATAGTATTCAAAAGGCCTCCTCCTTCATTAAAAGAAAAGATCAAGGATATGAAAGAAGGATCTGGAATTGCAAACTTCAAATCTCTAAGATATGAAATCAGATCTGAGGAAGAGCAGCAGGAAATTGAAGATGCTGTTATCGAGAAAATAGGAAGATGGAAATACTCACCTGAAGAGATAGCTTCTCAAATCCCAAGAACTCTGCTGAACAAAATTAAGTTAAGATGGTCCAATGCAAGACAAACTATCAAGGACATCTATGCTCAAACCTTGAGGCAATTAATGCCAAGTTTGAAAAATGCTGAAATTAATAAGGCATTGATAGATAATGAAATTAAGATGACACTCAAATTCAATAGTTGTTTGATTTTGATCAAAGATATTGAGTCGGTTGTGAAGAGTGCCACTGTCACATGGAAAAACATCTATAATCTTCACAAACTAAGTGTCGAAACTATGATAATCAAGGATATTAATGATGACAGTGATGAACATGAAGAAGATACCGAGGTGGACAAGAAAAGTGATGAGGAAGATAATATTGTTCGGATAGCTGCAGAAGTCATTGCCTCACTTCCTCACTCTCCAGAAAAAGTTGCTACACCTAGCACGGAGATAACTTCAAGTATGGTTATGACAACTTCCACAAATACATCAAATGTCAAATCATCATTACCACAACTCAATGAATCATCGACATAAATGACTACCACCTCTTTTACCGAGTTGCAGTCTCTTGTATCTATTTCAGTACCTACTTCCATATCAAGTTTTCCAGCAGTAAGTACCCCAATTCTAGATACTTCAGTAACTATTTCAGTTTTTGATTCCACAATTGTGAATACTTCAGTTTTGAGCCCTTCAAGTATTCCAGTCGGTAGTTGATCATTTTTCACAGCTAGTCCTACAATGTCTACAATAACTTCTACAAAGGCATTAAGTGCAATAACAGTTGATCCTAAGGCTCAACCGAGTACAAGATTTTTGAGTAAGAATGTAGAAGAGGATATAGACTTAGATGAGGAGATAGAGATTCCAAATTTAGACTTTGCAAATCTTTCAGCAGTCCAAATGCAAAACATTGGTGAACTCCTCCAAAAGAAAGCAAAACAGAAGAAACTAAAAGAAGAAAGGGACAAGGAATATAAAATTATTGAAGATGCAAAGGATATTTTGTCAGAAGCATTAGGTATTAAAGTTGATTCCTCTCAACATATTTTGTTATAGTTAGCTGAGGTAGTAAACAAGTTCCATGAGGATTCCTTTGCGTCAGAAAAGATTATTGAGAAAGCCGAGAAGAAATTTGACAATAAAGTGCTTGAGCATGTTGCTCAGCATATAGCTATTAATCAGGCAAAATTATCTTCAGTTTTGACAGATATTGAATCTCCTATTCCAATGTTACCTCACTTGTTGCTAAGCTATGTAATGTTGCCGAGTTCACTAAGGAAGTCAAAGAAAAATTGAATAAGATTGATGAGGATCTGAAGGACAGTGTACAGAGGTTGCAACTTGAACCTAGTTCAAGCTCTGCACATCATATGAAAATCACATTCCTATCAAATAGGCAGTCAGAATTATTAAAAGAAGATACAAAGATCCAGTCAACATTGCTAGATATTCAGAACATGATCCTTCCCATCATGGACATAATGCAAAAACACATTGTTCACTCAAAAACATTACTCCATGACAATCAATTTTCCATTGCAGATCACATGATTGAACTCTCTGCAGAAGTCCAAATTACACTCCAAACATGCAAGATTTTGCAAGAGAATTGGGACAAAACTCTGGCACTAATCATAAAGGTACATTCTGATTTTCTTTCACATTTTGGATTCTCCCTGTAAAATACTTGTATATACACCTTTGGCATTATTGTCAAAAAGGGGGAAAAAATGTATAGGAGAAAGTGTATAAGATTAAGGTGTGTAATATGAAAGGGGGAGAAAGTACTCTATATAAGGGAGTCATGAAATATATAAACAACAGTTTGACAAACATAAATTTTTGAAAAAAAAAAATCAAAAAAAAGATTCAGCATGATTCTTGTATATAAGTTTTGGCTATAAGTGTTTTTGTCACTAATGCCAAAGGGGGAGATTGTTGGCATTAAGCATGATTGTCATTAGTGACAACACTTATTCTGTATAGCACATACTGAGTAGAACAGTACATACCGAGTAGAATAGTACATACCAAGCAGAACAGAGCATACTGAGCAAAATAGTACATACCGAGCAGAATAGTACATACCGAGTAGAACAGTGTTTACCGAGTGCTGCACGGTTAAACAGGAAATTTAGTTTCTACCGAGTAACACTTTATCTACCAAGTCTCCAGTGTTTACCGAGTTTGAAACTATGACCGAGTGGTTAGTATGGACCGAGTTTCCACTTCTACCAAGTGCATGATGATGCTGAGTAACGCAGTGGGCGCCGAGTATCAAAAAATCACCGAGTTAGTTTGCAGTAACCATGTAACTATATTTGCGCCGATTCAGTAATATTTGTGTTTACTTGTTTAAGAGCCGACTTTGTAATTGTTTTGGAATTGACTTAGATTGATATATAAACAATGTTTTTATGATAAGATATAAAAAAAAAAAAGTATGAAAAAGAGAGAAAGGCAGAGATAAGTGAATTACAAAGGGCTACAATAGTATAAGAAGCAGAAAAGATCTATCTATCACAGAAGGTGATCAGTACATCAGAGAATCTCAATCAGCAAGTATAGTTGCATGTAAGAGATCTACTATTTCATCCTAACAGGTGAATCAGCTTGAAATCCTCTAACCGGGTAGACTTAATAGTCTTTGTAAAAATCTCTTAACCGAGTGCATACTTCATTGTATGTTTGTAAAACTTCTAACAAGGTGGACCTAGCAGTCCTTATTGCTCCTAACAGGGCAGATCATCAGAAGTGATCATTGTAAGCCTTAACCGACAAACTTTATACTGTAGTATTGAAGTTTTGTGGGTATCATCCCCACCCCAGTTTTACTTTCTACTTGGAAGGTTTTTGGGTTACCAAATCTCTGTGTTCTACTTTCTACTTGGAAGGTTTTTGGGTTACCAAATCTCTGTGTTCTAAGTGTTATGAATGTTTTATTCTTTTTGTTACTCATGCATGAAGTCAGATTATCATTCTAATATTATTAAGATCTGAATCTGTCAAAAGTTTTGAAGTTACTGATTCACCCCTCCCCTCTCAGTAACCTAGATAGTCTTGAATATTTCCAACACCTTTATGTCGACCTTGACCTGCATTGCTCTGACGAAAAATCTGTTCGCGGATCCTGAAAGTTTGCAGAAAAGGGTATTTGAATATGCTCTATAATTCACTGTTCCATACCTGTTCCTACAAGAAAAATGGTTTTTTTATTGGGGGAGGAGTTTGCCTTGGTCAAACCTTGATTTAGGAATTAACCTTGAAATCAAAACTAAAATGGAGAATGCTAGCAAATAGTAGAAGAAGATCTAACAATGAAGCTATGATATTCAATATATATGCAAATGTATTTGAAATGTAAACAAGTATGTTAATATGAAAGCTTAGAATCAACATTAAAAACCATAAATGTAAACTAAAACCTCCATGATTATATGCTTTGAATCCACCTTAAGGAAGAATGAATAAATCTGGAGAATGAGACTTGAAAACCTTGATTGAACACTTGGAAGCTTAAAAGTAGATGATAGATTACACGTAGATTGATCCTCCTTCCTCTTTTATTTTTCCTCTCTTTTCTTCCTCCCTTCCTCCCCCTTAAAATGAGAGGAGAAGGCTTCCTTATATAATAGTGTAGGACACCAACTTTTAGAGAGGCCAACATATGAGAAATAAATTCTCATTAGGCTCATACCCTTAGAAGTGGACCTATATTAGATGTATTTTAAGAGTCACCACTTCGAAGCCCAAAGCAGTTGACCCAAAAGTGGGAAAAAGAACTTTTGAGTCTCCTCCCACATCTGACACACTTTCCAATGAAAAAGGGGGACCTAGGTCAGGGTCAAGGTTGACCCTGACCTAGGTCAGGGTCAAGGTCAACCTTGACCCAGGGGGTTAAGACCCCTGGAAAATATGCCAGGTGGGGAAAGAAGTGCCTAGAGAGGCCCATTCAGGGTCCTAAATAGGCGCAAAAGATGGAAATGGGGCAGAAATTAGAGGACAACATGATAATGGCCCAAAAAACCCCATAAGGAGGGCTAAACAATCTTAACACGGAAGTGCTTCCATTTTAAGATGATACAATCACATAAGTCTTTGGGCTTTTGTGTGAGATTCTTAGTTCATTATTGCTAGTATGCAAGTGGTTTTTCTTTTGCCTAACAATTGTATATTAGAATTATTTCTCCATCTAGATCAAGATTATTACATCTGCAACTCCAATTGAACTCTAATAACAATCCTTACTCTAGTTGAACCCTACTAATTATAATCCTAATACTAACCATAATTATAATCTTATTCATAATATTTTTTTTAATAGGAACCCTTATTAAATTGTTAACCTAATTGTAACAATAAAAGTATTTAAATCATAATCTTAATTGATTCCTATATGTAACTCAAATCTTAAATGGCATCCTAATTGAACCATAACCCTAAGCTAATTATAATTGTAACTAAATTTCTATAAAAGCACAATTTTTGTATATAATTATAAAAAAGATAAAATTTTGTGAGAAAAACATGAAGATTAAATTGCACAACCAATCAGTCAAACATACTTTAAAATTGAAAATAAGTCCACTTCAACTTTTAGCCATTGCTAAAAGAATTTTTTTTGTTTTATGTGTGACTTTGATTTTAGATGATTCCATGCAATTTACTATCTAGTCCTATTCTGAATATAATTGGAGGTATATTTACAAGATGAGAGAGCACAATATTTGCATAGGAAACTTCAAATCAACAAGGCATAATAACTACCAATAAAAATGGTTGCGAAAGTATTGAACAATGCTATAGCCAAGAATGATTTGAAACAAAAGAAAATTAAGCTACCAGTTCGTTTGGATTCTTTTCCTATAAAATTAGATGCCATCTCTTACGTTACACTTATGATAAAGGATGAACACATAAATATTTAGATTGGTTACCAATGTTTGACAACAAAAATGGGACTTCTTTGGTCACTTATTACAAATAGAACAGAGCAGGCATAGTCCCTTAATTGGATGCCACACAGAGTTTATTCCCAAATAACCAAGATAACCCAAAAGGACAATCCACCAAAATGTAGACCCAGTGAAATCTCAAAAATCTGTCACTATGGACAAAGATTGTTAACAAAAATGGTTCATCCATACAATAAAAAGATATTGATTGATTCAATAGATAAAATTTGAGAAAATGGTAATTTCTAATTGTAATTGTGAAATGTTGCAAATACAATTGAAGTAATGTATAATAGGAATTGAAAAAGGGGAAGTTTTTAATGGCAATTGTAAACAAAAGTTAATGCAATTGATGGGGTTGGAGGTGTACTACAGGTAATGCAAATGAATTTAGTTGGAAGTATATTTAAGGAAGATGAATGATTCTTTTTTTATTGGAATAAGAGTGTAAAAAATACAAGGATGCAAATAAGACAATAGTATGAGGGACAACGCTAGTTGCAAAATCAGTGTATGGAAAGTCTTAGCTAATCATTTTCCTACCTTGTCATTTCCAAATATTTATGCAACATAATGTTATTAAATTCAATCAATCAAATTAGCTCCTAGTGCCTAGCTTTTTTTTTCAACTAAACCAAAAATAAGTTAACAATAGATTAATTAAAGAGCTATGGTCCAGTTACCATCCCAAAATAGAAGGTTTGAAAAACATTTACTTATTCATCAAAGTGTGAGGAAAAAAGAATGTTTCTATGCCTATTTCATCCCACTCTTAATTGTTTGAGGGGGGGAAGGAAGGTGTACCTACCATACTGGTATTTTCCCCTTGCCAACAGTCTACAAAGGCACTGATATTTCCCCCTCGGTGAGAATCTTCAGAGGCCATTGTGCTTGATTGTAATGAGTGCCAGTCAAAGTCAAAAAACCTACACATAGTCAAACATCCAAATCCCATCAAAAGATGAAATTCCCACCCCAAAAAATTAAGTTTTAAGTTCTGTGGAATCCTCAATGAACATGCCAACAAAAAGGAAATAGAAAATAGAACCCCATACACAACACCCTCTTAATAAAATAAATCAACATGAGTATATACATTTTTAAAAGATGAAGCTCGATGATGCAGTAAAACCCTAAAAAATTTGAAGCAAGAAGAAGCAGAAGCGAGATGATCTTTTCTTGTCGCGCCAAAGGAAGAGTTAATACAAAGTAGAAAGATGAGATTTTCCTATCGCACCAAAGGAAGAGAAAATGTAGAGAAGAAATATAAATTATCCATAAACATCTAGTGGAGTATATATACATCACCAAGTTAGTTTGCAAAGTGGCAGCTACCATTCAATAGGCATAACTATTAAGGGACAATGGTGAGGGAAGGAGAGAATGAAAGGAATTGACTGAAGGATAGGCACAACTATTAAGGAACAACACCAAGTGAAGGAGTTGGAAGGGATGACACCAACTAGAGGAGATAGGTACTGTGGAGAATGAAGGTAGTTTCCATTGACAGTTATGGTTGACGATGACAAATGTTTTAACCAACTACTTTTTATGGCCATCACCAGAGGGATAACTCAAGAAAGAAGGGTGCATGACAAATTGATGGCAAAAAAAGGGATTTCCAGGAGCAAAAGCTCCCACTAGAAAGTCTATTAGCTTAAAAATGATGTTATTACTTTTAAGTCAATAATGCACTTGCTTGGGCGGGCTTTTGAGGAAATGATGCATGCAAGAAAAATCGATGTCAAGGAAGAGAAAAAATATATTTTAATAAGAAATGTTTCATATTAAAACCATGGATGGCATTTTAATGTGATGTTATATGCTTATGACTACTTACAAATGAATAATGTTGTGCTTATGTTGATCTTTCATAAGTCATTTATTCATTAGAAGGAGAAAGAACTCATTTTAAAATGGGATTTTACATATGTTTTACATATTGAATGATGTTGAAATGGAATCCCCTAATTCAAATGGGGGAATATGAGATCTACTTCTAAATCCAAATTCCCAAAGGAGAGATCCAAATTGATTAACCAAGAGGTCAATACATAAAATAATCAATCTATGGAGAACATGAATGAAGAACAAAACCTTATATTCCATTATGAAGAGTATATGCTTTAAATATGAAATAATTGAAGTGCAAATACTAACCTCAAAACATGGCAGATCTAGAAAATGGTAATTTTTGGTGTCTCTGTGTAGTTTCGGGCAATTCTGCAACTTGTTCCAGATTGGAAATGTCGAGATGAAGAAAACCCAGAAAACTTTTGTCTTTCTAGCTGCAGGTAGTCTTTGAACCCGATAAAAGGTCAAAGACTAATTCAAGATTTTGAAGGTCGTCCTTGACTTTATTCACAGATCTTGAAAGTTCATCGAAAAGGGTATCCAGATCCAAGCTCCAATTCATAATCTTGTACCTGTACCTACAAGAAAAAGAGGGTTTTTATTGTTTGGATGGGGGGTTTGCCTTGGTCAAACCGCAAGTTGGAATCAACCTTGAAATTGAATTGAAATTGCAATATGAATAAACAAAGTAAATGAAAATTTTCACCTTGCTTATGTTGAAGTCCTTGTGGAGGATTTGAATCCTTGAATCCACAAGTAGGGATGCTCCAATGAATGTAGAAGTATGTAGGATGTCTCAAATCAATGGTATTTGATCTTCAACACCAATCTTGAATGGATCTTTGCATAGGAGGAAGCTTGGAAGAATGTGGATAGAGAAATCTTCAAGGGGGCTCTAAAGAGATTGAATCCTTCAATGGATAACAATGGATCTCCTTGATGAATGAATGATTGAACACTTGAATGCTTGAATACTTGCTTGCACTTGAGAGCTTGATCATGAAATTTCTTGAGATGAGATGTCCTCACAAAACTTGATGGAGAAAATGAGAGAGGAAGGCCTCCTTTTATAGTGATCTAGGGCACAATCTTCTAGAGGGACACCTTGGGGAATTAAATTCCAATTAGGTCCTAACCTTTAAAAATATACCTAGATTAAATGCAATTAAGGATTTACCATTCTGAAACCTGAAATGGTCGACCTGGAGGCAGGAAAAAGAAACTTTCTGAAACTCGACATCCAGAAATCATAAAACCTTAAAATTTGAACCCTAAGTCAAGGATGAGGTAGACCCCGCCCTAAATTAGGGTCAAAATCATCCTTGACCTAGGTCAGCCCTAACCTAGGTTAGGGTTGAGGTCATCTTTGACCCTCAAGGTCATCTTTGACCTTGAGGTCAAAAACCTCAGGTCCTCAGTCCAGAGTGCTAGGAAATGTAGAAAGATAGTGAAAATAGGTGGAGAGAGAAGAAAAACAAGGGGAAAAAGCTAGATCCATGCAAAGACCCAATCAAGGCACTTAACATGACCCTAGACCACTCACTCGGAGGGCTAAACACTCTCAACATGGAAGTGCTTCCATTTTAAGATGATACATTAAGCCCCCACTTTAGCAAGAGTATGGACTTGATGCAAACTCTTGGTAAAGGAGATCAAAATGAAAAGATAATCTTATCGTAATCAAAGGGACAAAAAGAAACCTCAAGCCCCCAGGGACTCAAGTCTTCATCAACTCCAAGATTACTATAAGAGAGACATCTCTAGAGAGAGAGAGAGAGAGAGAGAGATTATCTCGCCCAATGAGAACTTATGTCCCATTGTGAACCACACAAGGAACGACGCAACTAGAAAGATGGAATTGAACCACCTAGTGAATGTGGCTACTCACTAGTCAACCCATCAAGGATTCACCCTTATGAACATTCTATTCCATAAGAATAAAACTAAAAGCAAAAGAGATCCAGTCTTAAGGACACCTCCAACCTTAAGGGATGAAATTTTTTGAAACTGGTAGGATCAAGAGATCCTAAAATATAAATCCATGCTTTAAGGATTAGTCACTAATCCAAAAATGGAGAAAAGGTATCTTGAAAAATAATATATGTGTAAAAAAAGTGCATGTGTGCAATAGGTGAGCAAAGCATATGCCCCCATGTTAAAGTCATTGCTAATCACTCTAACAAGAGGAATTGCTTTAACGCAAACATAAATAACTCCACTGAGTACGTTTCCACTACAAGATGCCCCCAGATGAAGACAAATCAAGGGAAATACCAAAGAAACATACAAAGAACATAGAAGGGATCTACCCACCGCGGGGTCAGTATGATCATAAGATTATATATATATATAATTAGTGCTACCACGTCTCGAATCCAAGAAGATTACACAAGGAAACATTTACGAAAAATAGCACATTTACAACATAACATGAAACAACATATAGAAGAATAGAGATACATATAGAGGAATATTACAATAGGTTCGATTCCTTTGTCACCTTGCATCAACTGAGTAACAAGGGTCATATAAAATAATCTAACAACATTTAGTAAGCACATCATGGGAGAAGCACAATAAAATAGGCAAACACACAACAAAGCTACCATAAAGGACAAGCCAATCAAGCGTGCCACCTACTCTCCTCATCTCATTGTATATCATTTAGGGAAGGTTGGTAACTCACAAGAGGGACTATATCCAACATAGTAGGAATGATAGCCAGTTCCAAACAAGGATCCGCTTGAGAATCACAATGTTCGACACTAGGTGTAAGAGTTAATTGTGATGAAAGCATATTAGGTAAATCAATGTCAATGTCAATAGTCTCATATTCATCATTAACATCATCAGTATCATCAAGAGTATCTTCTTCATCCAAATTAATCAAGATAGGATCTAAGATATGAATAGAATCATCATAATCATGCATCTTAACATCATTATTAGTAACCATATTATGCATAGGCTTACCAAAAGAATTTTGAAGAATAGAATTACAAGCTTTAGCATGAGCATGATGCTTCGTATGATGTTCATTAGTAGATCGATTACGCTTTTATTTACTTGAAACAGGTTGAGAACTAGGAGGAACAACCAAATGATCCTTCATAGGTTCTTTAGGAAGATTTATAGGATTATCAAGAATAGTAGGAACTTGATTAACAAAACTAGAAGCCATAGTTAAAGGAGGTATAGAAGGTGTAGGAAAAAGACCACGATTAAGATCCATAGGAGGTATGCTTAATTCAAGAATCTTATGATGCTTATAAGCTTGATATGAACAAAAAATATTATCAGGTCGAGGAGGACATGAATTAGGTAATGAAGGCCAAAATAAATCAAGAGCAACACAATCTCTAAGCCTAGAAGGTTGATATAAACTATGATTAACCATCTTCACTTATTCATCATGAAAAAATTTAAGACATTTATGGATAGGTGAAGCAATAGCATGCATGGCATTTAACGATGGAAAACCAAGCTTAACTTGAAATTGATCAGAAGTAGGAACAACAACAAATGTAGTGTTCACAATTTTTCCACAAAGTTCAATCGACAAGTTAATATAACCAAATGATGGATAAAGTAACTATTACAAGTTTGAATCCACACATCCAATGTATCATAAGAATCATGTTGCAAGCTTTTCATAATTTTTTTTTTCTTCATTAATAACATTGACTAAGGATGTAGGATCAACAAGACAACTGCGAGTAGGTTTTTGAGAAATCCTAACATAAATATAAAGGGGACCATTAGGAGCTTTAATAGTCTCAAAATCATCAAAAGTAATCAAAAGTTCCCGAGGTCTTTTATTCTTAGGTTGTTGTCAAGTTTTAGGTTGAGCTTTCAATTTAGGCTTAGGTTTTGGTTGAAGTTGAGATTGAATTTGAGGTTGAAGCTAAGGTTGAGGTTGAGATTGAGGTGGAGATATAGATTGATCAACATGCTCCACTTGATTAACAATGTGATTGAGATCATCCATCTTTGAATCATACATAATTTCCATAGAAGATGGCTAAGCAATGGTATTAGTATCATCCAAAGGTAAAGGATTTGTATAAATTTGAAGATTTTGATTAGGAGGAGAAATAGATTTGTTCCCACTACCATCAAGATTATCAACAGATAAGGCATTAGAATCAATTAAATCTTGAACCTTATGTTTTAAAGAATAACATTTCTCAATATCATGACCATTCTGATGGTGATATTGACAAAAAGCTTTAGGATCAAAAGATTTAGATGAAATCATAGCAGGTAAAGGAGGCCGAATAGGAGGTAAAATAGTCATATTAGTGTTGGAAATATTCAAGACTATCTAGGTTACTGAGAGGGGAGGGGTGAATCAGTAACTTCAAAACTTTTAACAGATTCAGATCTTAATAATATTAGATTGATAATCTGACTGCATGCACGAGTAACAAAAAGAATAAAACATTCATAACACTTAGAACATAGAGATTTGGTGACCTAGAAACCTTCCAAGTAGAAAGTAAAACTGGGGTGGGGATGATACCCACAAAACTTCAATACTGCAATATAAAGTTTGCCAGTTAAGGCTTACAATGATCACTTCTGATGATCTGCCCTGTTAGGAGCAATAAGGACTGCTAGGTCCACCTTGTTAGAGGATTTACAAACATACAATGAAGTATGCACTCAGTTAAGAGATTTTTAGAAAGACTGTTAAGTCTACCCGGTTAAAGGATTTCAAGCTGATTCACCTGTTAGGATGAAATAGTAGATCTCTTACTTGCAACTGTACTTGTTGATTGAGATTCTCTGATGTACTGATCACCTTCTGTGATGGATAAATCTTTGCTACTTCTTATACTGCTGTAGCCCTTTGTAATTCGCTTATCTCTGCCTTTCTCTCTTTTTCATACTTGTCTATTTTTCATTTCATCCTTGGATATGACATAAAACATTATTTATATATCAATCTAAGTTAATTCCAAAACAATTACAAAGTTGGCTCTTAAACAAGTAAATACAAATATTACTGAGTCAGCCCAAATATAGTTACACAGTTGCTGCAAACTAACTCAGTGACTTTCTGATACTCGACGTCCACTGCGTTACTTGGCATCATCATGCACTTAGTAGAAGTGGAAACTCGGTCCATACTAACCTCTCAGTCATAGTTTTGAACTTGATAAACATTGGAGACTCGGTAGATAAAGTGTTACTCGGTAGAAACTAAATTTCCTATTTAACCGTGCAGCACTCGATAAACACTGTGAAACTTTGAGAGCTCGGTATGCACTATTCTACTCATTAAGCTCTACTCGGCTTGATAAGCTTTGTTCTGCTTGGTATGTACTGATCTACTCAGTATGCACTGATCTACTCGGTATGTACTGATCTACTCGGTATGTACTATTCTTCTTGGTATGTACTGATCTGCTCTGTATGCACTGATCTGAATAAGTGTTGTCACTAATGACAATCATGCTTAATGCCAACAATTAGCAGTTAACAACCTATTCATAATAGAATGTAAAGATTCAGAAAGAGGAGTAAATGTATGATTTAATTGAAAAGTAGTGGATGAAGAAGTGGCATTGTGAGATGCAACAACTTGATCAGCAACTGCATTCGTTTGTTTGTTTATCTTGACATAGTTGTTGAATTTTTGAAATTTGTTCAGATTAGGAGCAACATCACTTTTATCAACTAGAATAGGAGCCATTGGAGTGGTGCTCTCAAATTGACTCACTTGTAATTAATAATGATGAAGCACTGCACAAAGTTGTTGAAAAGAGTTAAAATCAGTAAGAAAAATCTTATCTCTAATATCCTTTTGCAAATTTGAAATAAACATATGTTGAATATCCATATTAGGAACATGATAGGAAATCTGAGCATGTAAATGCTTAAATCTACCAATAAATTCAGTCAATTTTTCCTTAGCACTTTGTTTACAATGCATCAAATCAGTCAAAGACACTTGTGGGCCAATGTTGTTTTGAAATTGTTGAATAAAGGCATTAGCAAGTTTTGGAAATGAATCAATAGAATAAGGAGGCAATGAACACTACCATTGTAAGACCTTGTCATGGAAAGTTCTAGCAAATAGTTTGGCTAAAATCCTATGGTCATGAGCATAATCACTACAAAGGATTTGAAATGTTTTAACATGATGAACATTATCTCCTTTTCCATTGTAATTCTCAAGATGAGGCATATCAACTTGCTAAGGAATAGGAGTATGAATGATATCTACGGACAAAGGACTTCCCATATCACATGTAGGAATACTAAAATTATTTTGAGTTAAGAAAGCAAGTTGTTGTTGTAAGGAAGACATAGTTTAAGCCAAACTGATAATTTTTGAATCATTAGAGGAAATAGGAGGAGTAGCAACATTAGAAACACTAGGTAAAGTGTAAGAAGCTACAGGAATAGAAGACACAATTGGAGGAACACTAGGAACTACAGTTGTAAGTGGATTGGAATAAGTAAAAGGAACATTATGATAGGAAGGTTGTGATGTAGGAAGGGACACAAGAGGAACACTCATAGGAATAGAGGGAATCATCACAATCACCAAAGAGGGAGTATAGGTAGGAATACTAGGTAAAGGATTAGAAGAAGGTTCTACACTAGTGACAGGAGGAATCAACCCTAAATCTTGAGCTAAAGGTTTAACATTTGAATGCTTGAGGTGGGTAATACCACGAAGAAGATTAACACCTTGATCACTATCATGAAGAACTTTCTTAAGAGCCTCTATAGCTTGAATAGAATCTTGATTATGGTTTTCTTGAATAAGCCAATTACCCATTTTATCAAGTTCAATTGAAAATTTTTGCACTTATTCAAGAACTCTTAAAGCATCATCCTAATCATGAGATGAGAGAGAAGAGTTTTTCTCCATAATAGGATTGGAATCATGAAGAATAAAATTATCATCCAGGATCCTAAGGAAAGGAGAAGAAGATTCAGGATCAAAGGCACCCATGATTCTACGACTTCATCTAACCAAAATTTTATAAGTAGGACTAAAGGTAGTAAAGCTCAAAAACCAATGCAATGCAAATGAACTAAACTAACACAAAATATTTTGATTTTATATGAGATGAAAACACATAAAAGAAATCTAATACATGCAAGATCTAACACCATAAAACATAATAGAGCATCTAATTCCACAAAAGAAAGGAGAGTAAGTATGTCAGGTTCACAAAAATGAATTGTGTTGAAATGGAATCATGTAATTCAAATGGGGGAATATGAGATCTACTTCTAAATCCAAATTCCCAAAGGAGAGATCCAAATTGATTAACCAAGAGGTCAATACATAAAATAATCAATCTATGGAGAATATGAATGAAGAAGAAAAGCTTATATTTCGTTATGAAGAGTATATGCTTGAAACCTGAAATAATTGAAGTGCAAATACTAACCTCAAAATAGGGAAGATCTGGAAAATGATAATTTCTGGTGTCCGTGTGCAGTTTCGGGCAATTCTACAACTTGTTCTAGACTGGAAATGCCAAGATGAAGAAAACCCAAAAAACTTTTGTCTTTTTGGCAGCAGGTAGTCTTTGACCCCGATAAAAGGTCAAAGACTACTTCAAGATTTTGAAGGTCATCCTTGAATTTGTTCACAAATCTCAGAAGTTTGCCAAAAAGGGTATCCAGTGTTGGCATTAAGTAGAATTGCCACTAGTGACAACACTTATTTGCATTCTGAGTGCAAACCGAGCAGAATAGTGCAAACTGAGTAGAACAGTGCAAACCAAGCAGAACAGTGCAAACCAAGCAGAACAGTGCAAACCAAGCAGAACAGTGCAAACCGAGCAGAACAGTGCAAACTGAGCAGAACAGTGCAAACTGAACAAGATAGTGCAAACCGAGTAGGATAGTGTAAACTGAGTAACATTATGTCTACCGAGTCACTAGTATTTACCGAGTTCAAAACCTACCGAGTGGTTAGTATGAACCGTGCCTTCACTTCTACCGAGTGCATGACGATGCTGAGTAATGCAGTGGACGCCGAGTATTAGAAAGTCACCGAGTTAGTTTGCAGGAACCGTGTAACCATACTTGGGCCGACTTAGTGGCACTTATGTTTATTTGTCAAGCCGACTTTGTAATTATAATTAATTGTTTAGACTTGTATATAAACAATGTTGTAAAAATGTCAAGATGTAATAAAAATGAGTATGTATGTGAAAATGAAAGAAAGGTAGAGATAAGCGAATTACAAAGGGCTACAATAGTATAGGGAACAACAAAGACAAATTCATCACAGAAGGTGATCAGTACATCAGCGAATCTCAATCAGCAATCTAGTTGCAAAGCAAGAGATCTACTGTTTCATCCTAACAGGTGAATCAGTACTAAAATCCTTTAACCAGGTAGACTTAACAATCTTTTGTAAAATCTCTTTACCGAGTGCATACTTCATTGTATGTTTGTAAATCCTTTAACAGGGTGGATTTAGCAATTTTTATTGCTCCTAGCAGGGCAGATCATCAGAAGTGATCAAATTGTAAGCCTTAACCGGCCAACTTTATTCTGCAGTACTAAAGCTTTGTGGGTTTCATCCCCACCCTAGTTTTACTTTCTTTTTGGAAGGTTTCTGGGTAACCAAATCTATGTGTCATTGTTGTGAATGCTTTTAAGTTTCATGCTTTCTATATGCATAAGGAAAAAGTGAACTATATGTTAATACATCTGTAATTGTAAGAAAATTTGGAGTTACTGATTCACCCCTCCCCTCTCAGTAACTTGGTTAATTCTTGAATATTTCCAACAATTGGTATCAGAGCAGAGTTGGTTCTCAAGATAAAGCTTAACTAGCTTGAGCAAAGATCTAGGACAATGGAGGTATTCAAACTGAACAAGGTGATTGAAAATGAAAAGCTAGATCTGGAAATGGCCATAGCTAAACTTAAAGAAGCAAAAGAACATCTTTCCCAATCCCTAAGAAGAAGGAAGGAACTTGCAAATCAGATGAATGATCAGAATTACATTGAAGAAAAGATTGAAGATCTTTTTCCCTCAAATAGCTCAGATGAAGCAAACAATGCTGTCAAAGAACTCCTAGAAAAGAATGGGTCTCTGTAGGAAGAAGTGAGAAAATTAAAAAGAGAACAAGAGCTACACTCAACAAGATTTTGTGAGATCTTAGAACAAAGAAACAAGTTGAAAGATGAATTAGATGGAAGGAACAATGAAGTCCAAAATAAAACCCTTCAGCTAGAAAACCTAATTGATCAGATCTCCCATACAAATGAGGAAATTCTGAATCTAAGATCAGAAATAGAAAACACAAGAGAAGAACTAAGATCTGAAAAGGAAATCAATCTAAGATTGGTGGATGACCTAAACGCCAAAAAAAAAATCAATGAAGGAATGCTGAAAAGCCAAGAAGACTTGAATCAGTTGTATGAGCGAAATCTTCATAGGCAGAAAGGAAAAGCAGGACTTGGATACAAAGGAGAAGGTGAATCTTCTAAGCAAGGTACTCAAAGAAATCAGAAACCTACTTGTAATCATTGTGGTAAAATAGGACATACTTCAAATAAATGTTGGAGCAATGAAAAAGTAGAATTCAATGGAAAATGCTACAACTGCAATCAACATCATCACAAAGCAAATGAATGCAGGGAAAAACTAAGATTCAGAGGTAATTGTCACAAATGCAACAAACAAGGTCACAAAGCATCTGAGTGCAGATCCAAAACATTCAATCCAGCAGAACAAATTATGAAAGCAATGTTTGGATGGGACTACAACACCTGGTGTAGATGTCATTACTGTGGAGAATATGGACACATTGGCATGAACTGCATAAAACATCATCTAAGGAAAAGAGATACTACCGTAAGATGCTTCAAATGCACTAAACTCGGTCACATAGCCAGAAACTGCATGAATGCTAGTGAAGTTGAAGATGGAAAGAAGAATGAAGCAACTAAGGTTAGGAAACAGGTGAGACAAAAGTGGATTCCTAAATCTACCGAGCAAACCAGTCCAAGTAATGGAATGGGTGGCTCTACCGACTCAAACTAAATTTCCAAGAAAGCACTGGAATTGTATTCTCATAGACAAACTTCAAGCAGTTCCAGAACCGAATTAAAAGAAAGATCTAAATCAGCATACAAGATGCAGTAAGATCACAGGAAGGTTGGTATCAGTCTTTACCGAGCAAGGTCGGTACCAGTCTTTACCGAGCGAGGTCGGAGCAATATGAATTCTTGAGTTCACCGAGTTGCGAAGTCTTTACCGAGCAATTAATTCTTAGTGGGTGACAGTCTATCAGAATTCATACCCTAATTTGTACTGAGCATTAATGATAGAGTTGTAAACAAAAGGCAAGAAATCGAACTCATTCCTCACCGCGAACTTTAGCACTTTGAGAGCAGAAAATTTCAAGAGCAATCTAGCGATTCAAATACTTTTGCGAAAAGAATTTTCTGTGAGCTACCATGGCATCATCCAGCACTTCAGCGAAGAAAGGATCAGAAATGTTAGTCCAAGGGGAATGGAGAGCACCAGATTTCAAGATCATGCCCGCAATTGCAGTAGCCCTAGACCTGAACGGAGCTCAATCTCAGATTCCTCCTAAGGTACTACTTATTAATGATATTCACAATCATTTCAACTATGCAATTCAAGAAATGGGAAACCTAGAGCTAGATATTGTGCGTAAGGAACTGTGTGTGGATGGTATTCTAAAACCCGAGCACAAACATCTGGAAGATAAGGGATTAGTTCACATTGCACATTTACCTTGAAACTTTCAGGAGAAATGGGTTAGATACATTCTCAGCCATATACATGATGGCAAGATTTGGCTTGAGAAACCCATAGAGATCACCAAGAAGATGATTCATCAAATCACCAGTCTTCCCATGTTGAACAAAGCAAAAACTACCAAAACCCTAGGTCGGTTGGAATTGGAGAAGAAAACCCTAGCCGAGTGGGATGGTAGAGGCATGAAAGTTAGCAGCATTACTGATGCTAAACTAAAGTTTGGTACACACATAATTACCCATAAAATATATAGTTCAAGTCGACAGAATAGTGTCTCCTGTGAAGCTATTGACCTAGCATACAAAGTGGTCAAGAATAACTTATCATTTGACCTTGCAGATTTATTGTTAAAATAGTTTAGCAAGAACATGGAAAGCATTTAAACTTCCAAAAACAATCCATGTAAGTTTGGATCTCTACTAGTCTATTTATTCTTCTATGTTCAGAAATTATTCCCTTCCAAAGGAAAAGTTGTATGGAGAAAAGATGTGCCAGTCCTTTATGAGATAAATGAATACATCTCAGAAATAGGTGAAAATTTTGAAAGCATCATGGATAGTTATTTTGAGTCTTTCAAAGAGAAAATGAATGACAGATTTTGGATTCCATAGAAGTTGGTGGAAGATTATAAGGATGACATTTGTTTCATGGTAGACTGTGACAATGTATATATTCAAGCAGCTAAACCGAGGATTGTATATGTAAAACCTCTTCCTTATGAGGTAAATATTGATGAAACCAAGAATATCATTGAAGCCCTTCTTAATTAGCCTGTTAATCCCAAAGCTCCATATTTTGGAACATATGATGAAGCAAAGGTAAGAATTGAATTAAGCATAAAGCTTCCACAGGCGGTAAACAAAGGAAAGAAGAGGATAGCCAAAATGCAAATGCTAACCGAAGATAAAGGAGAAAATGATGAAGAAGAAGAGGAAAAGGATGAGAAAATAAAGGAACCAGAACCTGCAAAGAAGAAAGGAAAGGTATTCATCACTAAGGCACCTAAGCCTCCCACTGCTGTATTTACAAGGAGAAGTGCAAGAGGTAAGGCAGACAAGGCAGACAAGGCAGACAAAGATATAGTATTCAAAAGGCCTCCTCTAAACTTTCAAGAGAGGATCAAAATTTTTAGAGAAGGATCAAGATCTGGAGTAAGTAACATAAAATCTTTTAAATATGAAACCAGATCGGAAACAGAATAGAAGGAAATAGAAGATGCTGTTATTGAAAAGATGGGACAGTGGAAATACTCTCCTAATGAATTAGCCCCACAGGTTCCAGCAGTCTTATTAGATCCAATAAAAATGAGATGGAGCAATGCAAAGCAAACTGTAATAGACATATTTGATCAAACCCTGAGACAGTTAATGCCGAGCTTGAAAAATGATAAAATAAAGAAGGCATTAAAGGAAAATGAAAATAAGATGACACTAAAGTTCAATACTTGTTTGATTCTGATCAACAATATTGAATCAGTTGTGAAGGTTGCAAATGCCACATGGAAGAACATATACCATCTTCACCAACCAAGTATTGAAATAGTAATAATAAAAGATATTGAAGATGACAGTGATGAACAAGAAGAAGCCACTGAGGTAGATGATACTATGAGGATAGCAGCATAAGTCATTGCATCACTTCCTACCTCTCCAGTAAAAGTCTCTACATCTAGCCCGGAGACACCTTCAAGCATGGTTGTGAGAACTTCAACTTTTGTCCAATCACCTATAGCAACAATAGAAGCAACCACCATTTCTTCTACCGAGTTGCAGTCTCCCACTTCATCAAGTTTTCCAACATTAAGCATTCCAGTTTTTGATTCTACAAGTGTAAATACTTTAAGTTCTCCAGTAGACAGTATGCCAGTCTCTATAGCCAGTCCTACTATGTCTACTGTCACTACTACTAAGGCATTAAGTAAAGATAAGCCTAAGGCTCAACGGAGTATAAAATTTTTGGGTAAGAATATAGTAGAGGATATAGACCTAGATGAAGAAATAGAGATTCCAACATTAGATTTTGCAAATCTATCAGTGGACCAAATGCAAAATATAGGTGAAATCCTCCAAAGGAAAGCAAAGAAAAAGAAGCTTAAAGAGGAGAGAGACAAGGAATATCAAATCATTAAGGATGCTAAAGACATTTTGTCTGATGCATTAGGTATTAAAGTAGACTCCTCTCAACATGTTTTGCTACAATTAGCAGAAGCAGTAAATAAATACAATGAGGATTCATCTGGGATAGAAAAGTTAGTTGAAAGAGCCGAGAAGAGATTCAACAATAAAGTGCTTGAGCACATTGCTCAGCACATAGCTATTAATCAAGTGGAATTGTCTTCAATTTTGTCAAACATTGAATCTACCTATTCGAATGTCACCTCTCTTTTGGCCAGACTATGCAATATTGCCGAGTTCACAAAGGATGTCAAGGATAAAATGAATAAAATGGATGAGGATATGAAGATTAGCATACAGAAGTTGCAACTTGAACCAAGTTCAAGCTCTGCTCATCACATGAAAATCTCATACCTATCAAATATGCAGTCAGATCTACTGAAAGAAGACACAAGGATCCGGTCCACACTGCTAGACATCTAGAACATGATCCTTACAATGTATAAGCACATTGAACATTCCAAAACATTGATTCATGAAAATCAGTTCTCTATAGCAGATCACATGATTGAACTCTCTGCAGAAGTCCAAATTGCAATCCAAACATGCAAGATTCTGTAAGAAAATTGGGACAGAACCCTGGCACTAATAATGAAGGTACATTCTAATTTTCTATCAAATTTTGGATTCTCTCTGTAAATCACTTGTATATACACCTTTGGCATTATCGTAAAAAAGGGGGAGATATGTATAGAAGGAGATATGTATAGAAGAAGATTTGTATAGAAGAAAAAGTTAGCACATTGAAAGGGGGAGATAATGTATAAAGCCCTATGACAAAGACAAATTTTGAAAAAAAAATCAAAAATAAATCTCAGCATGATTCATGTATATAAGTTTTGGGCAATAAGTGTTTTTGTCACTAATGCCAAAGGGGGAGATTGTTGGCATTAAGCAGAATTGCCACTAGTGACAACACTTATTTGCATTCTGAGTGCAAACCGAGCAGAACAGTGCAAATTGAGCAGAATAGTGCAAACCGAGCAGAATAGTGCAAACTGAGTAGAACAGTGCAAACTGAGCAGAACAGTGCAAACTGAGCAGAATAGTGCAAACCGAGTAGAACAGTGCAAACTGAGTAGAACAGTGCAAATCGAACAAGATAGTGCAAACCGAGCAGGACAGTGTAAACTGAGTAACATTATGTCTACCGAGTCACCAATATTTATCGAGTTCAAAACCTACCGAGTGGTTAGTATGAACCGTGCCTTCACTTCTACCGAGTGCATGACAATGCTGAGTAATGCAGTGGACGCCGAGTATCAGAAAGTCACCGAGTTAGTTTGCAGGAACCGTGTAACCATACTTGGGCCGACTTAGTGGCACTTATGTTTATTTGTCAAGCTGACTTTGTAATTATAATTAATTGTTTAGACTTGTATATAAATAATGTTGTAAAAATGTCAAGATGTAATAAAAATGAGTATGTGTGTGAAAAAGAAAGAAAGGTAGAGATAAGAGAATTACAAAGGGCTACAGCAGTATAGGGAACAACAAAGACAAATTCATCACAGAAGGTGATCAGTACATCAGCAAATCTCAATCAGCAATCCAGTTGCAAAGCAAGAGATCTACTGTTTCATCCTAACAGGTGAATCAGTAGTAAAATCCTTTAACTAGGTAGACTTAACAGTCTTTTGTAAAATCTCTTTACCGAGTGCATACTTCATTGTATGTTTGTAAATCCTTTAACAGGGTGGATTTAGCAATTTTTATTGCTCCTAGCAGGGCAGATCATCAGAAGTGATCAAATTGTAAGCCTTAACTAGCCAACTTTATTCTACAGTACTAAAGCTTTGTGGGTTTCATCCCCACCACAGTTTTACTTTCTTTTTGGAAGGTTTCTGGGTAACCAAATCTATGTGTCATTGTTGTGAATGCTTTTAAGTTTCATGCTTTCTATATGCATAAGGAAAAAGTGAACTATATGTTAATACATTTGTAATTGTAAGAAAATTTGGAGTTACTGATTCACCCCTCCCCTCTCAGTAACTCGGTTAATTCCTGAATATTTCCAACATCCAGAACCAAGCTCTGATTCACAGTCCTGTATCTATACTTTCAAGAAAAAAGAGGGTTTTTGTTGTTTGGATGGGGGGTTTGCCTTGGTCAAACCCCAAGTTAGAATCAACCTTGAAATTGAATTGAAATTGCAATATGAATAAACAAAGTAAATGAAAAGATTCCCCTTGCTTATGTTGAAGTCCTTGTGGAGGATTCGAATCCTTGAATCCACAAGTAGGGATGCTCCAATGAACGTAGAAGTATGTAGGATGTCTCAAATCAATGGTATTTGATCTTCAACACCAATCTTGAATGAATCTTTGCATAGGAGGAAGCTTGGAAGAATGTGGATAGAGAAATCTTCAAAGGGGATCCAAAGAGATTGAATCCTTCAATGGATAATAATGGATCTCCTTGATGAATTAATTATTGAACACTTGAATGCTTGAATGCTTTCTTTCACTTGGGATCTTGATCATGAAATTGCTTGAGATGAGATGTCCTCACAAAACTTGATGGAGAAAATGAGAGAGGAAGGCCTCCTTTTATAGTGATCTAGGGCACAATCTTCTAGAGGGGCCACCTTAGGGGATTAAATTCCAATTAGGTCCTAACCTTTAGAAATATAACTAGATTAAATGCAATTAAGGATTTACCATTCTGAAACTTGAAATGGTTGACCCGAAGGTGGGAAATAGAAATTTTCTGAAACCCGACATTTGGAAATCATAAAACCTTGAAATTTGAACCTTGGATCAAGGATGAGGTAGACCCCACCCTAGGTTAGGGTCGAGGTCATCTTTGACCCTCAAGGTCATCTTTGACCTTGAGGTCAAAAACCTCAAGTCCTCAGTCTAGAGTGCTAGGAAATGCAGAAAGATAATGAAAATAGGTGGAGGGACAAGAAGAACAGGGGGAAAAAGATAGATCCATACAAAGACCTGATCAAGGTGCTTAACATGACCCTAGACCACTCACTCGGAGGGCTAAATGCTCTCAACATGGAAGTGCTTCCATTTTAAGATGATACACATATAAAAATCACCACCTACATCCTTAAACAATATTTTACATTGCATTACAAATTAAAACATTATACCACCAAGTATTAACATGATTTGAGTAAATCATTACTAATATAAGGAAAATTATATTTTTATTTAAAAAGTGTGTTGACAATGCTTGGAAGTATAGACATGTTTTTAATTAAGGAATACAAATAAGATAAAAATGATAAAATCCTTACAATCTCTTATAAAAATGGCATCATAGGTGTAGTTTAATTCTATTTTATAAGAAAATGATACCCAAGATGTTACGAAATGATTGAAAAAAGTCCCACTTCCAAATATTTTAAACAAGAAAAAAAGACTTGTAGTTAGGCTTAAAAAGCCCAGCTATAATGTACTTAATTCCTCATTATTTGTTTAAATATAACTCTAATTAGGACCTAAGATAGCTCATTTAAGTGGAATTTGAAATGAAACAATCTTAGAGTGAAAAGAAAACCTAGAACAAGCCAAACAATCAAGAAAAATTGAAAAAAGACTCGAAGGTTACCAAAAATCAAGCTCTTGTAGTTAAGGAAGAAAAACCTGTCATAGGAAGAAAGATAAAGAAAAGCTTGAAAAAAACCTCAAAAAATGATATTTGAAAGATGTGAAACTTAATAGAATACACAGGATAATTGATTTTCTTTGTATAACATCATTTAGAACACCAAAACTTAGAGAAAACACCTTTGAATTCATGAGAAAAATATGTAGGGTTGTCTAAGTTTGAGAATTCAAAATTGAGGATAATAATTGGCTCTCATTGGGGAATGTACCTCTCTTATTCTAAGAAATAATGAGGAATATAGAATCCAAATCTCTAAAGTGCCTTTATCTACTCTATTGGGCTATAGAGTCAGGCGATCAAAAAAGAAAAGACTCAAAATCCTAAAAACTCTACAAGACTAAAAGAATTGGAAATGATGTGAAATGGTACTTATCTAGAGATTATTCAAAATAATGCTTCAGATGTTGCACACTAAATGGAAGTTAAAAATGAGTTTCATCACGGTAGGCCAATAGGAAACTATTATCCCCTGCAATTTGGTGAATTGTGAAAGGACCTCACTAGAGAGAGTCAAATTTGTTGTGTTGCAAGTCAATCCACTACTTGTGTTCTCAATTCTTCCAATTGATGAAGAAACATTATTCATTTATCCAAGGAAATATAAAGGGTTCCATATTCAATAACCTTAGCCAACTTGAGAGTGGGAAGCCTCAAAGTTATAGGAATATTTGCATTCAAACCATAAAGTAGCTGAAAGGAAAATATTCCAATAGCTCTCTTTGGTGTGATTCTATCTAACCACAAAGCATCAAATAGCACTTTTTGCTAGGATCTTTGATTCTCATCCACCAAATTGTGAATGATAGTAACCATATTCTTGCTACTTGATTCGACCTAACCATTACGTTGTGGGTAGTAATCAGATGAATGAAATAGGGTAATTCCATAATCAAAACAAAATTGTGTAATCTCTAATGAAGAGAACATTGTAGCATTGTTTTTCATAATCTTATTGGGTACAAAAAAGTGAGAAACTATGTTATCCTTCAAGAATGATAACATGATTGATGATATTGCATGCTTTATGAGAATATCCTCCACCCACTTGGTGAAGTAATCTATTACAGTAAGGACATATGTATGTCTTGAACTAGACGCTCAAATGATTGTAGCAATGAAATCAAGGCCCCACTATTGAAATGGTTTCTCAATCGCTACCAACTTAAGTGGTAATGTCGTAAGATTTTGATTTCCAACAAACTGTTGGCAATGATCACTCTTGCACACCATAGTGTATGCATCTTGGAAAAGAGTTGGCTATAAAAAATGCTATCCCAAAGAAAAAAAAAAGTGTAGCTCAGAGCTTTAGAATCCCCCTTTCCTTGAAAATTGAATGTGTTGGACACTCACTATAGGTGAGAAAGTATGCAATGTTGGAATACCATTCATTAGGGAAAGTTTTTAGGAAGTTCTTCTTCATTAGCTTCATTTTCAGCTATGATATGACATAGACCTTTACCAAAAACCAATTTGGTAGTTCTGATGTCAATGTCATATTCTTGAATTTTGGCAATTCAATTTCCTCTCTTTTTTCTAAACTCGTACTGCGTCAAGATAGACTTGACAGTTGTATATGGAACAAGGGAAATAACATGTTAATTCAGAATATAGAACTTGAATTATTTAATTCTTCTCCATCACTTAATACTTCAACTCATGTGACTTGAGTGAATAACTCATGGATGTGTGCATGTGAATTTTGTACCTAGCTATGACACAACACTTCAGCAAAACATTAGAGGTTAGCAAATCAAGAAATCTGCAAGATAAATAAAATAGGCTAACCAGGTGATTTACTGCCTTCTAGTAGGTGCGAGTATGGTATTCTTAGATTATGATCGAGATCAGTGACAATGCAACACCTAAATGAAGGATTTGAATGATGAAAGTAAATGAAAGTATGTATGCAAATTAATCTATATTTTTGGATTTTCTGTGCAATATGATGAAAAACTAATATGCAATTGATCTAAATGGATTTAAAAATAAATTGACAATGCAAATCTAACAATACTATGAAATTGCAAAAATCTCACAATCGCCTATTCACAAGAGCTCAATTCTCCAAGTAATTGAATGCGTAGTTGAAGGATCAAATTCATGGGGGGGGGGGGGGGGGGGGGCGGTTTGAGAAGGACTAAGCCTCATTTATATAGAAATCCAAGGCTTAAGGGTGCATGGAAAAAGCCATAAATCACTCTTTGACAAACTCAGCTTGATTTTTGAGTTATCAATGAATTAGAAACAATTAACTCACAAAATCATGCAAAAACAACTTTTTAACTCAAATCAAAAGTTTATATTAGCTTTTCAACTCACAATCACATGTTGAGTTGGAAAAGTTAACAAATTGAATTGATTTGTTCATTCAGAGTTTAACTGCTCTTTTAAATGTGCATGGATAATTATGAATTTAATTAATAATTCAAGTGAATTATTCTCAACTTAACTGATTTTTGAATTAAAATAACTGATTTATGGGTTAATCAATTATCAAATCAAATTTTATTCCAAAACAATATTATAAAATTTGACAACTTGATTTAAGAATTTAATCAATTACTTGAAGGATTTTTTGATTTATTGTCAACATTAAACAATATTAATTAGGAATAAATGTAATTAAATCTAATTAAATAATTAAGTGGTAGAATTAAATTAATTAATCAAATATTCAACATATTCAATTAATTAATTTTAGGATAAATAATGTCATTTATCACCAAATAATATTCAATTTAAGATAATTAGGAATATTCAAGGAATATTCCTTGATGCAGAATTAAGATAAAATCGATTAGGGTTTCGATGATTTGATGCACCGATGTGCCTTTGGTTAGGACTTTTGTGTTGATTTTGATCGATTTGTTGATGTAGGAGGTCAATGGTCGTATAGCCCATTTTTGGGGTATTACATTTTGCCCCTCTTTGAATTACTGTGCAAAGCGCAATGGTTCAAAGATTAATCTATTTTTTATGATGACGAGGACTTAGTTATGTGGTGGAGAAACTGATCCTGAAAGATTAACTGATTTTGAGACATAAACTGATTGATTGATCTGGAAGATGTTGATTCAAGTCCTGATTGACCAAAGAATTGAGATGATGTTAACAATAGCAACGATGAAACAATGATTATGAAAAAGTGTCAAAAAACTTGCTTTTGAACCTTATGATTATGAAGAAGTGACTGTCCTAATTCTAGACCTAAATGTCCAAAGGAATCAAAAAGATGTCAAATTTGAACCATTCAGTTACGAAGAACCAAAGAAATAATGCTAATAAAATGAATGGTTATGAAAAGCTCATACAATTTACAAGTTGTGAGAGAACACCAGATTGATATGGATCTTGATGAATCTGATATGCCCTAAGCGATGTGCTCCAAGTGACGAGAACTTTGATGAATCATCAACTAGACGTGGTTGTTGTCTTGATTACTGAAAGAAATTTGATTTGCAGCTTTGATTGAGAGATGTGTAATACCATGCCCCCTTTGGGATGAAAATCAAAATATGGAAAGAAAGCCAACATTAAGTGGTATAGGGGTGATGTAATCGATAGTAGAAGTGGTTATGCACGTTCGGGGATGTGTTCTGCATTGTTTGGAGGTCTTGTCGACCAAGTTTGACTAGGTTTGACCATGAGTTGACCATGATTAACCAAGTTGAAATTCAAAGAGTTTGATGTATGATAATCAGTTAAGTTGAGTTCTGGATTTCATTGAGGTTTTGAAGGTTGATTATGCAAGCAGTCAGTCGTCCTTGGTTCAAAAATGTTAAATTGCAATTTTGTCAAAGTAAAAGATTTCAAATTTCAATTTTGATGCCGAAAATGGGTTCAAAATGTTGAAATTAGCCAAGGGTGCAATTTTCACGCAAAATAGAGGACTTTGAAAAATTAGGTCAAAACCTATATATGGCCCAAAAGGGTCATTATTAATTCATTTGAACCATTTGTCTTTTGTGAGCTTGTGGAGTCCTCTAAGAAAAAATGCAAGTTCCTGTGTCTTCTCATTATTTCAAGCACAACCAAAGATACCAACGACCTCACCAGTATGGAAACCTGGTAAGTGGACCTCTGTGCCTCTCTTGCATTCAATTTTGTGCTTGTTTTATGCATTTTTGAATTCTTTTACACATTTTTAGCTTTTTCATTTTTTTGCTTCACAAAAAATCGTATGACAGTCCACTAGGACTCATACGAGTTTTCAAGTCCAAGTCAAGACTTGTATTGGTTACACGTGTAACTTGTATGAAGAGGACCCAAATGTCGTACGACATTTCATCAAGTCCTTAATATGTTGTGCAAGACCTTGCATAATGCTGTATGACCATGAAGTGTCCTATGAGACATTTGTGTAACTCGTACGAGTTTTGATGCTAGTTTGAAAACTCATATGGAAAATAGCGAGCCTTTTTCACATCCTTAGGTAAAAATTTTGATTTTTCTAATTTTTGAGGCTGATTCTTCAGCATTTAATGCACCTTTTGAAGTTGTCAATTTCTCATTTTCTGTGCTTTGAGCCTGATTTTTGACCAATTTACTAATAGGTTTCCCTATTTCTATGCTTTGTAGGTTGTCTTTCCTAATGTACATGTGTGGATACCATAGCTTGTGACCCAAAGATTATGCGTGTCACTTCCTGATTCTCAGAGAGTACACCTAGCTACCTATGGATTCAAGTAATTGATTCAGTTGCCTAAGATTTAGGTTAACCATGGCTTCATTATTGTATTGGTTGAGAGATTCCATTATGAGACTTAGACATTCCATCTTCCTACTGGAGAGATCACTGTGACTCTAGAGGATGTATACAGGATTCTTCAGATACCTTTCCATGGACCTCGCCCAGACTACAGTAGTTGGGTAATGTAGGATTGACTACATTCAGATCAATATTTGTGGCCGATGAGAAGATCACCCAAAAGATCTCATGGGACACTTTGGTGCAGAGATATGGATAGATGCACCATCTAGAGTACATCATAGCTGGGATGATCAGAGGGATCATCATGTCCGATAGGAAATAGTGCAAACTTTTGATGGGCTAGGCCCCTATGGTGTAGCGAATGATAGTGAGTCCTTCTGAGCTTGGGTAGGGACAATATCTATTAGCCCACATGTTCTCTAAGATGCATGAGATAGTGTATCATGAGGGAAAATCATTTGCCTCTAGAGTTCTTGTTCTTTAGATCTAGGCCTAGGAGCATATCTCCATATGTAGGCCAGTAGGAAGAGATGAGCAACAGCCAAAGGAGCCGCTGATATACATATATTTGGGCTATATCACATA
Organism: Chamaecyparis obtusa; assembly: GCA_027943335.1. NCBI lineage: Eukaryota > Viridiplantae > Streptophyta > Pinopsida > Cupressales > Cupressaceae > Chamaecyparis > Chamaecyparis obtusa. The sequence goes on from BSBK01000561.1 coordinate 955,565, forward strand.
GGTCCAGATGGGACACACCGAGTATTGGAGGCATGTTCTAGATGATATGACTATTGTGACATGGAGGCCCTATGTGTAGATAGAGGCATGGCTTGCCTCCTGTGTACAATTTGGATATTTATTTCAGAGTCAGATGTTGATTGGCCATTCCACCATTGTTCTAGAGCACTTTCTAATTAATCATCTGTGGAGGTAGTATGGCATCATATAGGATGCCCCACATGAGTTTACATCTTATGTGCAAATGGTACAGGAGCTTAGGCTCAGATGGTCACCGTGAATATCATATGCAGAGTGTAGTTTGGAGTATCGGGGATATAACATCTAGGATTGGGATTATAGAGTGCAGCTATTGGATGTAGGAGTCATAGATGCATATATGGCATGGATTGTAGAGCATCCCATTCATAGGTTCTTAGATCCTATAGAGCTCATCCTGACTATAGAGGATGCAGAGGATGTGACAGGTACCCCTATGGGTAGAGGACAAAGACATTGGGAGGTACATATTCCTTTTGGTCATCCTACACCCCCATGTCGTAGAGTGATGATGACCCCACCAAGGCCATCAGGATAGATGTTACCCCCTCACCCTTAGAGTTCTAGAGCAGGAAGACCTGCAATACTTCAGAGGAGATATTCCAGAGGTGAGGGTGGACAACTGGACAGTGTGGGTAGTGCGGAGGAGGTCCTGGGAGCTCATCAGGATGTTCAGATGGAGGATCCCCTAGATGCTCTAGATTTTGATCTTGGTGCTGAGGTTCACCACCATAAGGCACACACTGAGGCTAGTGCTGAGCAGCCTACAGAGGAGGCTAAGATGGTAGTGGAAAAGGCAGATCCTAGTGTGAGACAGACACCTCAAGATGTCATTCAGTGATTGAGGCTACAGTTGCAGGATCTGAGGGTACATACCACCATAGTGGAGACTTAGCTCAGGATATCAAAGAGGTAGGTTCTAGAGTGGGAGGCCGATGTGGGATAGTTACAGGCTAAGGTTATTCATCAGACTAGTCAGGCCTCCTACTATGTTTTTGCATATTATTCGAGAGTACCGGCTAAGAAAATAGTTCCCTCGTATTCTGAGTATATGGCTACTTCCGAGGGAGCCAGAGCACCATGGGCAGACCCACCACTAGATGCACCTACCCCACCACCAACAGATGCAGAGGATCAAGCAGAAATCTAATCTATCTTAGTGTTATGATTTTTGTCATTTTTTTTGTATACTGATTATAGATGATAGCTCAGATGAGCTCATTCTTTTGTATACTATGCCATTAGTGCACCCCCATGTATGATTATGACATTTGGATATTATATATACGAGATCAATTTTTGGTTGTGACTTCATATGCACTTGTCATTTTGGTTTATGATGAAATATTGCGTGTTGGAAATGTATGAAATATTTGCATTATCGTGGAATGTATGGATTATTCAATGCAATGTTTACTTTCAAAAGTATGGATTATGCAGTGCAATGATAGATGATAGATGGATAAATGCAAATGTATGTTTCTTAGGATGCACATGTATGTATGCAATGGATGTATGAAATGAAAATGTAATGTAAATGCAGTGATACACATGATATTATTTTGCAGGTATATGAAGAAGACAAGTGATTAGTCATTTTGTCAAAATGGATGTGTAACCCAGGATGGTGATTGCTCGCTGGTTTAGATTTAGAGAACCTTCATACAAAGCTTAGTCCTTGTGTTATGTTTAGCATAGTTTTGGAGAATCATTGAGCATCAAGATGGATTCAAAATCATGAGATAAATACAACCATGCAAAGTGCAAAATGAAATGCAAACCTAGGACCTAGGACTTAGTCACTGATCATGTGTCAGTCATTTTCATCATTGAATATTTTTTTGTTTGTTCTTTTCTCTCTTAGGTAACACCGTATTAATCAATACAATGTCCACTAGCTAGGCAACCATGGACATATGAATATTGATTTTTGTTTTATTATGTCAGATTTAGATATAAGCATCAAGGCACAAAAGAAAGGATGACCTAAATATCATGTCCATTTTGATATAGAAATTTGTATAAGCATCATAACATAAACATTGTGATGACTAGAATATGCCTTGCAGAACAAACATGCCAAACAGTTGTAGAATTCATTCCATTTCCAATGTGAATTACCCACAGTGACCCTTTATCATTCACGTCCTTGGGTAATAGTTGTTCATAGTAGGATTAAGAAATCATTCAAAAAGATAAAAGTTAGATCACACTTCCTTGAAGCATCTAGATATCAATGGTTGAGGTACACATGGCCATCCAATACATGATGGAGGCACTTATAGTGGACACCAATTGAATCCAGATTTTCCAAAGTTATTTGATTTTTAATTTTAAGCAGAAGACAAATAAAAGATTATGCCCCTAGTCATCACTCTCTAAATCTAGAAAAGGACATCATTAAGGAGCTCAAGGAGACAAAATATGCAGAAATATCAATGTGAATCAGTTAGCATACAAGAAGATTTAAGCATGTTGCAGAGATTATTTTCAGTTTGTTGTTGCTGTTTGTTTGTGTTGGTGCAAAATCCTTTTCTGGCAAGGAGACAGACAGACAAACTCAAACATAGCTTTAGAAGGACCTTGAATGGATATGACTTGTCTGAAGATACTGAGGACCATAGGATATGATGCTGAATTCCCCCAAGTTTTGGCTTTGATAGGATATCGACACTTGTGCTGGATTGTGCTAGGACTGACTTTTATTGAAAATAGGATGTGAAAGCAAACTGGGAGATATGTACAAACTAAAAAAAGATTGAAAGCTGGGAAAGACCAAGATCGCACTGATAGATGGAGCATTTTGATACAAGTGGTGCTCGTTTATCGAGTTTTCACCATCTTGGCAGAGATTCTATTTTTGCTACCAAGGTGCATGTTTACCAGATTTTTGCCAAGACACTTTTTCTTTTTCTTCTTTTTTTTTTTTTGTATTTTTCATCTTTTCAATTTTTTTGTACTTTTGCTATTTTCTAATTTTTATGCTTTTTTCAGGACATTTTACCATAGACTAAATGCCTTAGGCGTAGAATTTCTTCAGATGGAGAATGTTGATTGGATCTCAAAGCTGTTCACTTTCCATCGTTGAGAGTTGATAGGCTCCAGAGCCAAAAGTAGTAGTGATTACAAAGGGACCCAGCCAATTGGGTTCAAACTTCCCCTTGGGTTCTCGATGGGATTGATTTTTAGGATTCTCTCTCAAGACTAGATCACCAACCTGAAATTCTCTCTGTCTAACTTTCTTATTGTAGCCTCTAGAAATTCTTTTCTGATATACTCTAAGATGATCATATGCAACCTATTTGTGCTCATCTAGTAGTTCAATTTCTTGTAACCTGGACACTCTATAATCATCATCAGTTATTAGACCATGCATTCTGATTCGTAGTGATGGGATCTCAACCTCAATAGGTAGTACCACTTCAGCCCCATAAACTAAAGTGAAGGGTGTAGCCCTAGTGGGTGTTCTGATACTTATTTTGTAGGCCCAAAGAGCTGGATTTATCATCAGGTGCCAGTCTCTGCCTATCTTATTAACTGTGTGATGCAAGATTTTCAGTAAGTTCTTATTGGACGCTTTAGCTTGTCCATTCCCTTGAGGATAGTAAATGGAAGACCAATGTTGAGTGATATTGAATTTATAGCATAAGGAATCTAGGTCCTTGTTCTTTAATTGGCCTCCATTGTCTATGATGATGGAGTGTGGGATACCATACCGACAAATGATGTAGTTTAGAATGAACATTGAGATTTGTTTTCTAGTTGCTTGCATTAGAGGAACTGCTTCTACCCATTTCATGAAGTAATATGTTGCCGTGATAATATGGGTATGGCCATTTGATGAATGAGGATAGATAGCTCCTATGAGATCAAATGCCCATTGTTGAAAATGCCATTTTTTTGTAAAGGGAATCAAATCTCTCCCTGGTGTGTGTATCAAATTTCCATGGACCTGACACTTCTGACAATTCTTAGCATATTTGATGGCCTCTTTTTCCATGTCTGACCAATAGTACCCAACCCTAATGAGTTTTTGAGCTAGTGTTAAACTATTGGAATGTGATCCATTAATACCTTCATGGACTTCCTCTAATGCATGTTGGGAATCTTCACATTCTAAAAATCTAAGAAGTGTACCATCTAGAAACTGTTTGTATAGATCATTACCAATGATGACATACCATGATGCATTTTGGATAAGGTAACATTTCTCATGTATGTTAAAGGAATTGGGAATGATTTTGTCATGAAGGTAGGAATATAGGTGTTGGTACCAGGAGGAATCATGACCTACAATGGTACAAATCATTCAGGTTTCAGGAAAATCATAGGCAGGGAATGACAGTGCTTCCACCAAGAACTCATAGTGTAGCTCATGTTCGGGTTGCTATAGTAAAGTTGATAGCATTGCCATAGCATCAACAACCTTGTTCTCTAGTCTAGGAATCTGTTCAAACATGAAAGATATAAAGTATTTCTTTAAGTCATCTACCATGCGTTTATATGGAACTAGTTTCTCATCTTTCACTTGATACACATCATTGACTTGGTGTATGACCAGTTGTGAGTATCCATGAATGTGTAGCTCTGTTACTCTCCATTCTAGTGCTATCTTCATACCATTTAATAGAGCTTCATACTTAGCTATGTTTTTGGTACAAGGAAATTTGATTCTGAATGCTTTTGGAATAGAGTAACCTTGAGGTGCGATGAATAGTATACCAACTCTAGATCCATTATGTGTGTAGGATCCATCAAAGAATCACTACCATGTTCTAGAAGATATGTTCATAATAGAAGAATCGAGAAATTCCATTTGCATTGGTTGATCATCAAACAATGGTACTTCATCTAACTGATCTACTATAACTTGTCCTTTGATAGCTTTTCTCTCAACATACTCTATGTCAAATTCACTCAATAGCATTACCCATTTTGCTAGTCTACATGTGAGGGCAACTTTGCTTAATAAGTATTTGAGTGGATCAATATTTTCTATTAGTTGTATAGTATGAGCTAACATGTAGTGTCTTAGCTTTTGTGATGTAAAGATGACAGCTAGACATGCCTTTTCTATCACAGAATAGTTCTTTTCATAAGCTACCAGGGTTCTGCTGATGTAGTAGATAGCTCTCTCCTTCTTGTGTTGATCATGTTGTGCTAGTAATGCCCCTAGTGATGTATCTATGGTAGAGACATACAATATCAATGGCTTTCTTGGAATAGGAGGCATCAAAATATGAGGATTTTCTAGATATTGCTTGATATGATTGAAATTCTTTTCACATTACTCACTCCATGAGAAGGTCACACCTTTGTGTAATGTTTTTGTGAAAGGCTGTGATATGTCTGCTAGCTGAGATATGAAGTGTCTGATAGATTGTACCCTTCCTTGTAGGGTTCTCATTTGGCTGATATTTTTAGGAGGTTTCATCTCCATGATTTCTTTAACTTTTGATGGACCTACTTGAATTCCTTTCTTTGAAACAATGTAGCCTAGAAGTTTTCCTGAAGTGACACCAAAGGTGCATTTCTTAGGGTTTAGTCAGAGACTAAAATTTTCCATTCTATCTAGTATTTTGCTCAAATCTGTTAGATGTTCTGATCTCTTCATTGATTTAGCTAAGGTGTCATCAACATAGTCTTCCATGGTTTGATGCATCATATCGTGAAAGATAGATGTCATAGCTCATTGATATGTAGGACCAAAATTCTTAAGACTAAATGGCATGACATTCCAGCAAAAATTATCCCATGCACAAGTAAAAGTTGTTTTCTCTTGATCTTTTGGGGATATTTTGATTTGGTTGTATGCAGAAAAACCATCCATTAAAGAGTACATCTCAAAGCCCACATTCATGTCCACTATCATATTGATGTTTGGTAGTGGAAAGTCATCCTTGGGGCATGATTTGTTTACATCTCCAAAGTCTTTGCATACTTTGATAGATTTGTCTGGTTTTTAAATAGGAACTATGTTTGAGATCCACTATGCATAATCTATGACTCAGATAAATCTGACTTTTAGTAACTTTTCTAGTTCAGCTTTGACTAGGAGTGCAACATGTGGATATATTTTCTGCAACTTCTGTTTAATTGGTTTGACTCCTGGAGCTATAGAAAGATGATGCATGATGAGATCAGGATATAACCCTAGCATATCTGAGTATTTCCATGCAAAGTTGATTTTCTTCTTTGTTAAGAACTTGGTAAATGCTTTCTTTTCTTCTTCTGATAGAGATTGAGCTACATGAATTAACTGAGGTTCTTCTATTGTACCCAGATTGATAGGCTGAGTTGGTTCTATCAACATTGGAGATCTGTCCTACAAATGAATCAGAAGGACATCAAATATCTCAGCCTTAGGTGCCTCAGAGAGGTTTTCACCTTTGGATACACCTTTTGTTTTTACTATTTTAGGTTCTAAGACTTCCACATAGTGGTTTTCACCCTCATAACTCCTTTTCTTTTTGCTTTTATTCTTTTGACTGAGATACTTGATATCTAACTCTGTCATGCTAATGCTAGGTTTGCTAATGGAAGTCATCATAGGTTCTATGACATTGAGGTAACATGTAAGAGAATAGTCTTATATGAAGGTATGGATATCTTAGTTTGGATTATTGGATGTTTGGTCAATAAGCTTGGGATGTTGGATTGTAAGTTCTGGAAAGGATTGGATGATTGTGTTTATGCATATAGTATTTCCATCATTAGCGATGATCTCACTCATGAATTCAAAGGTGATATTACTACTCAAGATGTTCAGTTCATTAGGAGTCACAACATCATTATTGGACCCATAGTTGGTGATAAGCAAATAAAACTCACGAGGTTCATCATTTTTTTCTAGACTCACATTAGGCGTAGGTGCATATCAGTGAATGAAATCTATGTGTTTTTTAGTGATAAGCTCATCTTATTTTGGAATCTCCCCATTCATAGTCATTTGATTCATCTTTTGATTCTTCATCTAGACCTTTGGGAAATCTAAGAACATGTGTAAAATCTAAATAGATTCCCCAAGCAGGGTTCCCTTCAGTTTCTGAACAAAATGCATATTCATGGGAGTCTATCTCAGAATCACTATCATGTCCCAAATGTTCAGCTATCATGATAGGTTCAATTTGTTCCTCTTGTTTGATTTTAGGACTAGCCGGTTCTTGTGTGATGACTGTTGTTTGTTCAACAGTAGGTTCTTGTGTTTCTACTACATTGATTCTTTTAGGTTCATCTTCTTCTTTGATCATGTCTAAGATGTTTTGAGGAATAGGTTCATAGGGGAAAACATCTGTAGTATCTGAATCATCACTATCAATTTGGTTGATGTCCTCTTCCTCCTTGTAGCCTTCTTCTGGTTCTATTCTATCACATGAGAAGAAATTTCCTTAAGATAGAAGGGTTTCTTCCGATAGCCTAGACCTATAGTATCTTTTCTTATTTGGCCAACATGTCCAATGGGTGACATGAGACCTTTACCTCATGCTCCTAGAGGTCCTTTTCTAGGATATCCCATTTTAGTTATTAGTTTGTTTCCTAGTCCATATGACTTTGAATGAACTTTCTGTTCTTTAGAGTCACATTTCTGAATAGTTTGTGATTGGGAAGCATCTTTGAATAACTAGCGAAGCACAACTTCCTCTTCCTTAGTTTCTTGTTTTGACACTTTCTCTATGATAATGCTTCCATTAAAGATAACCTAGGGTTCTTTTGTTGACAATTTTACTTTCTCAGAAGGTTGTCCATAGGACTTTGGTGAAAGTGAGAGTGATGTGAGAGACAAGACTAGTTCCAACGTGTATTATCCCATGCAAGTATCTATGATTTTCACTCCTTTGGAGAGGTCTTTCATCTTTGATGAAGATGCTATGTCTATTTGTGTAAAAGACTCTCTGTTATGAGGAGCAAGTTTATCTGCACTTTCTTTCCAAGCATTACTAGATGCTGATGTATCTGCAGGTATAGTGACATCTACACCCTCATAAGGAAATTTTAGAAATTGATGATATGTTGATGGGATAGCTTGCATCTCATGTAGGCCTTCCTAGAAGAATGTTATAGGCCAGTGGAAGATCTAGTACTTGACAAGTGATATCTCTGATAAATAGGACCAGTTCTGATAGGTAGCACAATGACACCTTTGGAATTTCTCTCTTGCTCATCATATGCTTTTATGGTTATCTTACTTTTAGGATCAATAGCATCTTTTGAAAATCCCAGTTGTGTAACCAATTTATAGGAACATATATTCAAACCAGCACATCTATCTATTAACACATGTTTGACACGATGGTTTTGTATTAAGACTTCAATATGCAAGGGATGATTATGTGGGTGACCCAATGAGTTTTCATCTTCTTCAGAAAAGGATATATACTGAGGAGATGTCAAATGACCCACCATTGTTTTGAATCTTTCAAGATCAAGGTCTTCAAGAACATTAGAACCATTTAGAGCTTTGTCCAGGATTGCTCGATGAGCTGGATAGATGCAAAGAAACTTGAACAGAGATATTTTAGCATTGGTATGTTGCAATTGTTGTATGATGTTGTATGATACCTCTTTGGACTCTTTAGAATTGGAAGATTTGTAAGTAGTCCTTTTCTTAGAGGCAGATGCAAGATTGAAGGGTACCTTTTGAACATTAGATAAATCTAAGTTTTGTCCTTGATTAGTAGCTTGAGCTTGAGATCAAGTAACTGCATTAGTGGTTATGTTATCTCTATCTTTTCTGACAATAGTGATGACATTATAGTGTTTAGATAGGCATGGTTCAACCATGTTGATAACTTCATTATTACCAGAGTAAGTGTAATTGACTTTAGCACCCATGTTAGGCTTAGAAGATGAATCTCCCTGATTGTGCTTCAGAAAAGGCTTTGTGCATGCTGTATGATCATTGTTGGACTTATGGTTGTGAATCACAATTTCTCCAGTGCCAATTTTGTCTTGAATGAGATGTTTCAGACACATGTAGTTGTTAGTTTTATGACCCTTATTATGATGGAAGTCACATAAATCAGTCTCTTTCCACCATTTAGGTTTAAATTTGGGATCACATGTTTTGATCTTAGGAAATGTGATGATATTATTTTCTAGAAGGGTTTTCATGGTAGATTCTAAGGACTCTTCAAGAGGAGTAAAATCACACTTTGGTTTTGTAGCCCAAGGTTTATAGTTAGTTGACTTTTTGGTTGATTCTATTGCTTTTATCTCTAAAGCTTTGATGGCTTGGGTACTGACAATGAGATTAAAAGAAGGTGCTTTAGGTGGAGCACTGATATGATCAACAACACCATCTATGACAATGTTCTTATTTTTGTTCCAATTTTTGCCTTTGTCTTTGGAACTGGATCCTAATTCATACTTGTTTTCTTTATGAAGTGATATGTCTCCTTTTTGAACAAGAAAATTTTCAATTTTGATGGAATTCTCTACCATTTTATCAAAGGATATATGATTTTGCATTTACAAATGATAATTGATTTTCAGAATGAGGTTATTGATGAAGATTTCCAACTTTTTAGTTTTAGGAATAGGTCAAGCATAGAGTGAAAACATCTTCCTCCAGCATTTGAGGAAAGTCAGGAAGGGTTCTCTTGAGTTTTGTTTTAGATTGCAGATATCGATCATGGTGACCGAATGTTGGATATTGTAGGAGTATTGTTGATAAAATAGTTTGATTAACTCAAAATTTTTGATTGTGGGGGGAATCTTAGAGAACCAACTGATGGAAATTCCTCCCAAAGATCAGGGGAAAAGATGCATTAAGAATTTAGGTTCATGCATGAATTCCATGGACAAGGTACATAACTCTCTAACGTGATCTTGAGGATCAGAATTTCCATCATATTTGTCATATTTTGGGAGTTCTACACCTTTAGGAAAAGGTGGCATATATAGGCTACGATCAAATGGGAAATGACATAGAGTGCCCATGGAGAATTCCTTAGGTTCTTTATCCTTTTCTAGCTAGTTTAGCTTAACTTGTATTTCATGCATTTATTTCATCATAGCAGTGATAGGTGTTTCTTCCTTGAGGGTAACAATATTATCAATGTTAAAGCTTGGAGGAAGTTTAGCCCCTTGTTGGGCTAACTCGAGGAAATATGCCTCTTTATCTTCATGCAAGAAGTGTTTCATCATTCTCTTGAAGGCATCATAATTTTGATATTGGGTAATTTTAGAGGGTGTGGGTTATTGATCCACACCATGTTCAGATTGTTGACCTTGGGAGCCTTGGTTCACTCCTCCTTGAGACAAATTGTTGCTTAGATGTGGCCCTAGGATTGATGCTAGAGGGGTTATGTAACCACTTTTCAAATGAAAATTTCCAAGGGTGTCCTCTTCGAAAAGAGTGGTGTCATAAGGTTGATGAATTATGTTAGACAAAATCGAGGAGGATGGAGAGATTCTAGGTTCTTCTCTCTATTTTCTCTATGAGGAAGCTCTAGTTTCCACCATTAACTTCAAGTGAATCAAAAGAGCAAGATAAGACAATTGATTGATGATCTAGTTTAGGACTAATCGAATGACTCAACCTTGCCAAGATTGATTTGATAAAGGATCGATTAGATGAAAGCATAGGATACTATGCCCTAGATGTATGGGTAGATGCCCAAAATATGGCAGACACAAGCTCACAACACTTAGCCATTTTTGAAATAGATTTTGAGGTTATTGTGACAAGGTCATGATACACAATCAGACAGGATTCAAATAAAAAAATCAGAAGACATAATCAAGCTAAAATGACCAATTTTGGAAAATGGATGGATTCTCTATTGGCTCTGTTCTATTCCCGACACAGGGGATTTCTTGACAGATTCTGGACAGTGGCTGCAAATGATTGAGTTTCTGACAAAAATAGGGCTTTTCTGATAATTTTGAGTCAACTCTCGTACGACTTGATCCTAGCTCGTACAAGTCAGGATTGGGTCTGATACGATCACAATTGGAAAAAATCATATGACAAATGACTCCAGAATTCAAATTTGCTTAAGATTGGTTGACAACACTCGTACAACAATATATGACTCCCCGTATGAATTTTTGGGGGTTCTAATATGAAAAAGTGCAAAGACTCGTATAACTTTTGGATTTCCAAGACAACAGTATTCACCAGAAAATGATTTTTTCTTCAGATTTGGAAAAATTTTCAAATTGTTGGTTGATTTTGATAGCAATTGTTTTTGGCACAAGTTCTGGAGATCTGAGTAACGGTTTGTCTTGGGTTTGTTCATTTTAAATAACCATCTAGATGCATTAACAGATTTATCATAGATCAGGCATGCAAGACAATAATCAGGGAGTTTCAAGCAAATAATTGTCTTTAAATAATGAGCAAGAGATAAAGCAACCTTGCACATGAACAAGAATAGTGACGTAGTATTTCTTTCAAGCAAATAATTGTCTTCGAATAATGAGCAAGAGATAAAGCAACCTTGCACATGAACAAGAATAGTGACGTAGTATTTCTACTCCCTAAGAATTCTACTTGTGTATGTTCTGAAAATGTTTTGCAATCACACACATAGTCCTAGAAAATAAAAAGTTGGTTGCACTAGGGTTCTTAGTAATGGTCAACTCTGCAACTTTTTCAATCTCAAGAGGGAAAACTCCAATCCAGGTGCACTAGAGTTTTGACACATTTTAAGAATTTAATCAATCAGAGATACTGAGGAGATTTGATAGCCCAACAAGAAACTACACCCATGGAGATTTCTTCCAAAAGAACATTTATATAGCAGTTGTTGCTACCACGACAGAAATGGCTATTACCACTTGAGGTTCCATCCACGTGGTTTACCCAATAAAGGGAATGTCCACTGTGGTTAACCCTCGCTAATAAGGAAGATTCACAAAATAGATCACATGGGGACTTAGCTCGGATTCAAGGGTTCTAATTTTTTGATGTGCCCAAAGGGAACAAAGCATAATGCTCTAGCCTCTTCACCTTACCCAAACATGGAAAATACATTGATTGACACGCTAAATTGAAACCACCTCACCAAGGTTTGTATGTCATCAACAATGACTACCGATCTCTCTAAGTGGGACCAAGAGAGAACATACCATCAAAGATTGAAGACTAAACCAAGTAAGATCATGAGATGATAACAAATCCTCCCTACCTACAAGGGGATCTATCTTTGAGATTTGCATGCAAGACAAGAAAATGAAGCCCATTCTCTCAAGAACACCACAAATAGTGTTCATAGGGCCTAATTACTATGTGAAATAGATATTCAGGAAAGAAAATCTAGATTCTTTTTAGAGCCAAAATGAACATGTGATTTATGAAAGCAAGAAAACACTCAAGCTAAACATATGAGAGGTTCATTTTAGTTCCCAAAATCAAAATGTTATAAAGATACAGTGAAATACCTTAGATCCAAAGGAACGTGCTTAGTAGATTTTACCTTGGTTTTGCTCTTGTTGAGATTTTCCATGAGCAGAAATGATCAGAAATAACAAGTATCAATTGTTAGCATTAGCTGTTAGCAGAAATCTAAAATAAAAAACTGCTTAAAAATCTGATACAACTATGCAAAATCGGCATCAAAACTCATATGAGTTTCAACAGCTTCCCATACGATAATTGGGAAATGATACAAAAATGGGTCTACTGTCATATGACACTTTGGCTTCCAAATAACAATACGTATTAACCCATACAACAATCCAGAATGTCATATGTCATATGACAACTAGAGAGCTTTGATACGACTTTCTGAAATGTCGTATGAAACTGTATGGATGAAAAAAATTAAAAATTGAATCTTGAATGAAAATGATAAGAAATTGATAGAATAAAAAAGTGAAACCCATTTCAAGGCCCCACAGTGGGCACCAGAAATGTGGATGTGAATTTTGTACCTAGCTGTGACACAACACTTCAGTAAAACATTAGAGGTTAGAAAATCAAGAAATCTGCAAGATAAATAAACTTGGCTAACCAGGTGATTTACTACCTTCTAGTAGGTGCAAGTATGGTATTCTCAGATTATGATTGAGATTAGTGACAATGCTACACCTAAATGAAGGATTTGAATGATGAAAGTAAATGAAGGTGTATAAGATAAAATATAGATGGGGCCCTAGGACAATGGTTTGCACATAAAAGAGACCCCAAAGCCAATATTTTATACATACATGAAATTGTATTGATATGAAAAGTAAATGTAGATGATTAATATTGAAATGGAGAAATAAAGGTACTTACCTCCAAAAAAGAATCGACTGAAAACCTTGTCAAACAGTCTCAAAAACTGTTGATTTCCGCAATCTTAAACCAAAACTACGAGATCTACAAAACATAGAAATCTTTTTTCGATATGAGGTTAGGTCATCTTTGACCTAGGTAGACAAAGTCATCCTTGACCCTGAAATGTCACCCTTGACCTAAGAGGTTGACCTTAACCTGTACTGCTTTGATGAAAATTCCATTCATGAATCCTGAAAGTTCGATGAAAAAGGTATCCAGATCTGCACTTGAATTCACCATCCCGCACCTATACTTGCAATAAAAATGGTTTTGTTTTTTTGGATGGTGGGGTTTGCCTTGGTCAAACCCTAATTTAGGAATTAACCTTGAAATTGAAAACCCTTGCTTATGTTGAAAACCCTTATGGAGGATTCGAATCCTTGAATCCACAAGCATGGATGCTCCAAATGAATGTAGAATTTAATGTAGGATGTGTCTAATCAATTGTATTTAGATCTTAAACACCAATCTTGGATGGATCTTGAATTAGGAAGAGGCTTGAATGGAAATGGATGGAAGAATCTTCAACAAGAGAACTCCATAGAGCTTGAATTCTTTAATGGCTACCAATGGATCTCCTTGATGAATTGAATGCTTGAATGCTTGAAGGCTTAAATTCTTGAATGCTTGATCTTCTTGCTTAAGAGTGCTTGAGCATGAAAAATTGATTGCAAAAATTGATGGAGAAAATGAGAGAGGAAGGCTCCCTTTTATAGTGATCTAGGGCACAAACTTCTAGATAGGCCACACAAAAAACAATAATTAAGGGCCCATGGCACAAAAATCTAGAGAGGTGCACATGGAGAGGAAATTAAATTAAAGTCTTGACACAAAACTCTAGAAAGGGACCACCCTTAATATATAAATAAAAATAATTATTTAAGAGCCTTGTCACAAAATTTGAGGTAAGACCAACCCCAAAGTTAATTTGAGCATTTGGCACAAAACACGAGAAAGGATAATCTCCAATAATAAATTAGGATTCCTATACAAATATCGAGAAAGGTCCACCTCAAATATTATTTTGAGAATTTGACACTTAATTCAAGAAATGGTGGCCCTAAAGAGGGCAAAGACAAGATTTTGATGAAACCCCAAAACTAGAACCTAACCCCGAGGATCCCTGACCCTAGGGTCAAGGATGAGGTCAACCCTAACCTAGGTCAAGGATGAGGTCATCCTTGACTCTCAAGGTCATCCTTGACCTTGAGGTCAAAAAACCTTAGGATCTCATTCTAGAATGCCAAGAAAATGTTGGGAAGAAGTGGAAAATGGAGTAGAATAGGGGAAAAAGATAAATCCAAGTTGATTACCCATTCAATGTGTTCAACATGACCCCAAACCACTTACTCGGAGGGCTAAACCTTCTTAACATAGAAGTGCTTCCATTTTAAGATGATACATAAAGTATGTATGTAAATTAATCTATATTTTTGGATTTTCTGTGCAATATGATGAAAAAATAATATGCAATTAATCTAAATGGATTTTAAAATGAATTGACAATGCAAATCTAACAATACTATGAAATTGCTATGACAATGAGGGAAATTGAAAAAATCTCACAATCGTCTGTTCGCAAGAGCTCGATTCTCCAAGTAATTGAATGCGTAGTTGAAGGATCAAATTCATGGGGGGGGGGGGGGGGGGGGGGGTTGAGAAGGGCCAAGCCTCATTTATATAGAAATCCAAGGCTTAAGGGTGCATGGAAAAATCCATAAATCACTCTTTGACGAACTCAACTTGATTTTTGAGTTATCAATGAATTAAAAAAAGTTAACTCACAAAATCATGCAAAAATAGCTTTTTAACTCAAATCAGAAATTTAGATTAGCTTTTCAACTCACAATCACATGTTGAGTTGGAAAAGTTAACAAATTGAATTGATTTTTTGATTCAGAGTTTAACTACTCTTTTAAATGTGCATGGATAATTATGAATTTAATTAATAATTCAAGTGACTTATTCTCAACTTAACTAATTTTTGAATTAAAATAACTGATTTATGGGTTAATCAATTATCAAATCAAACTTTATTCCCAAATTATATTATAAAATTTAACAACTTTATTTAAGAATTTAATCAGTTATTCGATGGATTTGATTTATTGTCAACATTAAACAATATTAATTAGGAATAAATGTAATTAAATCTAATTAAATAATTAAGTGGTAGAATTAAATTAATTAATCAAATATTCTACATATTCAATCAATTAATTTTAGGATAAATAATGTCATTTATCACCAAATAATATTCAATTAAAGATAATTAGGAGAAATTAGGAATATTTAAGGAATATTCCCCAATGCAGAATTAAGATAAAATTGATTAGTGTTTCGATGATTTGATGTGCCAATGTGCCTTTGGTTAGGAATTTTGTGTCTATTTTGATCAATTTGTCAGTGTAGGAGGTCAATGGTCCTATAGCCCATTTTTGGGGTATTATAGGATGCAATAAGAGATTCAATGTCTTCAACATTCTTCTGCATTAGAATGAAAGACATAGTGTGTTCAAAAGCATAGTTGTACATGATGAAATCCTTTGTGTAATTTGGGCATAGTTACACAGGCATTTGCACTATTTCTTCTTTGATCTTCTTGAAGGTCACCTTTCCTTCAACACTCCAATAAAATAATGTTTCTCCATTCATCATATCTGAGATATGACGAGTCTTCTCTGCAAAGTCTAGAACAAACCTTCACAAGAAAATTACCTTTTCGAAGAAAGAATGAATGACAATATTTCTAGTAGGTAAAGAAAGACTCTGAATTGATTTGATCCAATCAAGATCAATTTTGATTCCTTGTCCATGACATGCCCAAGAATCTTACCTTCTATGACCCCAAAAATAGACTTCTTGGGATTAAGGGAAATTCCACGTCAATGATACCTTTCCAACACCTATTGCAAATGATACAAATGATCTTGCTTGATTTTGGTGAAAATAGTGAGATCATCATGATAAATCACAATGAAATCATCTTTGATGTTGTGAAATGCTAAGCCCATAGCTGACTAGAAAGTGGCACCTGCGTTGATCAATCCAAAGGGCATTGTGTTGTAATAAAATGTATCTCATGGAGTTTTAAATATTGTCTTGTATTGATCATCCTCCTTGAATTCAATCTGATTATAACTAGAAAAGACATCCAACATAGAAAAAATCTAAGAACTAGTCACTATTGGAATGATGTTGTCTACCCAGGTAGAATTATGAATAGGAAAAATTATTCTAGCATCCAACATCTTCTGAATTTATGAAAAAATGGTGGCAAAGAGCTTTGGATTGTATTATCACTTCTTTTTCCTGAATGGGAAAGTGCCTAACTTGAGAGGGGTGTCATGTTGCCCTATTTTAGTTTGGAATGATTTCAGGTCTCATATGAATATGCCAAGACATCCATGTATTTTCATAAGAGAACAATGAATTGGTCTCTTTACTTTGATGTACACCACTTGCCAATATTTAAAAACTTTAGATCAACAACTAAACCAAGATTATATCTTTCATACTCAAAGGTAGAACTTGACTGAGCCTCTTATTTATTTTTGGCATATTGATCATGTTTGTCAAGAAGTCATTCCAATGAAACCAAACCTTTATGAATTTTATTGCCTTTGAGTTGAATGAACTCTTCACCATTCTTAGGATCATTTTCTAAAATGTTCTCATGAAAAGGATAATTACTACCCTTAAAGTACAATTCATAAAAATTATCCCTTGTCTCCAAAAAGTTGATAGTATGTTGATCATCATTGAAGACTTGTCAATGATTTGAGTTGTCAGGAACACTTGGGCGATATACCATCTGAATGGCATACCTATCTTGCTCACAACTCTTATGTGAAATTAAGAGTGTAGTTGAGGCAATAAGTGAATTAGATTTATCATTGAACTCCCTTTGAACCATTGAAATATCAAAAGCATCAAATCCTTCAATATAGTCCCATACTAAATTTCTATACTACTTCATACTCAACAGTTTTGTTGGTGTTATCAAATTGCAGCTTGCAAGAATAGGGAAACATCTCTCCTTGTGGGGAAATCAAGACAACACCAACACCATAACCAATTGATGCACAAATCTCATCAAACTCCAACATCTATATATCATTAGAGCTAGAAGTACTTGCATCATCAGATTGTTGAGAATAAATCAATATTTTCAACCATGGTAGGCAACATAGCCTTTTCAACAATGGTAAAAGATGTTGAAGAAGTGAAATAAACCATTTGGTCTTTATTTGCATCAATAAGTTTGTGACTAATGGAAAGACATGACATTATGGATGCATTGGAAAAACAACCCTTAAGAAAATTTTAGAACTTGATCAATATGGAAATAATAATCCCCCTTCTTGTTGAATCAAAAAAATTTGAGCATGAGGATCACCAGACTTGATAACCATATAATTGGTCTCTCTTTTAGGAAGTAGTTTCTGCATGACACCTTTGATGGGTATCCTTGCCTTGAACATGTCCACATTGAGTTAACCACCTACATCCAAAAATTATTACGAAGTAAGTTCCATAAGAAGTAGGAACATATGTGACCAATACAATCATTTTGATCTTCTTTTCAAGGAGGGATGCAAATGCAAACTATACATCCTTGATTTTCCCTTGAAGAGGCATTTTCTTATTCTCCATGGAATAGAAATTTCCAAAGGTCTTCATCAAGGTAAGACCTAACACATCAACCAATTTTTGTAGCATAACATTATAAGAGGCTCCAAAGTCTATAACACACTTAATTAAATCCATTAATGAGCAGGAAAATATAGAAAATTTATATCTTTCTAGGAATATATGATGAGATAGTAACTAGGTTATTGGGAAAATTTTAGGTTTTGGGGCAGCAACTTGAGTTTGGTTAGGTTGAGATTCCTTGAAAAA
Organism: Chamaecyparis obtusa; assembly: GCA_027943335.1. NCBI lineage: Eukaryota > Viridiplantae > Streptophyta > Pinopsida > Cupressales > Cupressaceae > Chamaecyparis > Chamaecyparis obtusa. The sequence goes on from BSBK01000561.1 coordinate 973,773, forward strand.
TTTATTAAGCCTTTCTAGCTGATCTGGATATGATTGTAGGTATTTTACCCCAGACATTTGAATCTTAGTCTTCTTAGCATGGTTAATGATATCAGATTCTTCGAAGGAGCTTGCTGAGGAAGAAGAAATATTTTCAGCTTTAGGCTTAGGATTAGACATACTAGGTTTTGGTACACTAGATAGAATAGGAGGAGTAGGTGTACTTAATTTTTTATTCACTACATACTTGGGAAGGGTAGGCAATGCCATTCCTCTCTTTGCAATGGTGATATGCATTTTCACATCAAATTTTTATTTATCATATTTTTCCTTTTGACTGACCAACTATGTTTGGGAGTGTGTCATAACTGCATAGGTATGACCAAAGATGTCATCAGGATTTGTGTCCTTATAGTGTATATAACCAATGTTAGAGTTTCTAGCTACTCCATCATTCTCATTATATAGAGTATAAATATCATCCATATGGCAATCCTATGGTAAAGAACAAGTTTGATCATTCTCAAAGTATCTTATGGATTGGTTTCTTGGCGGGGCTTCACGTGAGAGCCTCTCCGAAATAGGGGGAAGCTTTTCTCAATTATTTTCTACATAATTGTGGGTAGCATTAGGATATGTAATTTGTGGGATATCCTTATATGGGGCAACATAAGATCCTTGAGATATTTTCTTTTTGAGAGAAAGTAACTCATTTTCTAGTTTTTGAACCATAGGGTCCGTACTATTGGAAGTAGAAGCTTTATTGAATGATTTTCCCTTTGAGTGATCCTTTTGAATTTTACCAGCCATAATAAGATCATCCTCAATCTTTGTTTCCAGAGTTTGAGAATTAGCAAGACTTGTAGGAATGACTCTTCTCATTAAGAAGCTGAGTTCTGGAAGCTGACCGTTGACGAAGAAACACTTCAAGTTTTTAGTAGTGGGCTAAGAAGTAGTAGGAATCCAATTTTCCAACTTATTAAACTTGGAGATGAACTCATACATACCTTCCTATGTGTCCTTCATTTGATTGAGTTGAGAAAGCAATGCATACTCATCTTATACAAGCTTGAAACATTCTTCAAACTTAGTTTTTAGGGAATCCTAGTTAGTGATAGATCCTCTAGCTAAATTAAAGAACCAATCTATAGTTATTCCTTGTAAGGTCTCGATGAAGAGTCTTATTGAGATATCCCAGTACTCCACACCCAATAAACCGCATATAATATAAAATAATTTGATATGCTCATTTGAGTATTACTTTCCATCACCATAGAACTTGAGAGAGTTCTTGTAAGAGGCTAGTGGTCGTAGATGGAAAGATAGGGCAATATTTAAAGGACCAAAATTTGTACCCCATGGTCCTATAGCATCCATCTTAGGAAATAATGGGATGAAAGGGACTAACATCTTCTTGAAGAAAAGGGAAGATTCACTTGGAACAAGATTCTTCTTTTTGGATGGTGGATAAATACTAGTTCAATCAAGAGGGGTTTTTGTGGTAACGAGATCAAGCCTAGATTTATGATACCAACTTGGGGCAACCCCTTTTGAACCTTCTCCTTTTACTATATCGAGTATAATGGAAAAAACCCTCCAGTGTGAACAACCTATAAAAAAAAAAATATGACAATGAACAAAACACTAACTTCAAAAGAAAGTGTGAGGCTTTTGAATGTGTTTGTTGTCCCCAGAAGAGTCACCAAACATTATTGGATAAAATTTTTGTAAGTCAATGTAGCCACAACTTATAAAATGGTGACTATAGGCAATGTCTCATGATATTTATCTCTCCTCTCAGTAATAGGGTAGACTCCCTTCTTACCATAGGTATCTTCAATGGGAACTTAACTAAAATTACAATAGAGGTAGTTCTCCTTAATCAATCCCTCTTTCTTCAGGAATAATTTTACAACAAATTATGAACAAGTCAAGAAAATTTAACAAAAAGTGCCTATTTCTATGATAATATCGATGGTTCGGTAGTTGATGTAAGAACAAAAATAAAGACACCAATATACTTTATATAACATAATAGTTACAGAAACCCAAAGTATCCTGCACTTATCCCAAATAAGGATTGAATAATATAAATAAGTAGTAAGGAAAAAATATCTTACTAAATCTTCATTAAATTTAAAAGTACCTATAATTGAAGTGTAGAGTCTTTCAGATCTAAGTATTCACAACCACTATCAACTATAGCAATTCTCCTTTTTACAACACAAAGTCTTAAAAATATTGATTTGAATCCAATATTGATTAATCAATGCAACATAAGAATACACTATTCAACCTAGAGCTTCACGACACAAAGTTTGAGAAGCTTCTTTAATTCACTTTAGAAATCTTGTTACAAGTAACACAAAGTTTTCAAGTTGCAAGAAAGTTTAGCATAGCCTTTTTGCATAAAATAAATAATAATATTTACAATGAAGGCACTAGTCCTTTATATAGGAAAGGAGTGGAGATAAAGATGGAGAAATAAAAGGAAACCCTTAATTGCATTTCACTTATTCAAAATCCTACTTTGAATTATTTAAAATTACAAGGCCTAATGCACTTGTAATTTGATTACATGCAGCTACTATATAGGTGCAAGTCCCCCTACATTTACAAATTTTTTCTATCCTACATGTAATTTTCATCAAAACTACACCTATCTATAAATAATGGGAAAATGATAAGTGTCCATGGCACTTAGGAATTATCTTCAGATAGAATCAATGAAAGTCTCAAACTTGCAAAGACACTCACATACAATTGCGAGATTTGGTGCACCCGTGTGTTGTGCAATGATAATTGTGTTGTAGATTATGCTTGCACCTTTGAAAACATATTTGTTGTATCCTCCAATGCTTATCTAAAGATGATTTAATAGAATCTTATAGCTTGTCAATTTGTCAATTGAGCTAAAATAAAAATCATTCACCTCAAGATCTAGGTGAATTGATTTCATGAACTCTATCATAACAACATCTTCCACAAGTAGTTCACTATTTTCAGCTATTACATTACATGTCAAATCCTTATAGTTGTTATTGATTGTGTGCTCCTATTCTTTGCACAAATCTACAACCACCTTTACTTTTGTCACCAGTGCTTGAATGACTTGTTCTTTTTTGACCATAAAATATATGTATTTAAAGTATATCTCTTGAGAGGAGATAAATCCATACTCACACAAGGCATATAGATCAACATCGGGCATCTTCCTCTAGACACTCAAGTCTTCATCTAAAAATTTCAACTATTGGTTGAATGATGTGAGGAGTTCATTCAACTTGTTAATGGTTTCCTTGACATTCTTCAAAAATTGTAAAGCATCTCTGATCACTTGGTCACCTTATGACTCCAACTAGCTACTCCAATCATCTATGACCTTAGCCTTGTGCCCAACCTGCTTGTCTCCTGTATAAGAGAGGAAGAAATGGGTTCAACTCATTGTGATGAGTTGTTCATTTTTTTAATTGTCTCCATTAGGCGGGTATTCTCCTCCTTAAGTTTATTCTTTTTCTCCCACAACTGATCATTATTTCTAGAGAGTAAGGCCACTGCATCATGTGCATCCTTTTGACAACCCAATGGTGTCTTTCTATCATGCTCATTTTTTATGAAATTGTAACCAGAAGCCTATAGTTCTTGTGATGGTTTGTCAACCAAGGGGTAATAAACCTTGGTGTTCTTAACTTTATTTTGATATATTGTGATTTTGGAAATGATCTTTTCATTTTCACTCTTCAAAGGCTTTGCCTTGTTAAGCTGTTTGAAATCAAACTCCTCTAGATGATCTTCTTGCTTCTTTCTCTTTTGAGTATTGGAACCAAGTCATGTAGGTAAAGTGAAAGAAGCAACTTGAGATGCAAAAGTGGTAGACACAATAGAGACTACATCTGACTACACAATTATCATGACTATGGACAAGGTCTCAGTTTGAATGGCCACTAGTGCTAAATTACTTCATGAAGCCTCAACCATTAAATGCTCAAACTGTGCCGCAAAAGTATTGAGGAGTGTCATAGACATATTTGGCAGATTAGGAAAAGAAGAATATGCACCAAATAAATTCTCTAAGATACTAAAATGATCATATAAAGTGAACACTGGAGGATAAGAAGAAATGGGCATTACATATGTGTCTATTGGATGATCCACGGTAGGTACATGCATTGTGGATAAGGAATCCATGTCCATATCAAGTGGAGACATAAGAGATTCATTAGACATAGGTGAAGACTCTAATATTGTAGGTGTTACCTCCACATCTTTAGGATGAGATACTTTAGGTGTGACATCATCTTGTGACTCATCCTTACTATCTATCAAGTGAATCCTCTCAGGTTCTATAACCACTTTTCTAGTTGCAATAATTGTCTTAGGGATTTTATCTATAGATTTTCCCTCCTTGATGGTGAGATTTAGAATTCATTTGATCTTTGATGCTAAAGAATCATCCTTTCCTTTTCATCTAATTTATAACTTTAGTCTGATTGGACCATCATGATCAAAGTATTTTCCTAGTTTAATCTTGATACACCTTAAGCCTCTTTTCTTTATCCATATGTTTGTGTTGGATAAGATAGGTTGAAATCAATCCCAAATAGATGTACTTTCCTTCAGTGACCAGGAAGGTGGAAAAATAGGAAGACTCTCCACATCATGCTTATGGTACTCAAGATCTAAGATGTCACCATCATCTTCAACACCATCAGAAATCCAAGCTAGGTTGAAATCCATAATTTTCTTCAGAGTTAGCACACAATAGTCCATCTTTCTAATCTCAATCTCAGTGCACATATCAATCCATATGTCCTCAAGAAAATGAATATGAGTAAATATTTTTTTTATCTTACTATTCATGCCTTGATAGTCAAAATAACTTCTAGATATGAACTTCTTGAGAGCGATTTCTTGAAGTTATGCCTCCATGAATTTTTCCATAGGAACAATAGTCAAAGTGTATCCTCCAATCTAAAGTGGCACCTGTGAAGAATTACCCACCCCAGGCTTGTGCAGAGTAGACTAGTACACTTGGACATTCATGACCTATCTTGAAAGTTCCATCAGAACTATCTCATTGGTGGGGTAATGTTGAAGTGTATATGGTTCACCCCAAAAGTAACCAACCCTCATGTAGGTGAAGTTAAGAAATTGAAGAAATAGGAAACCATATTCATTCACCTTCTACCAAGCCTCAATTGACACCTACTTCTTTGGTAAATATTTATCAAAGAGACACATGGAATACCCAAAGAAGGTGTTGGTGCCCAAATCAATAGATTGGAAATCCTATGAGCTTGCCTACTCAATTTTTGGATTTTCCAATTGAGTTGGAGGCTTTTTATAGGAGATGCAAAATGTATAGTAAAATTTTAAGTAATTATTCAAGATGACAAGTTGATTCTTGAATGACATCTAATTGTATGTAGATTAAAATCCTTGGGATGTTTGATATGTTGATATGATTTCTTTAAATATATTGAGACTTTTTAATAGCTCCTAATTAAAAATCCTTTGAGAGTGCTCACTTAACCAATATCCAAACAATAGAAGACTAGTGCCTTATTTCCTTCATAATGATGCAATACTATTTGAAATGATTCTATGAATAACTTTATGAGACAGTTTTTAAACTTGTTCCTCAAATAAGACTGTCAACTGAATGGCTTTTGTGTGTTCAATTAGTTTGAATTATTACCATAATTAGTCTTATTGATTTTAACTTTTACTTAGAAAAGGACAACAAGAAATAATTAATTTGACAACTAATCTTAATTTTGATGATCGAATAGTAATATAATCAAATCCCCATTCCACAAGACTACACATCTAACATCCACTTTTATGAAATAGATATCACAAATAACTAATCAAATCTTAACATAAATTGCACACCTTTTGGAAAGAGAAGCATTTGATATTATATTAGAAATGGATATGATTTTGTCCAAATAAATATAAATTCAGAGAATAATTTCTTTGGTGGTGCACCTTCAACAATATTAGCTCTAAAAAGACTATTCTACATATCTTTTTCTATATCTAAAACATTAAAATGATCCCCTATATATAAGAGATGATTCAATTCTTGTGAAAGGGAATATCCCTTCACCAATAGTTGTAACTAATACCTAACTGATAACTAACAAACTTATTTAACAAACACATTACATAGAAATTGTTCATAACATGACAACTCATAAAAAGACTCTTGTAAAAAAATATTAATCCCCTAGAATTATGCTACATTTATGAATGTGTTCCAAATAATTTTGGAAGCATAAGTGTCTACATCATGAATTGTATCTTTGAAAATATTCTCTAGCATAATCAGGTGCTCCATCTGTGAAGTGGCTCCTTCCAAGTCCAATCCATTAGAATGAGTAACATCAAGGGAAGTTTCAAGGATACTTTGGCATTCCTCAATCCATTTATCTTTTTCTTTCAAATCTCCCTTATGATCTACTAATTTAGATAAGCCCTTTTTCAAATCATTCTTGAATTCATAATACTCTACTTCAAGGTCTTCAGTAAAATTTTCATGCTTTGCAATTACCTTATTCATTTCTTCAATCTCCTTGTAATTTCCCCCACTTAAGTTCTTATCATGAATTTTTAGATCCAATCTATTTTTGTATCTATTGTGGGTTATAAAATTTTCTCCATTCTTCCTATATACATCCCATAATTCCTCTAAACTATCATTCAACCTCTCAGATATCTTATGTAACATGAAAGAAGCAATATCAACCCTGATAGTATTCACTTGTTTAACCAATTTCTAATGCTCTTTGTGCAACTCCTCATACTTCTTTTTCCATTTGGTATTATCTGGTGTTGTTAGCATGGGAACTGGTTGTCCAACACTTTTTAACCCTTCCTCATACATTGCCTTGTATTGGTCTCTTTCTCTAAGCACCTTTACATTTGAACCCTGTTAAATTTTGATATATCAACTCCCATATTGACAGAAACAAGAGGGTCAATCTCTCCCACTTTTAATTTCATCATGTGACCGAATGCCTTATCTACATATATACTCTTTGGCCTTTTATTTGATGGATATAATGCCCATAGAAAATGAGCTTCTTCCTCTGGGTCATACCTTGATCCAATGTATATATCACTCATCCCCTCAATATCAAGTTTAGATTCTTTGTTATCATAATGAAAGAAACTATCAAAAATTAGTGAAGCACTAAGATACCAACCAAGGAAGAGAATAACACAAGCTTTTATCAATAATTGCTAACCTCTTTGTGCGGTCATATTTTCAACTTCATAACCAATGTCCCCCCTAGGTTTCCTCAACAATTCTACTTCATTTTTAGGTGTAATGTTTGGGACTGACTCTCTAAGTCTCTTACCCTTAACATTAAACATGGAAAATTTAAACTCTTTAGATTTCACAAATACATCATCAAATACAAAGGAAGAGTATTCATCAATCCTAGCATCCTTGTGTACCTCCAATTTTTCTATAACCTTGTCATCCTTGTCAGGTTCCTCTTCCACATCTCCTGCTTGTCACCTAGAAATTATCTCATGTTCATCATGCTCATTTTCTCTTACCTCTTCTTGAGATTCCAACTACATCAACTGCTGCACCTTTTCATCCAATTCTCTATTGTATCCCTCAATCACTACTTGGGTTTCATCTTCCTCTAAATTTCCAAAAATGTCCTACATTGGTACAACATCACGAGGATAGTCACCCAAACTCTATTTATTCTTACAAGAGTGGATATATCCTTCATGATCATATCCTTTCCTTCGGTAATGTTCTGTTAGATTGAATTCATCAAGTGACTTCTTTTGAATCACTTCATAGGCTTTTGTTGACACAATAGTAAAATCCCCAAAATTGAGAGTACCAGGCAAGAAATTATGCTTATGCAAACCTCCAAAATGCTGAGCATTTTAGATACTTAATTTCCTAACAATTTATAAATAGGAAATTCTATCTGGTACAACCTTAGGAAACATATATGGTGCTCCTTCAAAACCATAAATCCTGAAACATGTGAAATCTAAATGGACATACCAGTCTCCCAAATTGTGTTGGACAATTTTCCTTTGATCAAAATCCTTCAGTCTTATAAATCACTTGATATCCATTGAAATTGAATTTTCATATGGATATCCATATACCTGGTAAATTGGTTTTACAAACCACTCCTTGAATTTTATATAATTTGATTTGAAATATTTGGAATCGCAAATGGAAGTCCATAATTGCATAGGCTACTCTTTTCCTTCCCTATTTCCAACATTCAACCTTAATTCCTTAGGCCACATCTCTTTCACATATCCATAATACAAGACAATATGCATTAATAGAAAATAATACATAAACCTTGGATATTCATTATCCCTGTAGACACCTAAAAATCCACTTGTTAATCAAAATTATTTTTAGTTAACAAAAGTCATAATGACATCATCATTAATTAATTAATTAATTTTTATTGTCATTATCCCTTCTCCTATTTTAATTAAAGACATTTAATTAAAGAACCTTAGCCAAAATATTTAAATCAAATTTGAACATTATTTCCACCTATTTATTAAATTTGATTTAATAAATAATGTCTCAACCCAAATCCCCTTAAATAAATAAATTATTTATTTAAATCCCTAAAATCCTAGAAATCTTGTAGAAAACCCTAAACCTATCCTCACTTTCCTAATCACTCCCTAACCCCTCATCCTTTGACTTTTGGTCAACACCCTCATTAATGAGCCTTAGATGCTTGTTGACGACCCCTTACACCCCCATGAATGGATCTTAAAGCCTATTAATGAGAGCCTATGTATCTTCTTCCACCCTTTTCCCCTATCACTCTTCCCTAGTGTTTCTCACACATGTTTGAGCAACCCTTCATCATTATCCCTTTGACCCTAAGGCTAATCCTTGGTCCTAAACCCCAAACCTTGGTCCTAAGCCCTAAATAACCTTCCTAACCCAACCCTCTCATCAAAATCTATAAATAGCCTCCCTTCCAAGAGAAAAATACAAATTCACATCTCATTTTCATAACATTGTTATAATGTTAGATTGCATCTAGAATAGCCTAATATTTAGGATTTGTTAGATTCGCTTCATTTTTATGCTTTATAACTCACATACTAGCTTAGATAAATTGGATTAAACTAGTTTATTTCAAGAAATACTAATCATTTAATCCATATCACATCTATTTCTAAGTTAAAATCAACCTTGCATAACATTCATTAGCTTAGAATTTGCATTGGCTTCATTTGGACCCTCAAAACCCTCGGTGAAAATCAGGTTCCCTATACTTATTTTTGTGCTATTTTGGGATGTCCATGGATTTTAGATGGTCATAATAAATCCTAAATATAATTTGGGACATGCTCTTTGTGTTTTGAGAGCACACCCACATCCCTCTTAAAAGAGAAAATCAAACGATGACAGGGTGCTCCCATTTTAGCTCAAGCGAAGGTGGCCTGTGAATAGATTTTCTATATGTTTGTTGCATGAGAGTGTTATGGATAATGTTTTAATGTTTTAGTATGCTTCTGATAGGTTAGGTTCAAATTTATCACATTTTAGAACACCTGGTGAGACACCCACTATGCTTAACAATTGCATTTTTAGGGGTTTTTGAGCCAAAAACTCACTTTTTTTGGACAACTCATACTGCCCAGGAAGAATTATAGTACAAGTAAATTATTTTGGGGCTATTTAATCATATGGATACTTATTTTTACTCGTGCTAGGGGTTCCCAATACTCATATGGGACTTTTGCATAGTATTTTGGCCTTCTACAAGCCCTCTGGCCCTGTTTGCTCATATCATGAGTCAAGGATACTTGTATGAGCCTTGATCCTGACTTGTATGAGTAAAGGACATAAAATAACTTGTCATATTTACTCGTATGAAAAATATGGGGCATGTATAAGGCCTTAAAATTGGTTTTGTTTGGTTTTTTGGGTTCATTTGGGCCCCCTAGTGCCCCTAAACTTCAAAATTGCAGTCTCTAAATTGGTTATTTGTAGGTACTCATTGGAGGTAAATTAGATCATCAAAACATCAAGGTACCAAGACCTAATAACTCATTTGGTAGTTTAGGAACATAAATAATCTCCATTTTGAGTTTAAAATGAACATTTCATTCAATCTCAAGTGCTTAAAATGAATGAATCTGCATATCATTCCTAAATGGTTAAAACCTAATCATTATCAATCCTAAAGTGGTCAAAACCAATATTGATGCTTTTATTTGGGTTAAAAATAACCTCATATAAAAAATATTAAGTGTTTTAAGGTTTTAAGCAATCCCTAAAGGAAATCTAGGAACACTTCATTTGGGCTTAGAAAACTAAACCCTAAAAACACAAAATCTTGAGTGCATGAGTAAAAATGAAATAGGAAACTTCACATATACTTTGGGATTTAAAATGAAAATTCAAAATCTTGGGAAATATTAGAAGTATCAATTTTCAAAGTTTCTTTTTTATAGGGGAAACCCTAGAACTCAATCTCGAATGATCAAAAGAACAATAAAAAAAGAATTCTCAATTTCTCTTTTTGAAAGCTTAACGTAAAGAATCTAATCTTGAAAGACTCTAAATGATGAAACAAATCAATATCAATCATTTCATTTTAGTCCTTAATCAAATTCAATCTTGAATGCACAAAGAGAAAATCAAATCAATTTCAAATGAAAAGAAAGTTCAAATTGGGATCCTAAAAGCAAAATTCAATCTTGAATGCTGAGTTAAAAAAAATTGAAAATCTTTCAAAAGCTGTCTTGTTTTCAAGGAATGAACCTTTACCTCCTGAAAACATATGTGTTTTATGGAGTATAGTATAGAAAAATTAATCAATTGGGAAAAATAACTCTTCATGATGTGTTTTTAGGAGTCTTTTTAAATTATGCAAATCCTCTTAATCTAATTGACGTAAAATAATTGAAATAGGACAAGTTCATTTTTTTTTACTTCTAGCAAGGTCTGTCTAGAGAGAAAAAGTGCTTCATCTTTGGAGAGAGACCTCAATCTGGTACTTCCCTAATTAGTATAGAAACAAAGTGTTGAGAAAAATCTTGCTTCATCCCCTCAAGCGCAGGTGATGCATGTTGATGGTAGCCCAAGGTAGGTGAATATCCCTACTATTTCAACATAGTCAACTAGGCTCTTAAGTGAGTCATGCATGTAGAAACCAATTGGGAGGATGCCACAGACCTATCAGACACCTACTAATCAAATGCCATCTGATCTACCCTTGAAGGTATCAAAATCTTTGTGTAAGGACTGATCCAAGTGGTTTCCCGAATCACCTTAATATTACTTACCATCTATATTCCTTTAGGATACCAACTTGTGGGCAAAAATTATGATACTAGAATGTCTTTTGGTAGTTCTTGTTTTACGTGTCTTTATTTTGTGCATAACTTAGTACAAAACATTTTTTGAACATACACATTTCAAAAGCATTATCAAGATCTTCTACCATTATTGCTTGTATCCTTCAAGGTTTCCTTGTCCCTTGCTAGATTGTTTTATTGGTCCTTTTCCATTGGAGACAAATCAAGTTGAAAGCTAAGTTCAAATAGATTTACCCAAAATACCTTCAAGAGCTCCCAAAACTAATTGTTTAGAAAACATTACTCATCCAAGCACTATCCTTCAAAACTATGTCCAATTTGACCAAGCACAAAAAAGACAAGCTACCCAATTCACATGTCTATCAAGAGAAAAAAGTTGTAGAAAGTGACCTTAAAGATCACCAACCTTCCCTAAAGGAAATCCAAGAAGAAACCAAGTATCAAGAGAAACTAGATAATGTGGGTTACAATGCAAGAGTGAAACAATTTGCAGCCCAATTCTAGGTCAATTGTCTCTTTATCAACCTAGAAAGTGAGGATTAGCTGGATCATCACACCATACTTGTTTCATGATCTCACAAAGCTTATCTCGACATCTTGCATCCTTGCATAATTTTTCATCCCTTAGCTTGCATCGTAAATTATCCTCCTAGCTTTTTCCTTGCATTATTTATCATCTTCCTAATTGCGTCATAGGTCATCCTTTTCAGATGCATCTAGGTCATCCTCTTAGAAAAAGATTCATTCAGTCATCCTCCACCATCCTTGATCCTTAATCTCAATCCAAAATCCAAGTCTGAGAATCCATCCTTCAAATCTGGAATCCAAGATCCACCATCCTCCACTATCTAAAAATCCAAGTCAGAATCCAACATCCTTGAATCAAATCTACCAATCCACCATCCACTTCATGTCATATACTTTGAGTTTCTTAAATCCTAATTCTACATCAGAACATCTACACCCTTTGGCTGAGCATTGTCTAGGGTATCTTGTACTTGTCTTTGTAAGCCTCATCATCTCAAGAAAGAGATTGACATGCACTGACAAGGATCCTGTCTTCCAAAGATTATTAGTCTATCTTAGTTTGACAATCCTATCCTCTTTAATCCTACATCAAGAAGAAAAAACTCATTTTTGACACTTAGTAATATCCACCATCCTCATCATCCTTTAGTCCAAAACAACATCCCATCATCCTTCAGCTTATCCAAGTCCATTCAACATATTGCATCTTATCCTTAGGGTTTCATCAACATATCCTTAGAGTTTTCTTAGAAGCATCTTGCATCCATCCATCACTGCATCTTCATCTTAGATCTACATTTCATGCCTATCGAGACATGATCCAAAAAGAGAAAAAATACAGATCACAACTTAGCCACTAGTTTGTCTGATCCCAACAATCCTACCAGCGTGATGGTGACCTATGACCCACAACCCCCACAAATTGAGAATGTGTGGGAAGATAAAAAAGAGACACCTACCACATTTTCCATGGAAGCCTTCATGAGACATCCTAGGCATGCACAAATGGTGAGTGAAATCATAGATCTGAATCATCAAGCCATTTTGGAAAACTATGTGCAAGAGGGTACTCCCATTCCACCACACCTCAAACCTTTTAGTCCTTCCAGAATCATCCATATCCCTGTTGATGTCTATTCTCCTGTCATCCAAAAAAGCCATGACCCTAACTTACAAATGTCCCAAGAAGCCTCACCTATCCCCCATCTCTTACATTCTAGTTCCACAAAACCTACAGTGCAATCAACAACACAATCCACTCCCTTTTCCATCATAGGAACACCAACTCAATCAAAAAAATCTCAAGCCACCACTCATGCATAGAGGTTCATAAAAAACCAACCTCCACCTCCCACACAAACCTTCATGCAAGCGGAACCTCCACCTTTCATAAGCCAAGCTTCCACATCATCACCATCCTTCCAAGGAGAAACAAAATCATTTCCTTCCTCTACCTAGCAAGCTTCTACCTCAACACCATCCTTCCTAGGGGAAATGCAAGTTCCTCCTTCCATATCTCAACAAGATTTCACCCAAGCCTTTGTTCCACCCATCACTCAACTAGCTTCTTCATACATTCCACCTCCACCTTTCATCTCCAAAACACAAGCTTAGAAAATTACTTTCACAATAGGGATGCCATTCATGGGACCTCAAAACCCACCATCTGCATTGCAAAATCCCATCATCACATCTGCATCCTGCACATCACAATTCCCACCAAGAATAGGCTCTTCTTGGGGCTTCAACCAAGCACAAATGCATACCTTGGGTATACAAACCCAATCCCACATATCCATGCACACAAAATAGCAAGTAGCCTTCCCTTTCGCAACACAACCACAACCATCTCAACCATAGCCATATCAACCACAACTATCTCAACCACAACCATCTCAACCACCATCATCACAACCACCACCATCATAACCTCAACCAACTTCATCCTTTCCAATCTATACTAACTATCTATCCATACCACATAGTGCTTCACAAACCATTCCACCACCCCAATAATAGAGTTCATGTTATCTCACAAGATATCTTGCACAACCACCTCCTACCACTAGCTTTCAAACAACTGCTCCATCCCTCAGTGATGCAAGAATGCATCCCACATACATTGGCCAAACATAAGGTCCATCCTATCAACAAGATGCACCATTTCACAAACCTCTTCCAAGAGAATAATACTTCCTAGTGCAACAACATCAACATTCCATCATCCCTCTACAACAACAAGCATTGTCCTATCCTACACAGTAACAACATCCCATTATCTCCTAGCAACAACAAGTGACACCGTATCCTTCACAACAATACATCCCTCCACATCAACATCAATATCCTCACCAATAACCATCACCCCAAAATCTATTCTAGTCCACTTGCCTAGCTAGGCAATCCCCCTATCCAACTCCACAATATCCCTCACAAAATCATCTTTATTCACCAACACCATTAGATCCTCTCACAATGGGAGTACCCACTCCAAGGCCTATCAACATTGAATGGGAAGTGTTGCCCAAATTTCCCTCTTGTTCATTTTCGGCCACAATCCTATTTTCCAATGAAATGCTCAAGTGTCAAAAACCCAGTGTGTTTTCGACCTCCTCTCTGCAGGCTCAGGATGTTTCTGCCTTTTGGTCCGAAAGCTCGGTGTGTTTTTGACCCCCCTGCTCTGAAAGTTTTGTGTGTTTTCAACCTTTTCTCAAAAACCCTCTGTGTTTTCAACACCTTCTATGTTTTCGACCCTAAGTGCTTAACTCTGACAGGTGGGTCCCAGTTCCTCAAGGCCGTGCCAGTGCAGTAAAAGATCCGATGACTATCGCATGTTTGCATGGGATCTTCTAATCCCATGAGATCATACAACAACTGTTGATGTGGTATCAGAAGATCGGTGGTCAACAGTGAGGTAGCGGTCAGTGGTAGCATTTCCTGATTGGTCGCATGATCGCATGGGCTCTTCCGAGCCCATGCAACCATGCGACAAACTGTCAATAGTTCATGGTGGGCATCCTGCTGTCAACTCCAAGCTAGCAGGGGTAGCATCACGTGGTTGGTTGCATGATCACATGCAGCCTCTTGACCGCATGTGACCATACGACAAGCAGTCAGTAGGGGCTTTGACTCCGATGGTGGGCTTGCGGTTTGGAGACATGTCTAGTTTGCGGTGGGCCGAAGGTATAACATGGGCCCCATAGATTCAAAATCTATGGTGGTCACATGTTCACATGGGATCTTTCGATCCCATGCGATCATGCGACCACCGTTAGATCCTCCTGATGCTTCCAGTTGGTGTGGTCGTGGGTCTAGCTATGTGGTTGGTTCTTGTTGGGCCATGTGGAAAGTTTGACAGGTGGCTGATCTTGTGGGCCAAGCATCTATGTGGTAGCGGAGGTGGATTTTCTAAGGGTTGTCACATGATTGCATGCGGCCTTTCAGGCTCATGCGATCATGAGACCATCGACTTTTTCAGCGGTGCAACTACTTTCTCATGGGGCCAGATTTTAATGGTAGAGGTTTAGAGGAGGTCATTCTTTTCTCTTCTAAATTGGTGGTGTTCGATAAGGGTTTCTTAGTTCACCGAGTTGGTGGATATGTTTTAGTAGGTCTCCAGACTTGGCAAGAGCACGGTTGTGTGGTTAGCTTGTATTCACATGGTCACTGAGAGGGGCTCAGGTTTAAGAAGACTTCCAGTGGCTTGGCGACCAAAGGGAGAGTGAGCCCAAACATTTGTGGCAAGCAGAGGTAGATTATAAAAGGCTTGCTACATGATCACATGAAGCCTTTTTGGCTCATGCGATCATGCGACTATTAACTTTTTTGTGGGGTTGTTGAGGTGGCTTTCCTTGTGGGTCTAGGTGTCTTGCATGGCTAAGTGGCAATTTCAAAGAGCTTGTCACATGATCACATGAGGCTTTTTTAGCTCATGCGACCATGCAACTAGTGGTATTTTCAAATGATGCAACCATTTTTCATAGAGTTTCTTCCAAGGTGAACATTTGCAACTGTAGGTAGTTGAGGAATTGATGATTTCTGGAGGCGGTTGCTAGGAGATTTTGCAGAAGATTTTAGGCTACCATTTTTGGGTCCTTTTGAGGATCTGAGATCAGATTTGGAGCCTTTATGGCTTTGTGGGCTTGGAGGGAGGTTGTTGAATCCAGGCTTTTGTGTCTACAGGCATGATCAGTATAGGAATGGGCACGCAGGGGGAAAGATATCTGATCTGTCATGATATTTTTAGAGATACATTTATGATCAGATTTTGATTGGTTTAAGGTTGATTATTTTATGCATAAATCTATACCCCTGGTTAAAGTTTGACTCCTGCCTGCATGTAGTAGAAGTGTAGATAACATTTTTTGGAGCCTGTAGTGCTCAGAATTCACATTTTGTAAAAAAGAAAGGCTTTTCTTGGAAAACTATCTGTAGCATCTCTTCCTGCTCTCTATTTTTCCACATCTTGTAAGTTCTCATTGATAATAAAAATATTGCAAATCATTCTTGTGACATTTTTTTTGTCCTCATGCCCTCATGTGTGTGTTATCTCTTATTGGATTGAAGTTTATGAATGCTATCAATAGAAATTAGGGTTCCCAGTCCCTCTCATTTTCTACAATTTTATGTGTTACTGTGTCTGATCTAATTTAGATGTTTTGTGGGTATGCTATAGCCCCTAGCAGTCTTGTCTCATTTCTACACCTAGTTGCAGAGGAGGATGTTTGTTTGTAGGTCATAGGTTGAGTTTTCTGTTCAAGCCTTCCTATGAAATACTTATGCAAACCTATCCAGTGAGTGGTGACTTATTAGACCTGATTCCTCCATTGATCTCATCCCTCTACACTAAGATCCAAACCCTAGTTTTGGTGCATCACCTAGTAGGATAGATTTGCTTTCAGTCATTTCCCTTTCCATGCACTCCTTCTATCCCTTTCCCCTCAAAGTTTACCTTCCTGTCTAAGAGAAAATTAGGGTGATTATCCAAGAGGAACCAGCCTAAAATCTAGAGGTCTCATCTCGGTTAGCAAAAGGTCCCACAACCTTGAGATGATTCCCATGTTACACTGGATTATCAAGACCAAGAGAGCTTGAGATCAGAGGTGCAAATTCAATATATAATAGGAAGAAATGAAGAACACTCTTAAGGAGTTGAGGGCTAGAATGGAGAGAAAGACCTTCAAATTTGAAGAGGTCTGTCCCTATCCCTTTGATAGATCCATCACCGTAATCCCTTTTCCTAAGCAATTTGAGACACCCAAGTTTGACAAATATCAAGGGAAAGGAGATCTAGTTAGCTATATCAAGGAATTTTATATGGTCTGTCAAGAAGTGTCTCATAGTGACAATTTCCTCATGCACCTCTTCTCCAAAATCTTGGGATGGACCTCCATCAAGTGGTTTTACAAGATACCCTATGGGACAATTACAATCTTTGCAAAACTCTTTGAGAAGTTCATCACCCAATATGCCCATAATATTGAAAAAGAGCTATCCTTGTTAGACCTCTGTAACTCAAAGAAAAAAGGAGGTGAAACACTGTTTAACTACTGACAATGATGGAAAAGCCTCACCATGAGGTTATCTTATCAACCACTAGAGAAACACCTCACCAAGATCTTCATCATGATTATTTTGGAAATTAATAGTATAATGATGGCATGTGACTAAATGAACATGTACTTATGGATAATGAAACATATGAAATAAAAAATGCAATATAGGATAGAAAAGATTTTGACAAAATGCTAAATATTGTATAATATGTTAATGGGATAGTGAAAGAAAGTGTTAATAATAATAAGATGCAACTAAATGACCTATAAAATGGATATATACATGTAATCACCTAAAATTGGACAAGATCGATCAAGTGAATAATCAAGGCAAAAATCAGAGCAATTGAATCAAATCAAGCATTTATCAAATCAAAATTCAAATCAATTAAAAATCAAAAGTCATAAATTCAACTTAAATAAAATAAAGCATGATGAATCAATCAATTGTGTAATTAATCTAATTAATTACATAGTTCATTTAAATCAAATCAACCCATTCAAGGGGTACACATGGCTAAAGATTTTAATTAAATTCAATTAATTAAATCCTATTTTTCCCTCAACCACCAAATGGGAGAAAATTCATCAACCAATAGGATTTAAGGATGGAGCTCACATGGATCAAGCCTAAATCGAATCTCAATCACTCACTTGAAGAATGCATCTTGTCCACTCATTTTATCCTTTGGTCCCTAGCTTCGAGGACAAAATATTTAAATGGTCTGCAAAGGTGGAACCATGGACTTAACCCTCACCTAATCATGATCAAATCAACCACAACCCCTACCCTTGCCAAAATATATAAAAGCAAGGCAAAATTCAATCAATAATCATCCACAAATCTGAGAATAGCATCAAACCTCTTGCAATTTATAGCTATAAAGACAAATTTAGGACTAATTAAGGCTTAATTTCATTTGGAATTGAACTTCTTAGTTTCTTTATCATTCACTCTCATTTTAGGACTGCATATATTAAATTGAATGACAATATTCAGGGAAAAGAACACAGTGAAATAATCTATTTAATAGAATATCTGAAAGACTAATTGAAAAGATATAACTTATAACCACAGATAAAAAGAAGAGCACTTATCTTTATTAATGTTGAAAAAATAGTACATTAGAGTTCATATTACAGTTGTGATCGAATTATATCCTATAAAAATATGAATTGTATTGTCTTTACATTTTACATTATGTATATATATGTGTGTTTGAGTGGCTTTCACACCTCTTTAGGGTGAAAAGACACAACCCAAATTATTTTGAAAAACAATAAACTAACTAAAAAATAACTACCTAACTTTGGGATTTGGGTCTGGTCAAAGAACCAAAACACCTGGTAGAAAGCAAATATTTTTACTAGAAATAGGAAATTTAATTTCCCGAACTGGGTCTTTTTTAGATTTTTAAAATTCAACCATCTTGATCCTCTGTCGACATCATCTTTGCAGTAGGTCAAAATTCTAGCATTTTTTGAAGGCTTTGATCATAGAATTTTGATTGTTCTTGTCACATAGCTTCCTTCCATAATCTCTCAACTTTTTAATTGAAAATTAATATGTTTTTTTTATCCCATTTCATGTACTCCATCATTAATTATTTGGCATGAAAATTAAGAGGCCATTTTTTAGGGTTTTATCACTATATAGGACTCCAAAATTTGCCCAAAATTTAGAGCTCCAACAGGCTCTTTCTAGGGACGTATGCTCCATGTGAGCATAGCGAGATTCCAGCTATCTCTGGAGAAGTAGACCAAGTATCCATACTTAATCTGATGCTAAGTAAAACTAGGTGGCCCCAGGCCCCCTCAAAATTGAATATTGATCTTTTCCTCTATCGAACACTTGATTTTGATAATGCAATAACTCCCTCCTTGCTGCATTAGGTGCATCTTTCTTATGGACAATTCAAATTGTTTCATCGATGTGGTCCTTGGTATTTGGCCTTTTTTCCATCTTTGAGGAATCATTAAGTGCATCATGATTTTTTCTGAATGGAGAATCTCTATGCATTAGACCAATTATATCAAAATGAAATTTCTTTACTTGAACAACTTCTTGAGAATAATCTATAAAAGAAAGGCATAATTCAATCAATAATCATCCACAAATATGAGAATAGCATCAAACCTCTTGCAATTTATAGCTAGAAAGGAAAATTTAGGACTAATTAAGGCTTAATTTCATTTGGAATTGAACTTCTTAGTTTCTTTATCATTCATTCTCATTTTAGGACTATCACTAATGGAAGCTTGCTGAGAGATTTGCATTAGCATCCCTAAATAGAGATCCATAGAGTGCTTAATTGTCAATTATTTATTAATTAGATGCTATTTGTGGTAATTTAGTTGCTATTTTGAGTTATTGATGATACTAACCCTATGAAGGTACTTTTTCTAGTACAAAAAATGATGCCCACTGTGGGGCCTTAGGCCTCATAAATTTTTTTATTCAGAGAAGTAGAAATTTTTCTTGCAAATCTTGTTTTACTCTCTGTTTTATAGATTTTTTCAATGCTTTTGAGAGTTTCTCCAGTGTGTACGAGGTCTGAAACAATGTGTTTACAACAAATTTTTGTGCCTTTATGTGGGTTTCAACACTTTTAAATCCTTCTATTTTTTGTCTGCTTTCTTTTAGCGCGTATACCCTGACTCTCCAATGTGTTTAATTCATTCTCCAATGCATTTAAGACTTTCTTTTAATGCCTTTGCTTAGTTTATTAGCAATTTCAATTTCTGTTCCAGTGTTTTTAATAATTTTGTGCAGTGCGTTTGATTTGTTTAGAATCGCTTTCAATCATTTTAATAACGTTTTCAATAGATTCTGCTACGCGTTCAATTAAATTGAGAATTGACATAATCTAACTTGTGGAAAATGATTTCTCTATGTCTGTAGGATGCCTGATCATAAAAGAATAAAAAAAATAGAGACCACATTTAACAATGAAGGGAAGGCTTTGACTAAATGGATTAAGGAGGATAGCTTTGCACACATCAAGCTGATTTTGGAGGATTCTCAGCAAGAAAATGAGGTATATGAACAATACTTAAAAGTTGTAGAAGCTTACAAATCAAAGTTCATTTTGTTGGTGCCCAGAAATGATGGATCACTTTTGGCCAACTGACAGGTATACACTAATACCTCTATAATTTGGCTTAATCAAGCCAAGGCTGGTAGGCCTGAATTCACTTTAAACTATCAAATTCTCTATGTCGCACAACTGCATACATAAACAAACAAAGTTCCTCCCAAGGTGGTGAATGATCCTTGGAGGAAAGCAAAAAATACTCTAATAATCTCTACTCTCTAAATCTTGACTAAAGTGGATTAAACTAAGGACTCAAAAGTAATGTTTTTGAAATAATGATTATATAATATACAAACTACAAAGTATGAACCAAATGACAATTTCCACATAATAGTTAGATCAATGCCTTCTAAATACTTGGGCTATAGAGTCATAAAAATTTCAATCCTACGTACAATCAGAGATGATTTTAAAAAAATTTCTTTAATAAGACAAGACCATCACTTCACAGGCTTCCACTTGACTAATAATTCAAATCAATCTATATAGCTAATCTTATCGAGTTTAACTCAAATTAACAGACCGATAAAAACAATGGCAGGTTCACAAACCATACAATTGATACTCGAGTTGTATATATTAACTTTGAATTACAATATTCAGGGAATAAAACATAGTGAAACACTCTATTTAATAGAATATCTGAAAGACTAATTGAAAACATATAACTTATAACCACAAATAAAAAGAAGAGCACTTATCTTTATTAATGTTGAAAAAATAGTACATTAGAGTTTATATTGCAGTTGTGATTGAATTATATCTTATGAAAATTTGAATTTTATTGTCTTTACATTTTACATTATGTATATATATGTGTTTGAGTGGCTTTCACACCTCTTTAGGGTGAAAAGACACAATCCTTATTACAAATTATTTTGAAAAATAATAAACTAACTAAAAAATAACTACCGAACTTTCGGATTTGGCTCTGGTTGAAAAACCAAAACACTTGTGGAAAGCTAATATTTTTACTAAAAATAGAAAATTTGATTTCCCAAACTGGGTCTTTTTTAGATTTTTAAAATTTGACCATCTTCATCCTTTGTCGGCATCATCTTTGCAGCAGGTCAAAATTCTAACATTTTTTGAAGGCTTTGATCATAGAATTTTGATTGTTCTTGTCACATAGCTTTCTTCCATAATCTCTGAACTTTTTAATTGAAAATTAATATGTTTTTTTTTATCCCATTTCATGTACTCCATCATTAATTATTTGGCATGGAAATTAAGAGACCATTTTTTAGGATTTTATCACTATATAGGACTCCAAAATTTGCCCAAAATTTAGAGCTCCAACAGGCTCTTTCTAGGGATGTATGCTCCATGTGAGCATAGCGAGATTCCAACTATCTCTAGAGAAGTAGACCAAGTATCCATACTTAATCTGATGTGAAGTAAAACTGGGTGGCCCCAGGCCCCCCTCCAAAAAAATTGAATATTGATCTTTTCCTCTATCGAACACTTGATTTTGATCATGCAATAACTCCCTCTTTGCTGCATTGGGTGCATCTTCCTTATGGACAATTCACATTGTTTCATCAATTTGGTCCTTAGTATTTGGCCTTTGTTTCATCTTTGAGGAATCATTAAGTGCATCATGATTTTTTTTGAATGGAGGATCTCTATGCATTAGACCAGTTATATCAAAATGAAATTTCTTTACTTGAACAACTTCTTGCTCATAATTTGCTTTGTCTTTATACTCCATATGTTGTTTCTCATCATAAAATAGTTTTGAAGGTAACTCATATTTAGGAGACATTACTATACTTTTATCAAGAATCTGATTAGATAGGATATTTGGAAATTTTTTTGCACTATTCCTCAACACATTCTCCTCATTATGCCTGGCTGATACCATCTTACCTTCACATGTTTGATACAACTTCTATTCATAGGATGAACTGAAAGATGTCTCACCTCTTGAATACACTTCTCCACACATATTTTGAGTTTCATCATCCTCAAAATTATCATTAGGCCTATTATCTTCATCATGATGTCGATGGATTTGATTGCATAGAAGATTCTCTTCAAATAATGGATTCAAGAACATAGAGAACTCATACATATATTCATCTTCTTCCTCTTCAAACAATGGATTCAAGAACATAGAGAATTTAGACACATCTTCTTCTTCTTCCTCTCTACTAAATTTATCCTTTTTAGAATCATATACTTCATCAACAAGATAGGTGTCTCTCTCATCAAGTTTATCTTCTGGTGTTTCATCAATTTTTTTATCCTTGTGAATTGGAAAAAAATTTGAGTTATTTTTGTGTATATGCCTTTGATATTCCTTATCCAAAAAATCTAAAATTTGTTTTGTACTAAGAAAATCTTCTTCCTCATTCATTTTATTTATATTATCTACTTCTATTTCATAGGTCTTATTTTCACAAGAGTTGGCCACACCAATAACTAGATTTATTGTGTTTTTTTATCTGATGTTATCCTTTATCATATAATTACGTAATACATGTTTGATTATTCAAGATGCAAGTCCATGGTTGGATTTATTATTTTCTTCATCTGGATCTGGAACTTCATTAGAGCTTTGTACTCCTATAGATTTCACACTGCATCTATCCCCTTCTTGTCTTTCAATATTTAAAAATTCATCCAAGGGAGACATACAAGGCTCTACTTCCCATATGTATTGTTGATCCTCTTCGTGTTCATAACACATGTTATTTCCTTCACTTGCATAATGGAATTCATATAGAAACCATTGTTCAAATTTTTTCCAAGATGAAATACTTTGTGTAGGTAATGATTCATATGCCTCTCTTGCATTATTTTTTAATGACCATGCAAAAAACTTCATGGCATCATCTTCTGTATCAACCTCATAATCATCAAGGAACATATGAAAAGTATCCAAATGATCAAGAGCTGATTCATCATATTCCCCATAAAATTCAGGCACCTTGTGTGAAAGATTTGTAAATACTTCATTATTACTACATTGAAACCTTCTAAGATCCAAAGGCCTAATGTCCACTAGAATAAATGCTTTTATTTGAAATGGCTGTTTATTTTGATATATTTTGAATATCTAAATCGATTATAACTTATTTCTTTATACATTAGGTTCTTGTCAATAGAGTCGCCACCTCCTTCAAAGAGGAAAATATTACTTATCTCCTTCTGGGTCTTCTTCCTCAGTAGAGTCACTGATTGAAATTCTTTATTGAATAGAGTCGCCACCTCATTTGAGAAATTTTTTTCTTCTCGGTTCTTTCTTCTAGTAGAGTGTTCGTCCAAACAAACTAATATAACTAGTTTCTAATTCTGATATATGAAATATGAAATTCTAGGTAACTTCACAATATATATTGTGAGCAACTCTCCCCAGTAGAGTATCCAATTTGTTGGTGCCCAAAAATGATGGATCACTTTTAGCCAATTGACAGGTATACACTGATACCTCTATAATTTTGGCTTAATCAAGCCAAGGCTGGTAGGCCTGAGTTCACTTTAAACTATCAAATTCTCTATGTCGCAGAACTGTGTACATAAACAAACAAAGTTCCTCCCAAGGTGGTGAATGATCCTTGGAGGAAAGAAACAAATCCTCTAATAATCTCTAATCTATAAATCTTGACTAAAGTGGATTAAACTAAGGACTCAAAAGTAATGTTTTTAAAATAATGATTATATAATCTACAAACTACAAAGTATGAACCAAATGACAATTTCCACATAATAGTTAGATCAATACCTTCTAAATACTTGGGCTATAGAGTCATAAACTTTCAATCCTACGTACGATCAGAGATGATTTTAAAAAACTTGCTTTAATAAGACAAGACCATCACTTCACAGGATTCCACTTGACTTATAATTTAAATCAATCTATATAGCTAATTTCATGGAGTTTAACTCAAATTAAGAGATTGATAAGAACAATGGCAGGTTCACAGACCATACAATTGATACTCGAGTTGTATATATTAACTTTGAATTATAATATTCAGGGAATAGAACATAGTGAAACACTCTATTTAATAGAATATTTGAAAGACTAATTGAAAATATAAAACTTATAACCACAAATAAAAAGAAGAGCACTTATCTTTATTAATTTTAAAAAAATAGTACATTAGAGATCATATTGTAGTTGTGATCAAATTATATCTTATGAAAATCTAAATTTTATTGTCTTTACATTTTACATTATGTATATATATATATATATATATATGTGTGTGTGTGTGTGTGTGTGTGTGTTTGAGTGGCTTTCATACCTCTTTAGGGTGAAAAGACACAACTCTTATTACAAATTATTTTGAAAAATAATAAACTAACTAAAAAATAACTATGTAACTTTCGGATTTGGCTCTGGTCAAAAAACTAAAACACCTCATGGAAATCTAAGATGTTTACTAGAAATAGGAAATTTGATTTCTTGAATTTGGTCTTTTTTATATTTTTAAAATTCGACCATCTTCATCCTCTATCGACATCATCTTTGCAGCAGGTCAAAATTCTAACATTTTTTGAAGGCTTTGATCATAGAATTTTGATTGTTCTTATCACATAGCTTCCTTCCATAATCTCTCAACTTTTTAATTGAAAATTAATATATTTTTTTATCCCATTTCTTGTACTCCATCATTAATTATTTGGCATTGAAATTAAGAGGCCATTTTTTAGGGTTTTATCACTATGTAGGACTCCAAAATTTGCCCAAAATTTAGAGCTCGAAAAGGCTCTTTCTGGGGACATATGCTCCATGTGAGCATAGCAAGATTCCAGCTATCTTTGGAGAAGTAGACCAAGTATCCATACTTAATCTGATGCAAAGTAAAATTGGGTGTCGCCAGGCCCCCCAAAATTGAATATTGATCTTTTCCTCTATCGAACACTTGATTTTGATCATGCAATAACTCCCTCCTTGCTACATTGGGTGCATCTTCCTTATGGACAATTCACATTATTTCATCGATGCGGTTCTTGGTATTTGGCCTTTGTTTCATCTTTGAGGAGTCATTAAGTGCATCATGATTTTTTTTGAATGGAGGATCTCTATGCATTAGACTAGTTATATCAAAATGAAATTTCTTTACTTGAACAACTTCTTGCTCATAATTTGCTTTGTCTTTATACTCCATATGTTGTTTCTCATCATAAAATAGTTTTAAAGGTAACTCATATTTAGGAGACATTACTATACTTTTATCAAGAATCTGATTAGATAGGATATTTGGAAAATTTTTTTGCACTATTCCTCAACACATTCTCCTCATTATGCCTGGCTGATACCATCTTACCTTCACATGTTTGATACAAATTTTGTTCATAGGATGAACTAAAAGATGTCTCACCTCTTGAATACACTTCTCCACACATATTTTGAGTTTCATCATCCTCAAAATTATCATTAGGCCTGTTATATTCATCATGATGTCGATGGATTTGATTGCATAGAAGATTCTCTTCAAATAATGGATTCAAGAACATAGAAAACTCAGACATATATTCATCTTCTTCCTCTTCAAAAAATGGATTCAGGAACATAGAGAATTTAGACACATCTTCTTCTTCCTCTCTACTAAATTTATCCTTTTTAGAATCATATACTTCATCAACAAGATAGGTGTCTCTCTCATTGGGTTTATCTTCTGGTGTTTCATCAATTTTTTTATCCCTGTGAATTGGAAAAAAATTTGAGTTATTTTTGTGTATATGCCTTTGATATTCCTTATCCAAAAAATCTAAAATTTGGTCTATACCAAGAAAATCTTCTTCCTCATTCATTTTATTTATATTATCTGATTCTATTTCATAGGTCTTATTTTCACAAGAGTCGGCCACACATAAATCAATAACTGGATTTATTGTGTTCTTTTCTTTGATTTTATCCTTTATTATATAATTACGTAATACATGTTTGATTATTTGAGATGCAAGTCCATGGTTGGATTTATTATTTTCTTCATCTGGATCTAGAACTTCATTAGAGCTTTCTAATCTTGTAGATTTCACACTTCATCTATCACCTTCTTGCCTTTCAATATTTAAAAATTCATCCAAGGGAGACATACAAGGCTCTACATCCCAGATGTATTGTTGATCCTCTTCCTATTCATAACACATGTTATTTTCTTCACTTGCATAATGGAATTCATATAGAAACCATTATTCAAATTTTTTCCAAAATGAAATACTTTGTGTAGGTAATGATTCATATGCCTCTCTTGCATTATTTTTTAATGACCATGCAAACAACTTCATGGCATCATCTTTTGTATCAACCTCATAATCATCAAGGAACATATGAAAAGTATCCAAATGATCAAGAGTTGATGCATCATAATCTCCATAAAATTTAGGCACCCTATGTGAAAGATTTGTAAATACTTCATTATTACTACATTGAAACCTTCTAAGATCCAAAGACTTGATGTCCACTAGAATAAATGGTTTTCTTTGAAATGGTCATTTATTCTCATACATTCTGAATATCTTAATCGGTAATAACTTATTTCTTTATACATTAGGTTCTTATCAATATAGTTGCCACCTCCTTCAAAGAGGAAAACATTACTTATCTCCTTCTGAGTCTTCTTCCTCAGTAGAGTCATTGATTGAAATGCTTTATTGAATAGAGTCACCACCTCATTTGAGGAATTTCTTGCTTCTGGGTTCTTTCTTCTAGTAGAGTGTGCTTCCAA
Organism: Chamaecyparis obtusa; assembly: GCA_027943335.1. Classification (NCBI taxonomy): domain Eukaryota; kingdom Viridiplantae; phylum Streptophyta; class Pinopsida; order Cupressales; family Cupressaceae; genus Chamaecyparis; species Chamaecyparis obtusa. Next base: position 1,000,968 of record BSBK01000561.1, read on the forward strand.
ACAAACTAATATAACTAGTTTCTGATTTTGATCTATGAAATATGAAATTCTAGGTAACTTCACAATATATATTGTGAGAAACTCTCCCCAGTAGAGTCACCAATTTGTTGGTACCCAAAAATGATGGATCTCTTTTGGCCAACTGACAGGTATACACTAATACCTCTGTAATTCTAGCTTAATCAAGCCAAGGCTGGTAGGCTTGAATTCACTTTAATCTATCAACTTATCTATGTCGCACAACTATGTACATAAACACACAAAGTTCCTCCCAAGGTGGTGAATGATCCTTGGAGGAAAGCAACAAATCCTCTAATAATCTCTACTCTATAAATCTTGACTAAAGTGGATTAAATTAAGGACTCAAAAGTAATGTTTTTGAAATAATGATTATATAATCTATAAAATAAAAAGTATGAACCAAATGAAAATTTCCACATAATAGTTAGATCAGCGCCTTCTAAATACTTGGGCTATAGAGTCATAAAACTTTCAATCCTATGTATGATCAGAGACGGTTTTAAAAAAAATTGCTTTAATAAGACAAGACCATCACTTCACAGGCTTCCACTTGACTTATAATTCAAATCAATCTATATAGCTAATCTTTTTGAGTTTAACTCAAATTAAGAGACCAATAAGAACAATGACAGGTTCATAGACCATACAATTGATACTCTACTTGTATATATTAACTTTGAATTATAATATTCAGGGAATAGAACACAATGAAACAATCTATTTAATAGAATATCTGAAAGCCTACTTGAAAACATATAACTTATAGCCACAAATAAAAAGAAGAGCACTTATCTTTATTAATGTTGAAAAAATAGTACATTAGAGTTCATATTGCAGTTGTGATCGAATTATATCTTATGAAAATCTGAATTGTATTATCTTTACATTTTACATTATGTATATATATATATGTGTGTGTGTGTGTGTGTGTTTGAGTGGCTTTCACACCTCTTTAGGGTGAGAAGACACAACCCTTATTACAAATTATTTTGAAAAACAATAAACTAACTAAAAAATAACTACCTAACTTTGGGATTTGGGTTTGGTTGAAAAACCAAAACACCTCGTGGAAAGCTAATTTTTTTTTGGAAATAGGAAATTTGATTTCCTGAACTAGGTCTTTTAAAGATTTTTTAAATTCAACCATCTTCTTCCTCTGTCGGCATCATCTTTGCAGTAGGTCAAAATTCCAACATTTTCTGAAGGCTTTGATCATAGAATTTTGATTGTTCTTGTCACATAGCTTCCTTCCATAATCTCTGAACTTTTTAATTGAAAATTAATATGTTTTTTTAATCCCATTTCATGTACTCCATCATTAATTATTTGGCATTGAAATTAAGAGGCCATTTTTTAGAGTTTTATGACTATATAGGACTCCAAAATTTGCCCAAAATTTAGAGCTTGAACACATCTCATTAAATTGGATTTACTTGCCTTAATCAATTTTTGTTAAAATTTGATAAATAAGGCTTAGATTCAATTTTATTCTTGTTTTTCTTCATTTTGGTTGGTTATGTTGACTAATTTGGAGGAGAAGCGAGTGAAAAGGAACAATTACCACTAGGTGAGCATAAAAATAAAAAATTCATCAAAAATGCCCCTAGCCTTAGCTAGCTTTGAAAGAAGGTAAGCCTAAAACTTGGTCAATTTTTGCTTAAATTGTGGCCTTTTTAATTTCAAAATCTATTAATTAAAGCAACCTATTATTTTTTGAGGGATTTGATACTAGGCCTATTCTCTTCACTTTCTAAGTGAATCAAAATTCCAAAAATATCAATCCTTGATTAAAAGAAAGGCTAAGTAAATCAAGCACTAAATTTGAACAATCCCTTGTTTGTGGAAAAGAGTAGAAATACTTGATTCCAATTAGTTAGTGGGTTTGGTAATTGAACCTTGTTAAAAGTGTTTGGGAATTAAGAAATAGATAGGGATATGCTCTTCACCTTTTGGTGAATCAAACTCCCTAAACCTATCTCTTCATTCCATTTTATTGCTTTCAAAATGAACATGCTAGATCTATAGTGGGCTTGCCTCCCAAGATTTTCCTTAACGAGGCTGGTGAGAGGGACGACCTAAAGTGGGATACAATTGCCTTTGCTGTAATAATCTGACCCCCTATAAAATAAAATACATACATCCTTAATGGGGTGTGTGAGAAAAGGGTGTTAAAAATTTCAAACTTCCTCGAGTACTCCTTTGGGATTGCGCAAAACTCTGACATACCAGTGGTGGGAAGCCTCCTAATTTTTTGAGGATGAAAGTTTAATATCCATTTTGAATGGAATCTTGATTAAATGCCTTGTTAACTTAGCAAAGCCTACCTTATAGAGCCATGTTTATGAACCAAATTGTGAGCTAGGTAGATTGCTTGGAGTGTCTTTTTGTGCAAAAACCTATGATAATGTCCTTACAAATTCAAACACTTTTTTTTGTAGAGGGTTAAAAAGAACAAGTGTATTTGTGGTTTTTTTGTTTGAAAAATATATAGAATAAGTAAGATATATCCATTTGAAAGATCATCTTATATTTTTAAATCTCTTCATAAAAGCAAACAATTACCAAATTGGGGAAAATGATTCGAAATCAAACATTGTTGAATGGCAGTTTCCACATGCTTTCATAGAATCAAATTATCTTTACAAGAAGATGACACTTTCCTTGCCAAGAAGTCCCTGAAATTGAATCCCAAAGCTCTTTCATTAACCACAACCAAGGAGATAGTCTCCCACATCTTTTTGAAGAAAGGATTGATCCAATGGATAGGAACTCCGCATTTAACAATTATTGTAATGGAGGAAACAATGATAACATCAATAATGCCAATCAAGGACCTAAAGAAACCATTGAGGATAAGGTAAACATGGTGGCTCAAGATACTAAATTTCTTGAAGTCATAGACAAACTAATAGATAGAGATAGGGAGAAATGTTTCCTAAAATTAGCCCAAGTAGGGGTAAAAATTCCACATGATTATGATATGCACCAACTTAAGAAAAATCAAGAAGAAGATAATCTAATGAGTGCGATGAGTAAACAATTGAAAATGTTCCAAGCACAGATTGACCTAATGAAGAAGGCAACTGAACCTAAGCCATTCTCTATCAAGGCCTTGTGCCCATTTCCTTTAGACAAAAGCTTGGTTATGGCACCATTTCTGATGAATGTAGTCTTTCCTAAGTATGAAAAATACATGGGTAAATCAGACCCACAAGACCACCTTAGAGAGTTTTGCACTTTAAGCATCAAATTTATGCATGATACAACTTACCTAATGAGACTTTTTCCAAGAATTTTAGGAGGTCAAGCCATGGAATGGTTCTCCAAACTTTCAAAAGGGATAAAGACTTTTGAGGAAATAGCCTCCAAATTTGTAACCCATTATTCTTACAACATCAAACATGAGATTACCATGCTCAACCTATGTGACATTAAACAAAGGGATGGTGAATCTTTCCTAAGATTCCTTCAAAGGTGGAGAACAACTTTTGCAAGATACCCATGAAGTATCTCTGATAAGGAGAAAATGGAAATATTTATGAATAACTTAAATGTGAAGATGAAATATAGGCTCCAACTTCAATGTCCCCCTACTTTAAAAAAATGTATTGAGAATGGGATTAAAATTGAAGATGTGTTGTTTAAGAGGGGAGAAATAAAATTTTTCAAAGATAATAAACCCTATACTAACACTAATAACAATCATTATGTATCTAATTATAACAATAATAAAGGAGCCAACAATCACAATGATAAACCTAGACAATGGTTGAAAAATAATAATAAAAATCTTGTGAATGATGGAGTTGTGGAAGCACACAACTTAAAGGCTACTCCCTTTAATTTATCAAGTGGAGAAAATTCAACATATAATGTGAATCAAATGAACAAAGCTCCTTTCAATAATACCAATTCCAACAATAACAACAATAATGCCAATAACAATCCCTTCAATAATACTAATTTCAACAAACCTAAACCTTTCTTTTCCACTTATCAAAAGAGGAAATTCACCTTTTTAGGGGAACCATTTGAAAATGCATCAAGGAATTTGGTGGCTAACAAAATCATTACTTTACCCAAATTAAGGCCATATGAACCCCAAGTTAAGCCAAATTGGTGGAATGATTCTCACCATTGTGAATACCATCATAATAAGGGCCATAAAACCAATGAGTGCATGAAAATAATCAAAATAATAAAAGAGGTAATGAGAAGGTCAATTTTTCTCATACCTATGATAACACTATCAATACTCTAAGTGGGGATGAAAACACAATAAATGTTATTGTGGTGAAAGAGAAGATAAGGGAAGCAACATCGAATGTTGTAACTAGGGGGCAAGCATCAAAAAGTACTCTACCTGGAAATGCCCCAATGATTTTCCTACCAAATCAAACTTCATCTTCATCATCAAAACAATATAATTTGGTAGACCAATTGCAAAGAACTCTTGCTCAGATCTCTATTTTAGAATTACTCAAGCTCCCCCCAACTCATAAGGAGATTCTAGAAAAATCCTTGGTAGAGACTAATGCGCCTCTAAATTTAGATGTAGATAAATTTCAAAACATGGTAGGACATCTTGTTGCACCCCATTGCCTATCTTTTTTAGAACAAGATGACATGTCATTAAATCAGCCACAAAATTTTCCTTTGTATATAGAGGTCCTAATCCATAAGCATAGAATGCAAAGATTCCTTATTGATGGAGGAGATGGCCTAAATATTTGTACCCTAAACTTGGTAAAGGCCTTAAGATTTTTTGAGGAGGCTATTGACCCAAAGAAAAAGATAACCATAAAAGCCTACAATGATGAAGAGAGAGCTTCTAAAGGTGTCATAGTACTTCCTATCAGAGTTGGTCCCATGCAAAAAGAAACCATTTGCCAAGTCCTAGACCTAAATTTGACTTACAATATTTTATTAGGGAGGCTGTGGATTCATGAAATGCAGGCCGTACCATCAACCTACCATCAATGTCTCAAGTTCCCCTATCTAGGACAATAATTCATGGTAAGCGGGGACTCCAACCCCTTTCAATATTGTAATAACATGAGGCCTATTAATGACTCCTTAGTCCCGCATAATGCAGAAGGATCTATTTACCAAAGAATAGAACAAGGACAAAGTTCTAAAGATCTTCCATGTTGGAAGGGAAAGGAAAAATTAGAAAAAGAAATTGTTGTTGAAAATGATCAAAGTCCTACTAACCTAACTACATCGACAAAAGGAAAAGAGAAGGTTAGTGAGAAGAGTGCTCCTGAGAAACAGAAAGAAGACCAAGTTAGATCCATTCAAATCTACACCAAAGAGTCTCATTACCAAAAAATAGATCATATGATGATTTTTTTTGAAAAATAATGTTGAATCAAACAAAAAGGTGTAGATGAATATTCCTTATCCATGATGGATCTACCCTTATCTCTTGAGTCTTATGAAAGACCATCCAATCTTCCTCATAAGTATAATGATCACTTTGTGAGGGAAAACACCTCTTCATCTATGGATGAAGAAGATAATGAAATTCTAAACTGGCTATATAAGGATGAAGAATCAAGTACCCGTGCAAAGCGCATCCAAAATGTAAGCATTCCCACACATCAGTATGGGAAAGGATTTCAAATAATGTAAAAAATGGGATACAAAGGACAAGGGCCTTTAGGGACAAGTAATGAAGGACTTGTTGAACCTATTGAAATGACATGGAGAGATAGAAAAGAAAAGACTGAATTAGGGTACCTAGAACAAGGGTACACTCAAAAGAAATATCCCTTGGTTTATGACCAAATATTACAATTAGGTTCTCAAAGTGATGAGGATTCCAATAATTGGGAATGGGACTCATTGTCAAATGATGCGTGCCAAGATAAAGAAGTAGATGTTATCCACACCTATACTCCTAGTGAAGGAAAAGAACAAGCCTTAGAATCAAATCAGAATCAAGCCTCAAGTTCAAGTAAAGTGATTTTAGAAAATGTCCCAATTCAAGAAATTGAAATAAATCAATGGGTAGGAGAACCCTACGTACCATCATGGAGACCTACTATGGAATAATCTAACATAAGGTTTAATCCATGAGATTTTTACCCAATAGAAACCTTAGAGGATTCTTGTGAGGAAGATTTTGACCCTAGTTATCTAGAACATCTTGAAGAAGCACATATTATAGATTTAAGCGATACAATGTTTGAACCTTTGAATGAATTCATGTCCCTAAACTCCATCATACCAAACCAAAGCATTGATCCTTTGACCCTTATCTATCTAGAATTAATTGAATGAGATTCGATTGAACCTAAAATCCTTCCTACATTTTTGAATGATAACTTGGTGTCCCAATACCTAAAATTAGTTGAGCCTTATTATACCATGGAATATCAGGGAGAAGTGACAAAGGGGAGTATTCAACCTTTTAGTTCAAGAAAAAATGAAAAAAATAAAAAATAAAAATGTAAAGAATTTGACGTTGAAAACCACATTGTGGAAACATTAAATAAAAAAGACAAAGAAATAAAGAATGTTTCCAATGGTGAGAACCTAACAGAGACACCAAAGGAAGAAGGGTTGGATACTTTTCCCGAGCACTATGAAGAAAGATCACCTATCTTAATTGAACCAAAAGAGAAAGTGAATATTGGATCATAATTAGAGCCAAGAACCATACACCTAGCAACATCTTTATCTAGTGAAGAAAGAAAGGATTTCATCCAATTTTTCAAGGAAAGACAAATCAATTTTTCATGGTCGTATGATGATATGCCTGGATTAGAGCCAAATTTGATCATGCATCACTTGAATATAAAAGGAGTAAGACTAGTAAAGCAGAAACTAAGAAACATGCATTTGCACATAACTTTGCTTGTAAAAGTGGAGTTGGAAAAATTTCTAAAAGTAGGGTTTATAAGAGCCATTGATTATGCCTAGTGGATTTCAAATATTGTGCCTATTTCCAAAGTAGACAAATCTATCAGAATTTGCACGGACTTTAGGGATCTTAATCTTGCATGTCCTAAAGATGAATTTTCATTACCAATCATAGATGCCATTGTAGATCTGACAACAGGACATTCAATGTTCTCACTTATGGATGGGTTCAGTGGTTATAATAAAATAAAGGTAGCACCCAAAGATCAAGACAAGACAACATTCACATGCGCATGGGGGACATTATGTTGGAATGTTATGCTTTTGGTCTAAAGAATGTTAGAGGAACCTGTCAAAGGGCCATGATGATCATATTTCATGACATGATGCACAAATTCATGGAGGATTATGTAGATGATATACTTTCTAAATACCACTCAATGGAATAACACCTACCCATCTTAGAGAAAATATTTGTAAGATTGGAGCAATTCAAAGTAAGGTGAAATCCAAAGAAGTACACATTTCATGTTTAATCAAGAAAGCTACTAGGGTACATTGTTTTAGGGAAAGGAGTAGAGGTAGATCCCACCAAAGTCAAAGCCATCATGGAAATGGGGGCACCTAGAAACATAAGTTAGATGAGATCTCTTCAAGGTAGGATTTTGTTAGAATAACTGAGAGGGGGGTGAATCAATTATCCAGTGTCCCAAAACAAAATGTATAATCCAAAACAAATTCTTCAATTTCTGCTACTCGATAAACATAAAATACTTTCATTTTCTATGTTTTTACTGATTGTTAGTCTAAAACTTATAGTATTTATCGATCAAATCTAACATGTAATATGAAAATTATGATAACAAATAAATATCACAATCAACACATAACACAAGAGAATTAACGTGGAAACCCTATGAAGGGAAAAACCACTTGGGATCGGCAACCCAAAAATGTTCACTCTTCTAAAGTGAGGTCGGTGAAGACCCAACCCTGTTAAAGGTTTACAAACACACTATTAGGTGTAACCTTGTTAGAGGATTTTAGACCAGAAGTTATCGTCCAACTAGCAGTCACTCTGGGGTTGACAGGATAACAATGTTCACTCTATGAATGAAACATCAAAAAGACTTTCATAGTCCACTCAGTTAAGAGATTTGATTGTGTACAATGGTTAAGTATGTAAAAGTAGATGATCTACCTTGAAATAACTTCAATCGTAGTTTACAGATCAATGTTCAACTCATTCAAATCTTTCTGATCAATATATCACTTCAGATTCAATCTTATATCAACTTACTGTCCGTCGATAATTACTCTTTGTAGCTCGGTAATTGTTCTACAGCTTGGTTCTTATTAACCAGTATGATCAGAATGCATGAAAATTTGTTCACGCGATAATTCTGTAGTATCTTCTTCTTCTGGTGTCTCTCAACAATGAAACCAATGTCTCTTATATAGATGAGTAAATCATTTTCTTTTCCTCCATCAAATTTTTTCGCTTAATCTTATTCATTGATTTTGCCGCTCTAACCTTCTTTGGCTGATGTGTTAGTAACACATTTCAATCTAGTCCATTAGATCCTTCTTGAATTATGTTAGTCATTGATCTTCATAACAAACCTTATCTATTACCTCAATTTCATACACTTTACAACTCATCACTTTATCGGCTAAACTAATCATTTAATTCCTTTCTATTTTTCTCAGTTAACAAAGAAAAGCATTGGTGAACACAAGCTCAATTAACACTACGCTCGGTATACACTACACTCCATTGGTGTATACTAGAATGCTTCATTTACTGACAACACTGCTTTGTGTCTTTTAGCTCTATTCTTCATCATAGATGAATGCAACATAATAAATTCAATTTCATCAAGTCATAGACTCATCAACAAGTTACTCAGTGTATTCCTTATCCTCATTTGATATATACATCTTCCTCATGTAGATATTTCTATTCTTCATCTCTTTCACCTTTCTTCAGATGTGTCGGTATAGTAACTTACAAGATAAGTACTGTCAAGCTAGTTGACATCAATGACAATATAATACTAATTTAATCATCTTTCATATCTAATCAGAAAATCCTTAGTAATCTTAAATTACAGATTCTTCATTCAGGTTCTAAATTAGTTGTAGTTTATCAATCTCTCCCTTTGGCATTGATGGCAACATAAGTAATATGAAGTGTACCATACACATACCAAACATGTATTCTACAACTCTATGATCAAATACTATGTTATGTAAGCTCTCCCTAGCTTAATATGTTTAATCACTATGTTACTAAACAACATTATAACATATAGATTTGTCATTATCTCCCTTAGATAGTTCTCATCAGTGCATATCTCTCCCTTTCCTTTTCATATTATTTATCTCTCCCTTTGACAACAATGCCAAAGAAACAAATAAATAATCAGCTCTGTAGTAGCCAAGTAACTCTCTGTTGTCCAATACATTCTTTGTCTCTCTATATACTGATATCCCAATCTGTTTCAGTTCTTCAAACTTAATCACAACCTTGAACATTATCCAAAGTGTGAACTATGTTGCATCAACATGTGTGATCTTCTGATAAGTGTAAGCTAATGCAACATCTAGATCACATTAGTGACCAATAGACAGGGGACAGACCCCAAGTCTAGTCCTCAAGTATTCAAATGTGTCCTTCGGTAGAGGCTTTGTAAAGATATCTGCAAGTTATTCTTTAGATGTAATAAATTCTAACTTCACTTGCTTCTCTTGCACTTGTTCTCTTAAGTAATGATACTTAATTGATATATGCTTTGTCTTAGAGTGTTTCACTGGATTCTTTGAAATATTAATAGCACTTGTGTTGTCACAATATATAATCACCAGGTCAGTGATTATCTCATTCATTCCTTCCAACACTTGCTTTATATATGCAATGTTTGAGAAATTATTAGCAGCAAAAACATACTCTGCTTCAGTTGTAGACTGAGAAATACAAGCCTTCTTTTTTACTTGTCCAGGTTAAAGTCTTTCACCAAAGAAGAATGCTCCTCTGGTGGTTCTTTTTTTGTCATCCATATTTTCAGCCCAATCAGCATCAGTATAGACCATCAGTTCAAATTTACCTTCCTTAGGATACCATAAACCATAATCCTCTGTCTTTTTCAGGTATCTTATGATCCTTTTAGTAGCAATCATGTTTGATTCTCTAGGGTTAGCAGAAAATCTAGCAACAATTCCCACAACATGTGCTATATCTAGTCTACTGTGAACTACATACATTAGCTTACCAATCATGGATCAGTAAAGTGTCTAGTTTACCTCTATAGTTTCATCTTCCTTAGTTAGTTTACATCTAGTAGCCATTAGTGTTCCCACAGGTTTAGCATCTTCCATGCCAAATGTCTTCAAGACTTCCTTTATGTACTTGGACTGTGTGATGAATATCCCATCACTCTGCTGAATCACTTGTAATCCAAGAAAGAATTTAATCTCTCTAAACATAGACATTTCAAAATCATTCCTCATGTCATTATAAAAAGATTTACATACATGATCTTGACCTCCAAAAATAATATCATCAACAAAAATTTCAGCAATAAGAATAGTTTCATTAGTATCACCTTTCATGTACAAATTGTTGTTTTCACTAGTTCTTGCAAATCCAATACTTAATAGGTAAGTATGCAGCCTTTCATACCATGCTCTCAGTGCTTGCTTCAAACCATATAAAGCTTTGTGTAATCTAAATAGCATGTCTCTATTGTCTAGATCAATGAATCCTTCAGGTTGTTCTATGCAGACCTCTTATATGCAAGTAGCATTCTAACTCCTTCCAATCTAGCAACAGGTGAAAATGTCTCATCATAGTCAATGCCTTCTTCCTGTGCATATCCCTTTCATACCAATCTCTCTTTATTTCTTGTCACTTCACCATTTTCATTCAGCTTGTTCCTGAATATCCATTTAGTACCGATAACATTTTTATCTTTAGGTTGAGGTACTAAGGACCAAGTTTTGTTCTTCTCTATTTGTTCTATTTCCTCTTTCATTGCATTAACCCATTCTTAATTCTCTAATGCAACTTTCACATTCTTGGGTTCAAATTCACAAACTAGACATGTACCTTGTCTTGCTTTGCTTCTAGTTTGCATGCCAGCTTGTCTGTCTCCAATAATTTATGTCTCAGGATGATGTCTTTCAACAAAACTAGCTAGTACTCAGTTTCTCCTTTCTTGTTCATTCTATTTAGGTTCATGTGCTTGCTCGGTAGCTCCATCTTGTTCGTTGGTTTTCCTTTTCTGTTCCTTAGGGTTATTTTCTTGTTGACCAGTTATCATAGGTTGTGACTTCGGTAGATAGTCAAGAAGTTCAATGTAAGTGAATCTACCATAGTCTTTTGGTTCCTTTCTTTCCTCTGTGTTCTTGTCATCAAACTCATCAAAACAAACATTAGTACTTTCAATCATCTTATTTGTAACCTTATTTAGACATTTGTATGCTTTGCTCTTAGTAGAATATCCTAAGAATATTCCATCATCACCTTTAGAATCAAATTTCCCATTTCTCTCATCTTTTAGAATAAAACATGTGCTTCCAAAAATCTTGAAATAACTTACAGTAGGTTTGTGTCCAAACCATAGCTCATAAGGTGTCCGGTTGGTGTCCTTCTTCAGTTGTACTTGGTTAAGCACATATATAGCTATACTAATAGATTCTCTCCAATATGTCTGAGAAACATTCTTTTTTATCATCAGTGTTCTAGCACAATCAATTATTGACCCGTTCCTTCTTTCAGCAATCCCATTCTACTGAGGTGTTCTCGATGCAGAGACCTATCTCTTAATACCATGCTCATTACAAAAATTAGTAAATTCATCAGAGATAAATTAACCTCCTCTATTAGATCTTAAGCATTTAATTTCTTTACCAATCTCTTTTTCTACCTTAGCCTTATACCACTTAAACATCTTGAATGCTTCAAATTTTTCTTTTAAGAACATAATTGTCAACAGTCTAGTGTAGTCATCAACAAAAAGAATAAAGTATCTATCACCATAATAACTCTGAGTTCTCATAGGACCACATAGGTCCATATGAACCAACTCAAGTATCTTCTTTGTTGAGTAGTCTTTTCTCTTAAAACTAGACCTAGTCATCTTACCTTTCTAACATTCATGACACATAACATGATCCGGTTTTGATAAGTTAGGAAACCCTCTAACTCTTTTCCTCTTACTAATCTTGATCATGTTATCAAAGTTCACATGGCATAACCTCTTATGCCACAACCATGCATCTTCATCCTTCATTAATAAACAAGAAGACTGATCAATATCAAGATAAAATAGATTACCTTTGGATTGTGTACCGATTCTGACAACTCTTCCTCCATCATCATAGATTTTTACCTTTCTACTCTCAAAAGAAAGTTGGTGGCCTAAGTTATTCAGCTGTGCCACACTTAATAGATTATAGTTCAGTCCATCTACCTAGTATGCATTTTCACATTTTATTCTATCATTAATCATCAGTGAACCTTTACCTTTTACCATACAAGGTGCATCATTTCCCATCCTTACAGATCCTCCATCATATTCATCAAGTAGAAAAAATTTCTCTATATCACCAGTCATATGATGTGTACAGCCACTATCTATGATCCAATTATCATTTCTACTTACTTTAGAGATCATTGCTATTTCGTCATGTTTCTCTTCTTCCTCTTAATCATCTCTCATAGCAACAAATACTACTTCTACATCATCATCATCATTAGATTCAGATTCAAATTATTTTGCTATGTAGCATACCTTTTTCCCTTTGTCATAGCTATGTTGGTTATCTTTGTTGTATCGATAGCCTCTGTTGACTCTTCTCCTATGGCTTCCTTCGGATCGGTCTTTGGATCTATCATCATCTTTCTTATTCGAACATCTAGCAATGATGTGGCCAACTTCTTTACAATTAAAACATGCTAAAGGTAGCTTACCTCTATACCTTCCTTTACCTTTGGGTAATCTTCTGGCCATAAGAGCTTCAAGCTCATCAAGTTCTTCATCGGTATTACTATCACTATCACTATTCTTATTATTCCTGCTACTAGACTTACCAATCTTCAAAGAGGACATGGAAGTGGATTCAATAGAAGGTACAAAACTATTGTCAAAGTTATTCAATTGAAAGGTTGTAAGCTTACCGATCAATGTGTCAAGAGTAAGGTTGGATGTAGCCCTTGTTTCATGAATTGCAAAGATCCTGATTGCATAAACTGGCAGCAAAGTTCTAAGAATCTTTCTTATCACTATTTCATCCTGAATAACTCCATTGGATGCTCTAATAGCATGTACTACTTCTTTTAGTCTATTTGTGTATTGCACAATGTTCTCACCTTCTTTCATCTTCATATCATCAAATCGACCTCTTAGGTTTTCTGCTCTGGCTCTCTTTACATTCGCATCTCCACTGTATATTAGAGTTAGTTTATCCCACATGGCTTTGGTGGTTGTGCATCCCTTAATGTCTTCAAATTTGGCATCGATATAGGCAACAACAAGTTCCATCATAGTAATATTGTGTTCATGCCTGTCCTTCAGTTGATCAAGTGTCAGGGGACCTAGTGTCAGTTCATTGTAGCCATTTTCCATAAGTTCTAGAGTAGAATTCCCAATTCCAGATATGTGCAACTTCATTTGGCTTTTCCATATTGCAAAGTTTTCTTTGTTAAGATTTGGCACTTCCCTCTTATACATCTTGAGACCTTTTTGCTAGAGTCCTTAAAACTCTATTCTAAGCAACCATAGCTCTGAAACCAATTGTTAGAATAACTAAGAGGGGGGTGAATCAGTTATCTAGTGTCCCAAAACAAAATGTATAATCCAAAATGAATTCTTCAACTTCTACTACTTGGTAAACATAAAATACTTTCACTATCTATGTTTTTACCGATTGTCAATCTAAAACTTATAGTAGTTACCGATCAAATCTAACATGTAATATGCAAAGTAAGATAACAAAGAAATATCACAATCAACGCATAACACAAGAGATTTAATGTGGAAACCCTGTGAAGGGAAAAACCACTTGGGACCAACAACCCAAAAATGTTCACTCTTCTGAAGTGAGGTCGGTGAAGACCCGACCCTATTAAAGTTTTATAAACACACTATTAGGTGTGACCTTGTTAGAGGATTTTAGACCAGAAGTTATCGTCCAACCAGCAATCACTTTGGAGTTGACATGATAACAATGTTCACTCTATGAATGAAACATCAAAAAGACTTTCATAGTCCACTTAGCTAAGAGATTTGACTGTGTACAATGGTTAAATATGTAATAGTAGATGATCTACCTTGAAAAAACTTCAATTGCATTTTATAGATCAATGTTCAGCTCATTCAAATCTTTCTGATCAATATATCACTTCAAATTCAATCTTATATCAACTTACTGTTGATTGGTAATTACTCTCTGTAGCTTGGTAATTGTTCTGCAGCTCGGTTCTTATTAACCAGTATGATCAAAATGCATGAAAAATTGTTCACACAATAATTCTATAGTATCTTCTTCTTTCGGCATCTCTCAACAATGAAACCAATGTCTCTTATATAGAAGAGTAAATCATTTTCCTTTCCTCCATTAGATTTTGCCGCTTAATCTTATTCATTGATTTTTCCACTCTAACCTTCTTTGACTGATGTGTTAGTAACACATTTCAATCTGATCCATTATATACTTCTTGAATTATGTTAGTTGTCGATCTTCATAACAAACCTTATTTGTTACCTTGATTTCATACACTTTACAGCTCATCACTTTATCAGCTAAACTGATCATTTAATTCCTTTCTATTTTTCTCGATTAACAAAGAAATGTGTCGGTGAACACAAGCTCAGTTAACACTACACTTGGTATACACTAAACTCCGTTGGTGTATACTGGAATGCTTCATTTACCAACAACACTACTTTATGTCTTTCAGCTCTATTCTTCATCATAGATGAATGCAACATAATAAAATCAATTTCATCAAGTCATAGACTCATCAACAAGTTACTCAATGTATTCCTTATCCTCATCTGATATATACATCTTCCTCATGTAGATATTTTTGTTCTTCATCTCTTTCACCTTTCTTCAGATGTGTCGATATAGTAACTTACAAGATAAGTACTGTCAAGCTAGTTGACATCAATGACAACATAATACTGATTTAATCATCTTGCATATCTAATCAACAACTCCTTAGTAATCTTAAATTATAGATTCTTCATTCAGTGTTCTAAATCAATTGTAGTTCATCAGATTTAATCCATTCGAAGATTCATCTCTCAATTAGCAGAAAAATGTCACAAATTTACTCAACTCCTTCATAAGGATACAATTTTCAAATAGGATGAGAAATGTGGAGAAACCTCCACCTTGTTGAAGAAATATCTAATGAACCCTCCAACTTTGATGCCACCTATAAGAGGCAAGTCCTTAATTCTATACATTTCAGCAACCAAACATTCATTAGGGGTACTCCTAGCTCAAGAAGATGAATCAGGAAAAGAAAATGCCATATACTACATAAGCATAACTTTGTTGAAATATGAGTTGAACTACACCTTCATTAAAGAGCATGTTCGGCTGTAGTTTTTTCTTCCCAAAAATTACACCACTATATGTTATCCCACAAGATTCGACTCATTGCAAAGATTGATCCCTTGAAATACTTTCTCAGCAAAACAACTTTGAATGGGAGATTAACCAAATGGGACATGGTGCTAAGTGAATTTGACATAGAATATGTGGACCAAAAATCTATCAAGGGCCCAGTCATAGTTGATCAATTAGCAGAGTCACCATTACAAGATGAAAATCCAATTCAAGTGGAATTTTCAGATTCTGAAATTGTTAATGTTGAAGCAAAAACATGGCTATTATATTTTGATGGTTCTTATACACAACATGGATCAGGAGTAGGCATACTTTTGATTACTCCTCAAGGGTCCACAATTCTAAAGTCATATAAATTTCTATTCCCATGGACAAATAATATAGCTAAGTATGAAGCATTGGTCAGTGGTATAAAATTGGCATTAGAATGGAAAGTGACAGAGCTACAAATCTATGGAGATTCACAACTAGTTATTAATCAAATCAATGATGAATATGAAACTAAAGATGGAAAGTTGATTCCTTACAAAAATATGGTTGAAAATATCAAGAAATATTTCACTCTCATCACATTTGAGCAAGTACCAAGAGATAAGAATAAAGCAACATATGCAATGGCTACTTTGGCATCACTTCTCCAAATACCAAATCAAAGCGCCATATATAAATTCCTGGTAGAAGAAGTTGAGCAACCCGCATTTGACCCTACCCATCCTCATACCATTTTTTTTCTAACAAGACATGAATCACCTTGGTATGGAGACATTTATACTTACTTAAAAGACCAAACCCTACCCATGGACCAAACCAGGAATCAAAAGAAAAGCTTTATCTGACAAGTCTCTCGTTATAATTTAATATCTGACACGTTGTATCATAAGAGTCTAGATGGAATGCTTCTAAGATGTATAGAGAAAGAGGAATCAAACATATCCTTACATGAAATTCATGAGGGAATTTTTGGGTCACATTCAAATGGTTTAACTCTAGCTGAGAAACTTCTTAGGATAGGATATTTTGGTCTTCAATGGAAAAAGATGCTTGTCACTTTGCAAAAACTTATCGTAAATGTCACTATCATGGGAACTTGATCCAAGTACCAACACAAGAGCTTCATCCTATGACTACACCTTAGCCATTTTATCAATGGGGTTTGGATTTAATAGGGATGATTTATCCACCATCTTAAAATGGTCATAAATTCATCATTACTGCAACATAATACTTTACCAAATGGGTGGAAGTTGTACCCTTATCAACTGCCATAGAAAAGTAGATATTCTTGTTCATTCTAAATTACATAATTTGTAGATATGGTGTACCTAATGCCATCATAATGAATAATGCAAAACATTTCAAAAACAAGGATTTGAAAGAACTATGTACCAAATTCCACATGATACATCACTCATCTTCAATATATTACCCCCAAGGTAATGGGCAAGAAGAAGAAACAAATAAGAACATCTTAAAGATATTGAAGAGGATCATGGATAATTTAGGATGAGACTGGCACATTCAAATAAACCCAACTCCGTGGGCTTATAGGACAAGCATTAGAATGCCAACATGAGATACACCATTCTCCTTACTCTTTGGAATAGAGGCAATTTTAGCTTTCGAGGTAGAAATTCCATCTTTAAGAGTATCCCTACATGGTTTGATAAGTGAAGAGGACTATAGAGTTGCTAGGTTACATGAACTAGATCTACTAGATGAAAAATAATAGAAATCCTTTAATCATTTGAAAGTTTATCAGAATTGGATGTCAAGAACTTATAACAAGCATATCAAATCAAGAACATTTCAAATAGGTGACTTAGTTTTGTGAGAAAATCCCAAGAATAATGAAGAAAGAGAAAAGAAATGAAAATGAGAGGTAAATTGGTTAGGACCTTTTGTGATCACTTCATCTTTTGGGACATGCACCTATAAATTAGCTGATTGTGATGGAGAAGTATTACAAGAACATATCAATAGCATTCACCTAAAAAGGTTCTACACATGAGGAAGATGAAAGAGTATAAAGAAAAAGAGTATCAAAAAATCAGATGGAAAGCATCTTATTTATTGTATATAATCAAAAGAGATCCTGAAAATACCAAAAACATTGGAAAACCAAAAAAGAGCAAACAAATAAAAAATGCAGAAAAGAATGAAAACAATGAAAAATTGAGCATGAAGAAAGCTAAAAACATTCATAAAGGATCCTTAAAAATATGTTGTCTTGGTGAAAACCTAGCAAATAGACACCTTGATGATATGAAAAGAAAAAAATTGAAAAAAGAGAAAATACAAAAAAATCAGAAAATAGAAAAAAGTACCTTGGTGAAAACCTGCAAATAGGCACCTTGGTAGAAAAAAAAGGAAAAAAAGATTTAAAAATAGGAAAAAGAAAGCAAAATCAATTCAATCGGTGAAAACCTAGTAAACATGCACCATTAAAAGTCCAAGTTAGTTATATACCTAGTGGTCATCCTTGTAAATATTGCATTCACGAACATTTTTATATATTGCATAATAAAACCCCATAGTTGCATTTGCAAGTACCTAAAGATTTTGGTCACCTAATCTGCAAATTGTACTTAGTCCCACAAATGTACTCATATCAAACTGGGGGAAATCTACTCTAAAGGAGGAAGAATTAATCAAAAGAAAATTTCAATCAGACACCAAATCAATTCATCAAAGTATAATTGAAACACTCAATCAAATCCTAATTCTAAATCCAATTTGAACTAAACACAAAAATCTGATCCAAAATCTCACAAGACCTTATCTTTATCAAGATTAAAATGAAATGGATAGAACTATACTTGAAATATGGATTTGAAAAACATTGCAACATTTTCAAAAAGTGTTGACTTGATTGATGAAATCATATCTTTCTAGCAAAATCGATGAAAGTTTTAAAACTAGACAAGCTATGATGAAAGCATGATATTTTATTGATTTATGAATGACTGTCTTAAAATCAAAGTTTTGAAGTATGTATTATTTGTCTAAGGATGTGATCATCAAAGAATCATCGAGGACTTGTACATACGATGAAACTAAGATCTTTGTTTGTTTACGCACAAGGATACCTTGGATATTTGATGTTAAATATCATAATACCAAAATCCACTTGCAACATAGAATCTGACAAAATTGGTATTCATACTCTCATGATTAACTTCAATTAGTGATAGTCATACCAAAGGATGGGAAAATAATGTAAGAGGTGAAAAAGGTATTCATATCATCATAGTGGAACTAGTGATGATTGTACTAATTTCAAATATCACAAATTGCTCAATGATGAATATAAGCTCCAAATTTTTGAATGAGTGACAGTTAGTTGCATACATCCTAGATTAAATGTATTTAAGAGGATTTTCCTTTCTTAGCATAAAAACTAAATTGCAAAAGGAAAATAGGAAGGGGGTGGAGTCAAATAAAAAATCAAAGGAACATCAAAAATTGTATGTGATCGAGTGTGTTGGAAATCAAAAATAAAAAGCAAGGGTGCATTACATTAGTTCACTTACATTTTTTATAATCATGTTATCTTGCATTCATTTAGGAATTCTCCGTAGAGTTTAATTAAGTTCATTACATATAACTTGCATCAATTGTACTAGAGTTAATTGCATTAGTTTCTATCATTTAAATCCATTCATTATGTGACATTGCATTAGGTTGCATTCATTTTAAAGATCCATCTCATTTAGTGTGCATTCTTTGTAAGAAATCATTCATATTTAAACCATTAAGCTTATTTTTTTATTACAATTCATTAGAAAATGTTCATTGCATCCATTAAATCATTTCATTCAAATAGACATAAATTCATCATTAGGTGCATATCATTTAGTTCATTCAATAACATTGCACATTGCATCATTAATCTAAATCCATTCATTAAAATATCATCCTACATTATATATCATTGCATTCATCAAATTCATTCATCTATATAACATATAACATTTAGGGTCATTAATCACTAAATATCCATATGCATTCATTACATCATATAGGTCCATCACATTTTTACATCACATGTTGCATACCATAAATCCATTACATAGCCATATTATCAAAATAAATATATCCGTAAGTACCATTACATCGCATTAATCATTAAATCATTACATCATCATAAAATGCATTTAGATATCATTTTCATCCATAAAGCATTAAAATATCATAACATTAATCATTACAAGAATCATTAAATTCATATCGCATCCATTCACCTATTCTATGTCATACATAAGACAACCTTTTAAGCATAAATAGAACATGTGCAGCCATATTGATGAGCCTAGTTTATGGCTATTTAGTTTATGGTTTTTTGGTTAAAACTTGAGTATTTCATGATTTTTTCATAGACACTATTTAGACTTTCTATGTTTTAATGCTATGCTTATGTGTGTATTTTGATACTCTTAAGATTGAAAGAATATGCTGAATATATATGTATCATATTGTTATGTAGAATGAAATCTAGTATTCTTTCCATTCCACATTAATGGGGTAGTGTCTCCTATAGCCATGTGATGAGGACAATGCTAGAGTAGGAAAACTTATTGTGAATATTTATCTTGGGTATGTGTTGCAGTTTTTGTGTGCACGCTAATATATTGTAGGAAAGGATGAGTCAGTGGGCAAGGAAGACTCAACATCAAAAAATGAAGTGGTATCATCAAGAAAAATAACTATTTTCAAGGTTCATAATGATTCAAACATTTCTAGTCAGTAGCGGTTACTGTTGCGGACTAGATCAATTCAACTCACGACCATTTTGGAGGAAATCTAGCGGTCATGCATTCCTATATACCTATTGTAGTTGAATGCAACATACTCCTACATTAATTGATGCTATTTCCTTTGTATCTAGAAAGTTGTCATATCCAGGAGTTGGAGAATCCTAGTCTTTAGGAGTTCTGTTTTAAGTTGTTGATAAATAAGATGGAATTCATGATTCCTGGTTAGCTAGTTTTTCAAGAAATCCTTTTTGTAATCTAGCAAGTAGTGAATACAACTTTGTTACTACATCTTGTACTTATGTTTTTATGAATGAATGAATGAAATTTCCATATCTTAACCTTTGAGTTTTCAATCTATTCACTCTTCTATGGGGGCCCACATGGAAGGTGAACTCAGTTCATGATTAAGTAGGAATTAGTCTTAAGTTTTCTTGAAGTATTTAATACTCTATTACTCCTGCAACCACTCGGTAACAAAACCATTGGTTGTTCCCTACAACATAGATGCATAGCTAGTTTACTATTTGAAGCATTATTAAGCTTTAGGTTAAGTTGTTATTCTGATTCTTAATATAGATTTCCTGTAGTATTTCCCTTACTTAAGTTGTGATGACTTTGAAGATGTACTAGAGCATATACTTTGTAGACATCATTTCAAGTTTACGTTCCTGGTTGATAAATATAATGAGTTTAGTATTCTATTTTAAGCATGATACTTGATACTATTCAACCATTGAATCACTACAAAAGGATGTCTTATCCTTAGTCACTAAGGTAATATACTGACTAGTCATTTTTGGTGTAGTTGCCAAGGATGGTGTCAATCTAGTTCAACCCTAAAATCATTATGTTAGTTTAAATTCTACATTATTTTGCATGCATAGAAGAAGAAGAGACCATCTTGGGAGATTCCTTCCTCGCATTATTCAGGATGGACAATTTAATATTTTTAATCCAGAGCCTGAGGAACCCTAAGTTGACAACATACAAGAAGAAGAACCATTTGAGAATCCATTTGATGATGCATATGAACAATTGCCTTCACCATCATCTTCTGATGAATCATTGCATCTGAATGACCTTTTTGTTGACCCTGAGTAACAAGATAATCCACTCGCCCTTTTTTTTTTTCAGCCACAACACCCAGGACCTCCTCCAAGGATGGATCAAACTACCTTTCCTTTCCCCATTCCCCCTTAGCAAGGTAATCAAAATTTGAAGAACATACCCACCTCTGCACTTCCCAAATTTTATAGCCTTATCACAGAAGACCTTGAAACCTTCCTCTTTGAGTTTGACATCTTTTTCAAGATTTATGACTATACAAATGATTCTCACAAGCTGAAATTGTTTCCATCTACTTTAAAAGAGGCTGCTTTAAGATGGTTCATGGGGTTAGGTGCCAACACTATAGTAGATAGGCCTACAATGAGCAATATATTCCTTTTAAAATATAAAGAGTACTGTAGGGGTCAGGATTTGAAAGGAGATGACATTTTCAAAATGTCCCAAAAGGAAGATGAAACCTTGGAAGATTATGTCTCAAGGTTTATGTTCAACTTGTAGCATAATATACAACACCAACTAAATGAGGAATTACAAAAGAATCTTTTCCTTAAAGGTGTAAATGATGGCAACATTGAAGCTTTAGATCTTATGGCAAGTGGTGACATCACTCATAAGAGTTGGGCTGACATAAAGAATATATGTCTAAACTATTCAAGAGCTACCATGAAGAAAGGTAGAGGACTAAGATACCTACCTCATAAGTCTAATGGTTTAGGGGTGTCTAAGGTGGAGTTGTCAAACTTGTTGTCAGATTTTAAGCAAGACATCATTATTGATGTTGCAACTCAGCTGAACACTATGCAGGCAAGAAGGAAGAAGTCAATGCTATGTTAGTTGAATACTATCCACATTATAGAGAAAAGAAACAAAACTGTAGGTGCAAGACTGTTGCAAGCTTGGAGTCACAACCAATGCCTACCAAATTTAAAGCCATTGATGAAGATGTAGAAGTTCTTTATGTTGCTTAATGAGGCCATGGGCCCAAAGACTAGGTATACCACAAGACCCTCTCCAAAACTCTAATAATAATAGTCAATGGAAAAATCATCAGAATATAGGTTTTAGTGGGCATACTAATTGGTAGCAACCTCATCAAGGTTGGAAACAACCTCAAAAAGGTTGGAAACACCCTCAACAAGGTTGGAAGAAACCTCACCAAGGTTGGAAGCAACATCAGCAAGGCTGGCAACAACCCCAGTAGGGTTGGCAACAATCCCAGCAGGGGTGGCAACAACCTCATAATTGGATTAACCAATCTAGTCAACAAGCCTTAATGCCACCACATCAAAAATAGGATCTAATGCCTCCTCTTGTAGAAAATAATAATCCTCTTAAGCAGACTCAGCTTCCAGCTCATCCTAATCCTAATCCCAAAAATACCAAGCCGCTAGTACAATATAAAAGTTATGCTATCTCCTTGAATGATATTCATTTAAGGTTAGGAACAAATCTTGCTTCACCTCAAAAGACTATCATAATAGAAGTTGAAGACTCCTTAGTTGAACAAGTGGATGTGCTAACTTAGCAGACCTCTCCTATAGTTAAAGAGCCCCCATTCCCTCATAGGTTGGTAGAACAAGCTCAGCCTACAAAAAACCAAGTAGTGATGAATTTTCTTAATTAGCTAAAGTAGATGACAGTAAAAATACCATTACTTGATGCTATTAAAGAAGTTCCTATTTATACTAAAGCCATTAAGGAGGCCTATATAAAATAGCTAGGGAGAAAGAAGAAGGATCCTAAAACTATTCATATCTTAGGATAGTTGTCTGACTTGTGTTGGAGAAGCTGACTATGCCCAAATATTCTAACCCTGGGAGTCATGTGGTTACTGTCACCATTCATGGAATGCAAGTCCAGAATGCTCTAGTTGATTTAGGTGCATCAATAAATGTCATGACAAAAGAGGTATTGTCTTAACTACATATCATTAGCCTAAGAGAAACACCAACCATACTTTAGCTTGCCGATAGTTCTACTATCAAACCAGATGGGATGGTACAGGATGTCATAGTCACATTAAACTCTTGGGAATATCTAGTAGAATTTGTTGTCCTTTCCCCAAAAGATAACATGGGTGGTTATCCTCTCATTCTAGGGCAGCCATGGATAGCTACTGTAGATGCTTATATAGCTTGTAGGTCAGGGAAGATGACAATATCCAATGGAATCCATACTAAGAACTTGACTTTATACTCCCCTGCTCAGCCTATGTTGCAAGATGATCAAATAGTCTAGCTAGATTTGTGTGATGTTGATCCAAAAGTTAATTCCATCCACCAACTTATGATGATAGGCTGGGAGCTAGTTGTAGCCTCTTGGGAAGAAGATGAGATAATTTCATCCATTCTCATGATTGAATATGGGGTAGGGTCTCAGTTGTGTTCCTAAATGGACTGTATCTTGGAAGCTATGTTACTGCCTCTGAATGCACCTTAGTATTCAGAAACCTCCCAATTTCTTCACTCATTATTACCCCATGAGGTGGATTCTTTTCTAGGTTCTCAGCTATCCATGGTGGATAAGGTAATCAAGATTGAAGTTAGTCCAGGGAAAGAATTGAATGTCAGCAGTGCTTTATCACCACCACACCAGAAAATTGTACTGAAGTTATTGCAGGAAAATCAACAAGAATTTGCTTGGGACTAATCATACATGAAAGGACTAGATCCTAAACTCTGCACTCATAAGATCTACATCAGTCCTAAATATAAACCTGACTGTCAACCTCAGAGGAGAGTCAACCCAGTCTTGAGGGATATAGTTAAGAATGAACTACAGATTTTGTTAAACACTGGTTTCATCTACCCTATCTTTGATAGCCAATGGGTTTCACCCTTAGTTATAGTACCAAAGAAGGGGGAAAATGGATATTTTGTGTAGATTACATGGAGCTCAATTTAGCCACTAAGAAAGACCATTTTCCATTGCCATTCATAGATCAAGTTCTTGATAATCTAGCTAGAAAGAAATATTTTTCTTTCTTGGATGGTTTTAGTGGTTACAATCAGATACAAATAGCTCCCAAGGACTAGGATAAAACAAACTTCACATACCCATGGGGAACATTTTCCTACTCAGTCTTACCTTTTGGCTTTTGCAATGCTCCAACCACATTCCAACGAGCTGTCATAAGTATTTTTTCTGATATATTTGCTGACTGTATGGATATTTATATGGATGATTTCACTGCTTATGGGAACACTTTTGATGAAGCTCAGGAAAATTTTCAAAAGGTCTCAAGTGATGCAAGGACTACAACCTTTCTTTAAATAGTGAGAAATGTTTCATGATGATGGAGGAGGGTGTTGTATTAGGTCATTTCATTTCATCAAAAGGCATTCAAGTGGACCCAACAAAGATTGAGGTAATCAGTACCTTGCCCACACCAGAAAATTAGAAGGATGTATGGAGTTTTCTAGGGCATGCCAAGTATTATAGAAGATTTATAAAGGATTTTAGTCAGCTTGCTGCACCTCTTTATAACTTATTAAAAAATTATTCTGAATTTTCTTGGGACTCTGAGTGTAATAAGTCTTTCCTTCAGCTTAAGGAGGTTCTCACCACAGTGCCAGTTTTGAGAGGACCCAATTGGGGCTTGCCTTTCCACATTCATACAGATGCCTCAGACTATGATATAGGTGCATTACTTAGCTAGAAGGTAGACTCAATTGTGCATGCTATTTATTTCATCAGTAAAAATATGCAAGGTGTGGAGTTCAACTACATAGTAACTGAAAAGGAACTGCTTGCAGTTATCTATGCACTGAATAAATTTAGGCACTATATTACTGGGTATGAAATATTTGTTCATATTGATCACTCCACCATTAAGTATTTGATGAACAAACCTGCCATATCTAGAAGATTGGCTTGCTGGTTTTTTCTTATGCATGAATTTGATATCACTATAGTTGACAAGCCTAGCAAGGCCAATGTCGTAGCCAAATTTCTCTCTCGGTTGCATTCCTTGATGATCCTACAACCACTAATGATAGTTTTCTAGATGAACACCTCTTTCTATTATCAGCACAAAATCCATGGTATGCTGACATTTCTAATTACCTAACCACAGGTAAGATGCTAGCTCACTTCTCTACTAAAGAAAGGAAGCTGTTAATTGAAACTAGCTTTAACTATTCTTGGATTTTTGGATTTATGTTTTATACTAGTCCTGATCAAGTAATGCGTAGATACATAAGGGAAGATGAAACATATGATATCTTAAGGGCATGTCATGATGAGCCATGTGGAGGTCATTTTGTAGCCAAGAGGACAACATTCAAAATCTTGACTATCAGATATTACTAGCCAAGTTTACAAAAAGATGCAATTCGGTACACAAAGAAATGTGATAAGTGACAATGCATGGGGTGACCCACTAAATTAGATGAGATTCCCTTGTAGCCTCAGGTAGTTTTAGCACCCTTTGATAAATGGGGGATTGACTTTGTGGGTCCTATTCAACCAGCTTCACAAGGAAATCCTATATTCTAGTCTGTAGCGATTATGTCATTAAGTGGGAAGAGGCTAAACCTATGAAACATCTTAGGGATAAAAATGTTGCCAAGTTCCTATATGAATTTATTTTCACAAGATTTGGTGTACCTAGGGAGTTAAAATCTGACCAGGGAGCTCAATTTACTTCAAATCTGATAGTTGCTTTGATGGAAGAATATAAAATTCAGCATGGTAAATCATCACCTTACCACCCCCAAGCCAATGTCCAAGTAGAGGTTACTAACAGAGAGCTGGAATCCATTATTACTAAGACAATAGCACTCCATAAAAAAGATTGGGCCACATGACTTCTTGAAGCTCTCCAGGCTTATAGAACCACCTAGAAATCTACAATGGGCTTCTCTCCTTTCAAATTAGTCTATGGTAGGTCAGCTGTCATGCCTATGGAATTTAAACATAAGACATTAAGGATAGCCTTGGAGCTTGGTCTAGATCTTACTTCTACATAACATGAATGTATTCTAAGTTTGAATGGACTTGATGAATGGCACAAATTTGCATTAAATAATATAGAACTGGTCCAGCAACAATAGAAGTAGTGGCACAATAAGTTTATCAAAGATAAAATGTTTGTTGTCAGT
The DNA here is from genome assembly GCA_027943335.1 of Chamaecyparis obtusa. NCBI lineage: Eukaryota > Viridiplantae > Streptophyta > Pinopsida > Cupressales > Cupressaceae > Chamaecyparis > Chamaecyparis obtusa. The sequence continues at coordinate 1,027,423 of BSBK01000561.1, forward strand.
GACTAGGAGCTTTTTTATGATTCTCAGTATCAACACAATCTAGGGAAGTTTCAAACTCGCTGGTTGGGACCGTATGAGATCATTGTTGTGTTCTCAAATGGAGTGGTTCAATTATCTATTGTTGATCCTATACACTTCAAGTTATTGGTTAATGGAAAAAGGCTGAAACTATACCACAAGCTGTAGAGAAAAGTAGAGTTCCTGCAATAGTTCTCTTCCATTGATGGTGACATTTCTCCTGCAGCATTTAGAAGTGAGCCTTCCGCTCATTTAAGTTCTTCTCTTTAAAAGTTCTCTTCACCTCATAATAAAAACTTTCTTCATGAAAGTACTTTCTTCGTAATAAATTCCATCTCATCACTTCTAGTCTTTTCACCCATCCACCTCATCATTCACCACCAATGGATGATGATAGGCGCTGCCCTCAACAATTTCTCAAGTTTGTACACTATTGGAGATATTAATTTTCTAATTTGTTTTTCAAACTTCTAGCTGTGCCTCGTCACATGTGCAATTGTAGGACCAATTGCCTAATTAAGTTGGGGGGAGATATATAATTTTTGTTTTATGTGTTTATAAAATCATTATTTTTGATTCTTTTAAACCTTACCTGTACTTTTACAAACTTCTTGCCAACTTTTTCTTTGAGTGATGTGACTACCTTGAAGGAGCTATTATTTTGTAACATGTAAAGGTGGCTAGTACGAAGTCTATGAAGTAATCATGAATAGTTAATTCATGATATATTTTAGATTTGAAAACATATTTCCTTAAGTGCTTGCATTTCTAAAATTCCAAAACTTTTTGTATTTGAATTTTCCTGAAGCTTACCATTTCAAGAATTCCTGGCTCAATCCTTGTAGTTTGTTTGGATTTTCTATAACATTGTTTTGAGTAGTCTGATAATATAAAGATGGGAGGAGATCTCATCCTTTGTGAGCCCACAGTGCATGATATTTTATTAAATGATTAAGCATGTATGCCATATTTCCAAAGCAGAGGGTGGAATGATTATATTCATAGACTCACCAGATGGGATGGTGAGGTAGCATTATAGTTCTTAAGCACACTTAAGGAAGGAGTGGCCATAGTTAAAGGACTAAGGGTACAATTTACTCAAGCAATTGTGGCTGACATTATGGTTCTATCGTAGGAAGGAGAAGAGTTCTCAGAAAACCTTGATCCAACAACATCTAGGGTATAGTTTACTCTGCACTCAGATCCCCCATTGAATATTAATAGGAAGTAATGTATGCATAGGGTATCTCTTCCAGAACCCTTTAGGTACTGTGCATTCCACATTATCAAATACTTTACTTGTGAAGGATGATAGACATTCTTATATTTTGTTCACTTTAAGTTCTTAAGCTATTTGCGACATGATAATCGACCTATTAATGTACAAAATTTCATGTTCAATATTTTGAAGAAGAGAGATTCTCTGGTGCAAGAAAGTAATCTTAACACTATCTCTCATCACTTCTTAATTAAGTTAATTATTTAAAAGGATTTGAGAGAAAGTTCAGGGATGTTGTGGGAAGCTTTTCTATTAGAAGGATTTAAGGAACAAACCCTATGGCCTATAGGGAAAAGAGTTGGAAAAAGGGTTCAAACTAAACATGGGGTCAATAAAATCATTGTGGAACTTGAGCCAGAGTCTTCCTTAAGGAGAAGGTCTAGGTTTAAGACCCCTGTGAGTTCCCCTCAGTTCTCTACTTATGGGTTAGCTCAGAATGAGGAAGAGGAGAAAACCTCTATAGAAAAGACTACTCCCTCATCAAATAGGGTTTCCTAGAGGAAAGTAAGTAAAGGAAGAAAGACTATCCCCAATTCTTGTCAGGAGACAAAAGAGTGATCTCCTGTAGCTTCAGTCACTTCTAGAAAGTGAAAAATTATTGAAAAAGAAGCAGAAACCCCATTGAGAAGGAGTGGAAGAAGGAAGCAAAATGTGTCCATGAATATACCACTAACAAGGTCAATTGTTGAACTTGAAGTCTCTAAGCCAAGGAAAGAGGAACCTAGAAATACTCAACAAGATTTCCCTAAGAAGTTTCCTGAGGCTGAAAAAGAAGAGTTTCCTATGGGGCAAATGAATAAAGAATGCATAATAATTGGAGATGATTCTAGTTCCAACGAGTAGGCTTATAGGTTCCAAAGAAGAGAGTTATCTTCCAAAGCTCCTTAGACAATTGATAACTTTAGTGATTTATAAAATGATGTAATGTAAGAGGAATGTTATGAAGAAGAAGAAGATGTACCAAAATTACCTCCTGCAATAGCAGGGGAGAAGTTTTTCAAAGAGAACCTCGATGTTAACATGAATTTTGTCAATAAAATAGTGGAGCAGATATTGAGTGAGGGTTTGGACACATTGGCTTCTACTGTGAAACAATGTAGTAATGTAGAGAGATCTATGGTGGTGTAGACAGATCCCACAAAAGAAATGAGTTTGAATAATTGTAAGTCCCCTATTTCACATTCAGTAGGAAACCCTTGTGTCAATATAATGTTAGAAGTTTGTTGCTCCATGTCCTTGTTTTTTGTTATTTTCTAGTTGTCTACACAATTAGTTACAGAGAAGGAGCAATGGAAGAAACAAAAGAAATAATTGAATAGGGTCATTGACTGACATTATCAAGAAGCCCTTGAAAAAGAAGAAGTGGAGCAACTTCATGAGAAGATCAATAAGGTAACATCCCTTATACTTGAGCTAATGAGCTGTAGATCTCCATCTACTGTGTATGCCATATTTCTTAAGGAGAAGCTTCTGAATTACTAAATGAATTGCATAATGGGTGATAGGTCTCCATTTTTGAAAGAACCCCTTGAGTTTTCCCAAGCTTTTCATAACTCTCCTACAACCATTAAAAATTTGTTTTGTGAGATTTTTCTCCACAATCTTGCAGTCCCTAATGTTAGAGTTTAGAATCCCTTGTTGTATGTTGGAGATATCCAACTGAGAGACCTCATGTCATGGATTCAAAATGAAATCAGTCAAGAATCCCAAGAAAAGGTGTATAGGGAGTTGGAGGAAGAAATTCATCTCTATCTAAGACTAGAGGCCAAGGACCCTAAAACCTGTTACTATGACTAGTTAAGGATTTCTCCTTTAGATTTAGGGAGTACATTCATTTACCCTCTTTGAAATGCATATTTTTATGAATATGTTCAGATGGCTAAAGTTGAGTTTCCAGAAGCTATGAAATCCATTCAGTGGTGATGGATCAGTTTGACTAAGGAATTAAGGAATAAGGAGCCACATTCACCTCTTAACTGTAGTATGGAAAACATGCATGCTCCATGGTACATTTACTTGGGAAGAGTAAGGCAGAGTTTTTGGATTCCTCTTACATTTCAGCTACCCTTACTCATTTCCCCTTTGTTGGAAAACTCAGAAATCTTAGAAGATTATGATATGGAGGGGGAAGTGAATAGGTGGGAGAAGCACAAAGAGACCAAGGGATTTTACTGGAGCTATGCAAAAGGGGGCAGTGGTAAAAAATCAGCTGCAGATTACTAAATGACAACAAGGCTCAAAAACTTTATGTTTGGTGTGAGACCAACAAAAGGTCAAGCTGGGGGGAAATGATGAGCCCAGTTTATGGCTATTTAGTTTATGTTTTTTTGGTTAAAACTTGAGTATTTCATGAGTTTTTCATAGACGCTATTCAAACTTTCTATGTTCTAATGCTATGCTTATGTGTGTATTTTGATACTCTTAAGATTGAAAGAATATGTTCAATATATATATGTATTGTATGGTTATGTAGAATGAAATCTGGTATTCTTTCCATTCTACATTAATGGGGTAGTGTCTCATGTAGCCATGTGATGAGGACAATGCTAGAGTAGGAAAACTTATTGTGAATCTTTATCTTGGGTATGTGTTGTAGTTTTTGTGTGCACGCTAATCTCTTGTAGGAAAGGATGAGTTAGTAGGCAAGGAAGACTCAACATCAGCAAATGAAGTGGCATCATCAAGACAAATAACTATTTTCAAGGTTCATAATGATTCCACCATTTCCACTCGGTAGCGATTTCTGTTGTAGATTGGGTCAATTCAACTCATGACTATTTTGGAGGAAATCTAGTAGTCATGTGTTCCTATATACCTATCATAGTTAAATGCAACATACTCCTACATTAATTGATGTTGTTTCTTTTGTATCAGGAACATTTTCATATCTATGAGTTGGAGAATCCTAGTCTTTAGTAGTTCTATTTTAAGTTGTTGATAAATAAGTTGGAATTCATGATTCTTGGTTAGTTAGTTTTTTAGGAAATCCTTTTTGTAATCCAGCAAGTAGTGAATACAACTTTGTTACTACATCTTGTACTTATGTTTTTATGAATGAATGAATGAAATTTCTAGATATTAACCTTTGAGTTTTTAGTCTATTCACTCTTTAGTGGGGGACCACATGGAAGGTGAACTTAGTTCATGATTAAGTAAGAATTAGTCTTAAGTTTTCTTGAAGTATTTAATACTTTGTTGCTCCTACAACTACTCGGTAACAAAACCATTGGTTGTTCCCTGCAACATAGATGCATAGCTAGTTTACTATTTTAAGCATTATTTTAAGCTTTAGGTTAAGTTGTTATTCTGATTCTTAATATCTAGATTTCCTGTAGTATTTCCCTTACTTAAGTTGTGACAACTTTAAAGATGGACTAGAGCATATACTTTGCAGACATCATTTCAAGTTTACGTTCCCGGGGTGATAAATCTAATGAGTTCAGTATGCTATTTTAAGCATGATACTGGATACTATTTAATATAGAATCATTGTAAAAGGATGTCTAATCCTTATTCACTAAGGTAATATATTTACCAGTCACATATTATAAATTGCATTCTGAAAAATATAAAATAAAGCATATAGGAGATAGAATCATATAGATTTGTATATCATAGAAAAACACCTAAAACATGAGGTCCAACACATAATGACATCATTTAAAGTAATTGTACCAATTGAGTATCAAAGTCTATGGTATCATCATCATAAAACATCAAAAAATCAAAGTCTACAGTATCATCATTATAAAACACTTGGAAATCAAAAGTCCATCAAAGTATCAATAGGTATCAACACATAACATAAAGAACATCAATTGATCAAAAGAATAGACCAAAGTCCAATGTCTTGATATAAAAAATGGGGTTATCATGTACATCAATGAATAAATAATATATGTCAGATCATTATAAATCAACTCCTACAGCTACCAACAACATCAGCACCATCAAGACCACGGTCACTATCAGGAGGTCTCCTAGAACTAGCCTATAAACCATGCTGACTCATAATAGCCATGAAGGTCTACATCATTGAACTTATTTGAGTAACCTATTGTCTCATTTGTAGCATCTTAGACTATAATGATCTGACATTTGAGGCTAAGGTTGGTGCAGGAGTTTGAGCTGGAACCTATGTCGGGGGAGTTGGTGGAGGAGAAGTAGAAGAAGATGGAATGGATAAAGATGGAATGAAAGAAGAAGAAGATGGATGAGATGAAGAAGATGGAATAGAAGAAGTAAGATCCTATACCGGAGGAGCTTGTGGAATAACCTGTGGCATGGCCTATGGAGGAGGAGCCTATGCTGGTATAACTTATGCTTGACCTAGAAAAACATGTACTACTTGAGCATCCATGTATCTCTGATATTAGACCCTATGATAGCCCCATCTAGTTATAAGATTCAAAAAAACCTGATGCAAAACCCTATCCACACTAGTACCTGGATCTCTAGTAGGACCACCTGTCATCTATACACCACCACCCCTAGGAGGAATGGGTGCAACAAAAATCACTGGGATCATGACTCTACCTCCTCTACCTACTTGACCACCTGGTCATCCCTAATGAGCCCATCTCCTACCATCACCACCTCCATCCCCATCCCCATCATCATCATCTGAATCCTCCTCAATCCCTGGTACCTACTCTACTAGATCTGTGAACCTTGGAAAATGGTTCTATGTGAACCAATCTGCATACTCATCCATCATCCTAGCATCTATCACATGGTTTCTCATGTCCCGTGATAGGTGAGCTAGCTACTCTACCTCCCACCAAGCTGTCCTATAATCAATCTGGGGCCCCCATAGTGATGTCTCCACCTGTACCAAGGCATACATAGCTAAACCCTAAGGCATGCCCTATGTATGACCATACTCTTGTAGCACTTGAAGGAAGCATAATCTCTTAATGATGTACAAAGTGTGTCCTATCATCTATTGAGGAGAACACATGACATGAAGCTCTAAAGCATCCTCTAGCCAAGCCTCAAAACTAATATATGGTTTCCAGATGACCTGATCTACATCATCAATCATACGACGACACCAGTAATCCAACTTGCCCAAATGGGCTTGCACCACCATGCCTTCATACATCTAGGCAAACGGCCACCCAAGATCATGGTGCCTAATAGAAATGGGCTTAGTAACTAGGATGTGCTCCCATGTCCATAGCTGAAGCAAAATAACCCTAGGTGACAAAGTCACCCCGTGATGGTATACCACATGATGTAGCTAATGGTATAACTACACTAAAACATAAGTACCCCAATCAAACCATTGGGGTTGAGCCATCAGGTCCTCCAAAATGTGCCCCCAACCAACTGCGAAGCCATGCCCTCAGCAATCAGGCACAATGAAACCCCCAATAAGAGAACCTAAGATAGTAGGAAGAACTAGGAAAGATGAGAACTATGCCCACTAGATATGGTCATCACCAATCATTGAGTCTTGTAACACCCATTGGCACGCTATACCGTCATATACCTAATCATAAAATACCAGCTCTCCATGTGTGGGGATTGTTGTCACTAAGGATTGCACCCAATTTGCTAAGTGTTAAAACCCAACAATCTTGTGAAACATGGGACTACTCTTAGTTTGTGGGTTACCGAGTAGACCTCTAGATTGGGGGTTGACTTCCCCTTGGATCACTTAAAACTGACTAAATTTTGAGGAAAGGGAGAGAATGCATGAAATAAATAATTGAAATTGAATTGAACTAGGTGATCCACCAAATTTAATAGAAGATCCACAACTAAATTAAGCTTACTTCAACAACAAAAACAAAACTGCACTTCACAACTTGATTCTACCACCTCAAAATCTTTAGAAAAACAAGGTACTTGAAATACAGAGAAGGGAAGATGTTTCCACAATTTTGATATTAGTTGTACATGAATTAACACTACAAAGCCAAGAAATTTTTTTGAACATTCAATTGGATCAACATATAGACTAAGGATAAAATAACATCACAATAATCCTGCACAAAATTTAATATGAAGAACTCTAAAATTGTAGGGAACAAGAAGGATCAATTTGTATTGCTGAAAAGAAGCTAAGTACAAGATGTGTCTCTCAGAGCTACAACACTCATATCAAATAGAAAAAGTGAAGAGCTAACCTCAATCACACAAGTGAGAGGTATATAAAATGAGGCAAAAATGATTCAACATTGAAGCCACCTCAACCTCCTAAAAGTGGAAAATCCCTCAAAATAGGCCCATGAGGCTGCCTCATAAACTCAGATGCCAGATTCTTGAGTTTATAGGGGGTAGTGGAAATTTTGACTCCTAGAATAGGTAGTCAAACAAAGACCACTTTGACCCCCCTAAGTCATTCAATAACAGTATTCTGATGATGGTTTATAAAATACCATCACCAGAATTTACAATGGAAATAAATGACCTTCACATTTATATTTCAAAATTAACCCTTATGCCAAAATATGTGGATTTAAAATAGTTCTCAACCTAGTATTAAAAAAGGGGAAAACATATTTTTAAAGAATTTATATCTTTATAAAAACCCACATATAACAAAAGGCACCCAAAATAAAACAATAAAACTTGACCCTTAAAAGGGGAGATATAAGATTAATCCATCATTCATATCAAAACCCCTTCAAAGGTGAAGAAGCTGCTAGCATTCTGACTTTCCATCTTGGCATCTGGCAAGTTTCCATCCTCTATTGGCAGTTTGACATCTGGTTTTAGAAACATCTAATCCTCAGCATCCTGCAATGTGTTGATCAAGGTAGGCACTTGGCTTTCTTTCATTGTTCTCCATTTGGTTTCAAGGGCACTGTGATATGCTTGTTTTTTCTCTACTGTATCAGTCCTCTACATTTGAGGGCACAGCTGTGAATACCTTCTTTGTTTGGATTATTTCATGCTATTGATGTTTACTTTCATGGCAATCTCCTCACTTCCATGGGCACTGTTTAGCCAATATAGTGTAAAGCATGGAGGGCATGTTTGTTTATTCACTAGCATGTATGAGACTAGGGAATGGTTTGTACCCTCTATATTTAATGACATTGTGTCTTTGATCAGCTCATGAATCTTTATGTTATTGATGTTTACTATCATTATTATGCTTGGTTTTTCAAATTATTCAAATCTCATGCACTACCTGTGAGCTAGGGCATACTATCTTATTGAAATGCTCTGTGTTTTAATATGCTATAACTTTTTCATCTTGCGGAGCTCGTGAGTTATGTATGCTTATGATGGTATTATCTTTGCTACTTTAGCTGTCTCCTGTGAATTCAATTCCATCATTTTTTGATGCTATGCTTTTACACATAGCCCACTGTGGCACCATCCTATTTTATTAGTTTGACTCTCTTTGAGGCCAAGGGCATCACTTGCTAATGAGGGTCGAGCCTCCTGTTGCTCTCATGGTGCATTCATTTGAAGCTTTTCCAGCCTAAGATCCACTGTATATGCTCATGAAAACATCTCCTTCTATTTGATTTTCAAAGAGGCTCATGACCCTTGGATAGGACATCCATGTGTATTTATTTTAACTAGCCTGTGACTGATCTTGTGCTACTGTAGATTACATATTAGATGAGGGCACTATTTCTTGAGGGTTCACTATTATATTTGACTAGTGCTTGCTCATTACTTGACTATTTTTCAATGCATGATATCATGCAAAACCCACAGGTTAAGACTAGGGGCATCATTTTGCTGGTGTCCATGCTATTTTGGGGCCCATGAGTTGGGGCTACTATTGTGATGTTCATTGTCAGTGCCAGCTTGCGAGTTGTGTATGCTATGTAGCATCTTTCTATTTCTCGCTGGCATCCACACTGTATATTTATTATGCTTGATCTTAGCATGTGAAGGTTTGGTGAGCTCGATCTCCATGCATGAATATGTTATCTACTGGTATCAAATCCTTGTTGTTTTCTATCTCCTTCATGCTTACTATTGTATATATATGCCAGCTCATGAATCCTTTGTTGATTATTTGTTATTGATGTCATGATGCTGAATTATCTTGATAGACTGTGAGCCCATCTTGAATTGGCATGTTGACTCACAGTATATCAAGCCCGCTAGTTTCTCCATCACTATATTAGACTGTGGTGTTATGCTTGGTGACCATCCATATTAAGGCTGCAATGGCACGATGACTATGTTTTCATTATCTTTCATGGGCCCGTACACTATAGAGAAGGATCTCATCAGTTCAATGTACCATGAACTATAGGCTATTGGTATCACCATTTTGTATTTGATTCTTAGCATGTGCTATTATGGATGCTCATGAGATGTCAATGCTATCTTTATGTTGGTACTGCTCTTATTGGCTAGACCATTGTTCCCTCTTCCATTTTCATCACTTGCTATTACATGAACCCTATGATGGTTCCACTTTCATGCCCGAGCTTCTTTGGGGTCTGCTACCTATAGGTGGTTAATGCCTAATTTTTCTTAGCATAGCTAATGTAAATATCAACACCATCTCATATTGATGCACTGTTGGTAACTAGCATTATGTTATTTGGTTGCTACTCACTTTCATATTGAGGCTGAAGACTAATTATGCAACATTGATTTAGTGATTTTTTACTTGGTACCATCATTTTGATTTATCATGTCATGCCATACCATCAATGTACTGAATGCAGATTTGAAGCATTTTATGCTGTGGTGTATCCTTCCTTAGTGTATAGATTTGTGTACCTTTAACATTCTAATGATGAATGCCTCATGAATGTTAGTTCCCTTTGACCATCCTCCATTTGATTTATCTTTGTGACTCTTGAGTGTCCCATTGATATTGCATCATCCAGTTGTTGCCTTGGTGATCATGGGTGTTCTTGGTTTGTGATACAGTCACTGTCAAGGAAATTTAAGGTTTTCCTGGCATAGCCTGCATCACAGGTTAAGGTCATTCATCTGGATCCGAACATCTTGCCATTTTTGTTATTGTTTAGACAATCATAGAGCTTTGAGGGTGATCTCTATTGGGAACACCACCCTCTAAGCCCCTTGATTATCTAAATGGGGAAAACAACACTGAATCAACTTCTTCTATATCTACACATGGAAAACACAAGTTAGTGAAAATATGGTATCTCTTTTATTCCTGCAGCCTCCTTAATGCACATTCCCTGAGCACAACCCTTCCTAGAGGTGTATGATTGAGTGCATATATGCATGTCTATAAATATTATGGTACCATACATTATTTAGATCCATTGGATCTAACCCATTTCCTTCTCTCTTCTCTATAGGTCCCGAATCTCAAGAGCACATGGAAACACTGTGGATCAAGACCTCATTACCAGGCAATGTATGGTACCCTTGTATTTACATAGATCATTTTATGTATGTCTGCACTCATTTATGCAATTCTAATAATGGCTATGATCATGACCTATTTGAGCTTAGATAGATGGTCTTCTCAGCTCTTTCCTTTTATAAAACACACTCTAAACATTGGTACATACACATGTAATGCTTAGATGTAGATAATTTCTTTCTCTTTCATGTACCTTACATTGAAATGAACACAAATTTTAAGAAAGACCACTAATAATTCAAACTAGGGTACAATAGTCTCACTTAGTAATTAGGCCTCCAAAGATGAGTGAAAATAATGATAACAGGGATACAGAGGATGTGATACACATCCTCAGGAGTGATGGTCATCTCTCCCATAGGTAGATAGAATGTGTTTTGGTTAGAGTGCCACCTCTCAGCCATAGTGGTAATGAGTCCTTGATTCACTTAGAATTGAGGTAGGACAAATAAAAAAAATAGACCGCATCTACCAATATGTCGGCGATCTGCACTGCTCAAATCATCAATCATCTAGAAGGGTAGAGGATACAAACCTCTAATAGAAAGTGAATTAAGCCCGGCCTGTAAAAAGAAAGTTTAAATCACATTAGTTTTTGAAAACAATATCTTTTGAATCATCCTAAGTCAATCAAACATTTAAAAATTATCAAACCACAATCAACTTTCCCGAATCTATTCAAAGAGGATGGAAAATTTATCATCATCCATCATCTAAATTGAGATTGAAAAATAAAAAATTCAAACTAAATTGACTCAAACTGACATCCTATGACTTGCTACCAAATTAGGTTTATTACCTAATCCAATCAACTGATTGACGACATTGGACGGTTCAAAAAATTGACTTAGTCATTTGCATCTCTACCAAATAGGGTGAAAGTGCTATTAAAATGTTTAAAAGTGCAAAAAGGAAAAAGCGCAGCTAAAAATATTGAAAGTGCAAGTAAAATATGAAAAACATTGTTATAATTTATAAGCGCTAAAATACTTTGTACATGCTAAAAGAAATGAATGTACGCACTATTTAAAACATCAAAAGCACATTTGAAATTGTACGCGCTAGAGAAATTTATAAATGCAAAAAGACCCATAAGTTCTATGTGTGTATGCGCTATTAAAAGATACAAAAGCGCTAATAAAAATTGCAAAAGTGCTAAAAGGGAGGTGTACGCGCTAAAAGAATGATTAAAAGTGCTATTTAATTTGAAAAAAAAAAGAAAAAAGAGGGTTTTACCTAGAAAGATTCAATTTTTTTCTATTTAAATCCATTAAATTTACAAAGCGAGTTGATCAAGTACATATCGAAGGTCCATAGGTCGATGGCCGCAGATACCGACTCCCTCACTCAAATTGGTGCTCACAAATCAGGATAACCATGTTGAATAGCTCAGAGAAGTCAGAGAGAAAAAGTTAAAAGGCAAAGTGAAAATGAATAGTGAAAATGACTTTTACCCCTATATATAGGCCATTTTGACCTAAAAAGGGCATCTTTGACCAGAAAGTGACCAAGGACCCAAAATTTTCACCAATTTTGCAAAATCAGGGGCATTTGTCATCAAACAAATACAAATTCATTATCGAAAATGAAATTGAAATTTATTATAAATTGAACTAATTAATGCAAAATGACCTAGACCGTCATTTTTTTTAACAACAATCAAATTTCATTTTATTTCTGAGTGGCATACACTCAGATAATTAGGAACAACATCAGTATCATCAAATCAGGGGCATGACCATCAAATTAAAGCGTAATCTTTTATCAGAAACTTTTTCACTTATCAATCAAAAGGGGCATCAAATATTGAATCAGATCAAACTAGGTACCATATCAGATAATTATCATCAAATAGACCACTAGGACATCAAATCCAATCAAACTTCATTAGAATCTTCATCTTATATCGAACATTGAAACCGACCATTCAGGAATTTACATCAATGAATTAGGACATTCTTTGGATCAACACACTTTGCATGTCGACTCAAAGAGGGGCATTTGTAATCACCTAAAATTGGACAAGATCGATCAAGTGAACAATCAAGGCAAAAATTAGAGCAATTGAATCAAATCAAGCATTTATGAAAGCAAAATTCAAATCAAGCCATATATCAAATCAATTAAAAATCAAAAGTCATAAATTCAACTTAAATAAAATAAAACATGATAAATCAATAAATTGTGTAATTAATCTAATTAATTACATAGTTTTCTTAAATCAAATCAACCCATTCAAGGGGTACACATGGCTAAAGATTTTAATTAAATTCAATTAATTAAATCCTATTTTTCCCTCAACCATAAAATAGGAGAAAATTCATCAACCAATAGGATTTAAGGATGGAGCTCACATGGATCAAGCCTAAATCAAATCTCAATCACTCACTTGAAGAATGCATCTTGTCCACTCATTTTGTCCTTTGGTCCCAAGATTTGAGGAAAAAATATTTAAATGGTCTCCAAAGGTGGAACCATGGACTTAACCCTCACCTAATCATGATCAAATCAACCACACCCCCTACCCTTGCCAAAATCTATAAAAGCAAGGCATAATTTAATCAACAATCAACCACAAATCTGAGAATAGCATCAAACCTCTTACAATTTATAGCTAGAAATGAAAATTTAGGACTAATTAAGGCTTAATTTCATTTGGAATTGAACTTAGTTTCTTTATCATTCATTCTCATTTTTAGGACTGTCACTAATAGAAGCTTGCTGAGAGCTTTGCATTAGCATCCCTAAATATAGATCCATAGAGTGCTTAATTTTCAATTATTTGTTTAATTAGATTGCTATGTCTGGTAATTTAGTTGTTATTTTAACTTATTGATGATACTAACCCTATGAAGGTACTTTTCCTACTACACAATACAAATATCAAATGATGATAATAATATGATAAGATAAAATAAGACAAGATGACAACAATGATAAGATGACACTAAATGATCTATAAAAATGTATTTTGATATAGAATGGCCATTTACAATGGACAAATGAATAAACTAATAAGACAAAATAAGATGATGATGATGAAATATATGTAATAAATATTGCATAACTAATTATGATAATTGATAAATGATGAAAATTGAATATGCATAATTTATAGCGCAATATGAAACCTATGTTTTTTTATGCCAACTATTTGCAATTTTAATAACAATATGTTCGACACAAGAAGAATAGACAAAGAAACTAGATGAGCTTATAAGTAAGAAGTCCTACAAAATCTTATAAAAGTAGCACTATATACAAGAGGATTTTAATTAAATGCAAAATGAAATATGAATATCTCCACAACTTCATGAAACATCTTAGATCATGGTAACTGAAATTTATTTATCATCATTGAGCTCGTTATGTTCAAGAAAATGTAAGCATCATGGTATAATTAAACCAATATGACCTGAGCACTTCTTACATGGAGTTTAATATAGAAAACTCAACAAGAATCTAAGTATAATTAAATTGAGATGACTTGAGTTTTTCTTGCATAACAAATAAGGAATATTCTCCCCTACATCAGGGAACAAATATTTGGAGTCGAGGTATGTGTGGCACATCACTATTAATAGCATTTTCATATCAACATAAATTGTATGAGTCAATGCTTATGAAATTTATGAAGGCGCTTATGGACAAACACCCCAATTACTTGTTCCTTCAACTTCATTGGAAAATATTCCACAAACAACAATCAAAGAAAAAGTATCATGCTCTATCCCAGCTATTCTAATCAATGACGTATGGGAGTTTTAAACTCATTTCAAGGATATCCCAGAATAACATAGGAAACATGATAATAATGAAATAAAAATATGAATGCATAACCTATAAAAATCATTCTAACATGCTTTCTATGAATACACATTTCTTTTCCAAAATATGTTATTAAGTTTGTTGAGTAGATTAGATGATGTGTAGATGTTTCAAATGTATAGGTAAGAAATCACATTTGATAGATATATCACATGTTATGAGTCATTATCAAGATATCATTGTGTAGGAGCATTTGATTATGTTTTTTTATCTAATGAAAATACTCTAGTTTGTCCTCTATGAGTCATGACTATCATAGATCCACTTCCCAAATTAGGTCAAGGACATGCCCCCAGCTAGGTGATGGACTGACTTATTATGGGTGAAGAAAGACACACAAACTATGATGAAGACAAAAATGCTAGACTAAGCTATGGTGGGGGTTTTATTATGGATTTATACATTGGATGGGATGCTATGGGCTAGCCATTTTATTGTGGATATATATAATGGGCAATTCACTAGAAGAATCCTAATAAAGAGAGGAGCTAACCTATCACAAATGGTGCCTGTTTCCAGGTTTTCACCACATGTTTTTATTGTAGTTTTCTTTTGATTTTTTTGTTGTATTTTTATGTTTTATTTATATACATATCCCTTGCATTGGGATTTTAAGCATAGAACTTCTTAAGGTGCATATTATTGAGGGGCTCATCTAAGAGATCACCCTCAAATGTAGATAGTTGATAAGCCCCTAAGCCATAAACTGTTGTAATCACAAAAGGACCCAAGCATTTGGGGTCAAACTTCCCCTTCTTCTTATGATGCTGCTGATTTTTGCAATTCTCACGAAGGACTAGATCACCCACTTGGAAGTCTCTAGGCTTAACTTTACTATTATACTAGCGAGATATCCTTTGGTGATAAACCTTCAAATGATCAAAGGCTCATTGATACCATACATTGTTTAGATCCATTAATTTCATCCAATAATTCCAATTTAGTTAAGTGTGCCACTCTATACTCTTCATCGGGAATCAAGTCTCTTAGGGATACACGTAAAGAAGGTAACTCAACCTCAAGGGGCAGGACAACTTCAGAACCATAGACAAGGGAATACAGTGTAGCTCCAGTAGGTGTACAGATGGAAGTATGATAAGCCCATAAGGTAGGATTCAATTGGATATACTAGTCACGACAAGCATCATTGACAGTCTTTTGAAGTATTTTAACAATGGTTTTATTAGATGCCTCAGCTTGGCCATTGGCCTAGGGATAATAAATAGTGGAGTAGTGATGGGTGATGTGGAATTTTTCATATAGCTCATCCATTTCCTAATTTTGGAATTGCTTCCCATGATCAATAATAAGATGCTTATAGATACCACATCTATAAATGATATAATTAAGGATAAACATGGATATTTGTTTGCTAGTGGCAGTGATCAATGGAACAACTTCAATCCATTTGGTAAAATACTCAGCTGCAGTGATAATATACTTATGGCCATTAGAAGATGGAGGGTGAGTTGCACCCATAAGGTTGAGTCCCCATTGACTGAATGGAAATGTGGTTGTGAAAGGATGGAGCTCCTGTGCTAGTGCATGAATAAGATTTCCATGGATATGACATTTCTTGCATTTCCTAGCAAAGTGAAAGGAATTCATCTCCATAGTAGGCCAATAGTAACCCATACACATGAGATTCTTAGAAAAGAAAGGACCACTCAAATGTGTCTCATAAATACCCTTGTGGACATCTCATAAGGAAGTTTGAGGTTCATCATGTTTGAGACATCGTAAGAGAGTACCATCAAGACCTCACCGATATAGGGTGTCAAATATTAAGATATAGTGGGAGGCTTGGTGTAGAAAAGTATATTTTTTTGTTTCTAGATAGTTTGATTAGAATGGTATTATCTTTTAGGTAGGTATTTATTTTTTCATAAGTTAGGGATTCGTGTCCAATAATATGACTTATGATACTCATATCAAGATCATCATACATGGGATAAGTCAAAGATTCCACCAATAACTCAAAATGGGATTTTGTATCTTCTACATCAAATAGAGAAGCAATTGTAGCCATAGCATCTACAACCTTGTTATCATGTCTAGGAATTTTCTCAAAGGTAATTATTCAAAAATATTGCTTAAAGTCATCCACCATACATTTATATGGTAATAAATTGTCATCCTTAGTCTAATAATCATCATTTACTTCATTAATAATCAACTTAGAGTCTCCATAGACATTCAACTTTGTAACCTTCCATTGTAAAGCCATCTTTAGTCCTATCATCAATGTTTGATACTAAATTACATTATTTGTACAAGGAAAAAGCAATTTGTAAGACTTTGGTATTGTATACCCTTGTGGTGTAACAAACAACACTCTAGCTCTTGAACCATATTGAGTATATAATCCATCAAAATATAACTTCCATGTTTGTGTAGATAATGTCAAAATGTCTACATTTGGAAATTCTATATGTATAGGATGATCATCTTTCAGTGGTGCCTCAACTAATTGATTCATAAATTACTTGTCCTTTAATAGCCTTCCTATCCACATACTCAATATCAAATTCACTAAGCAACATAACCCACTTTGCTAATCTTCCTGCCATTGTTGTCTTGCTCAAAAGATATTTTAAAGGATCTATCTTTGCAATAAGCTTAATAGAATAAGATAACATGTAGTGTCACCATTTCTGTGAAGAAAAGACCATAGCCAAACATTCTTGTTCAATTGGAGAATAATTGAGCTCATATCCCATGAGAGTGTGATTGATGTAATATATAGATTTTTCTTTACCTTCTTGATCTTGTTGTGCTAGAAGAGCACCTAGAGAGGCTTCTATAGATGAAATATAGAGCAAGAGTGGCTTGCCGGGAATTGGTGATGTAAGAGTAGGTGGATTTGTCAAATATTGCTTGATCTTGTCAAAGGCTTCTTCACACTTATCATCACATTTAAATGAGATATATTTATGCAACAGTGTTGGAAGGGATGAATTTTGTCTTCTAGTTGAGAAACAAATATTCTAATTGACTGGAGTCATCCTTGTAAAGATCTTAGTTGACTGATATTTGTAGGGGAAGACATCTCCGTGATTTATTTGAATTTTTTTGGATCAACTTCTATGCCTTTAGCCGGACATTATACCCTAACAGTTTTCTTGATAGAACCCTAAATGCACACTTCTTTGGATTGAGTCTGATCTTGTATTTTTCCATTTGAGTGAATATCCTATCTAGCACTCTCAAATGACCTTATCTAGTTTTAGACTTTTCTAGGATATCATATACATAATCTTCCATTATAGTATGCATCATGTCATGGAAGATTGTGGTCATGGCCCACTGATAAGTTTCTCTAGCATTCTTGAGCCCAAAAGGCATGACATTCCAAGAGTATGTGCCCCAAGGACATGTGAAAGCAATTTTCTCCTGGTTTTCTGGTGCAATTTTGATCTAATTATAGCCATAAAATCCATCCATTAAGGATAACATCTCTTGATCGACTGTCAAATCAACTATGATATCAATGTTAGCCAATTGGAAGTCATCTTTAGGACAAGTCTTATTCAAATCTCAAAAATCTATACAGATCCTGATAGACTTGTCTGGATTTGATACTGGTCCAATATTTGAAATCCATTCAACATAATCAATAGCTCAAATGAATCCAACATCTAGGAACTTTTTCAATTATGCTTTCACAAGGAGTGTGATATGGGGATGCATCTTTCTGAGCTTCTTCTTGACTGGTTTAATCCTTGGTGTAATAGAAAAGTGATGCATAATAAGATTAGGATCTAATCCTGGCATGTCATCATAAGTCCAGGAAAATTTGACTTGTCTTTTCTTGAAAAATTGCAAAAATATTTCTCTTTCAAATTCTGTTAAAGATGCTGCTACTTGAAGAATTTACCTGGAATCCTCCATTCAAATGTTGAGAGGTAATTTTGGTTCAATAAGTATTGAATATTTCTCTCGATACATATAATTGGGGAGAGTTTCAATCCTTACATCTTTAGGTGCCTCGGAGATGTTTTCACCTTCATATATGTCTTTTCTTTTTACTTTTTCTGGATCTAATATTGCCACTGAGTGATTTTCACCATTAGATCTATTTATAATTTTTATATTTTTATGGTTGAAAGGATTGGAACACTCTCCAAAATAAGCCATGTCATTGAGTTCAATTAAAATCTTGACTTATGATCCCCTAGTGGTAGATGATCTCTGATTACAAGATAATCGATAATTGTGTCATCATTATGGAAAATGTTAAGTTCTAGATTATTAGAAGAATCCCATTCTATAAGCTCAGGATAGACGAGGGGTAAAGGATCATTCGGGTTGATATCAAAGGCAATAATGGTGTTTATGGAGAAATTATCAAGGTTTAAAATAGTATTGGCAAGGTATATTTCCATACTCTCATCTGAGTTATCTCTCACAGGATAATTCTCATGTTCCTCATGATTGTTTGTAGTAGTACTATGTGGGACTAATCCTAGTGATTCTATCCTTGAACTCTCCCTCTCATGGTAATCGTCACTATAGGTATGAAAAATATCAACTCCTATATCTTCAGTATAATTAGATAATTAATCACATTCATAATCATTAGAGTTAGTATCATCATCTTGTCCTTGATTATCCCTAAGTCTATCAATGATTTCTATTACTAGCATTTGTTTTTCCTTATCCACATACTTGCCATCCTTTCAGAATCCTAATTCTAAAGCTTTAGAAACTTCATTGAAATATGTGATCTCTTCATTACCTTTATGTTCCTTTGGTCATTCTCCTTTATAACCTAACCCTATTGTATCCCTTTGATAATTTGGATTTTTCAAAATTGGTTTTATGACAACGTCTCTCTGCAATCCTATAGGTCCACTACCTTGATAGCCCATCTTTTGTAACAAAGTATATCCTTTACCATATACATTAGGTGAAATATATTCATGTTTTACTTCTTCCTCATTCTTGTGTTGATTAAGAAAATGATTAGCATTACGCTCAACTGCTTCTTTTGATAGAGTGCCCCCACTTATAAATTTTCCATAAACAGTTGTAGAAGGGGCTTCTAATTGTTGTTTGAAAATAAAGGATTCCCCATATGACCTACGAGATAAGGGTAATTCTATGATACAAAAGGATTGAACCAAAGTATATTATCCCATACTTTGTTCTTTTATGTCTATTTTGATACCACTGGATTTAGATGTTGACACTACATTACTTGGATCAATGGGTGTTGTTATACAAGATCCAACATGATTATAAGGTATGAAAGACTCGGGTGTTATCTTCACAGTGTTACAATATTGAAAAGGATTGGGACAACCTTTGTTAGTTATTTCTTGACCATTGTAGGGAAATTTCAAACACTGATGATAAGTTGATGGTACAGCTTGTATAGAATGAATCCAGGGTCATCCCAAAAGAATTTTATATGCAAGTTCCATATCAAGAACTTGACAAAGAATGTCTTTAACCATAGGACCTACTCTGATAGGTAGAACCATGGATCCCTTGGATGACCTCTCTTCTTCATCATAATATTTGATTATGATTTTCTTCTTTGGATCCACAATGTTTTCAAAAAATCCCAATGCAAGGACTAGTTTCAAAGTGCACATATTCAAGCAAGCTCCCCCATTTATTAAAACTCTTTTGATTTTATTATTTTGGACAAGGAATTCTATATGGAGTGGAGCATTATGTGGTTGATTAATGGATATATCATCATACTCAGTAAAAGATAGGTAATGTGGAGTGGTCAAATCTCCCACCATAGCTTGGAATTGGGCTTGATGTAGATTTGTAGAGACATGAGTTTCTAGTAGAGATTTCTCAAGAATATCTTTATGAGATGGTGAGAAATGCAAAAGATCTAATATAGATATTTGGGCAGGTGTTTTCTTCAATTGATCCAAAAGATTGTATTGATTTGACACATTCGGTGTAGACTTTGGAACATAGATAGACTTATTATGTGAGGTGGTAAGTTTGGATGGGACACCTTGTAAACTAACCTTGGAGTGGGCTTGAGTGGCGACATTAACTGGTTGACTCTCAGACTTTTCTTTAATAGTAATCACATTGGCATAATACTAAGAAGGATGACATTTTGAAATTTGATTAACGTACTTATAGGATGTAGTATTGTAGTTGGCCTAATTATCACCCTTAGTACTGGATGAACTTCCTTTCTCATGTTTGGGAATTGGATCTTTAAAATCCGTGTGTGACTCATTTGAGGTATGTCCATCAACACTTATTTCACCACTTTCTATCAAGTCTTGTATCACATGTTTAAGTTTGACAATCATTGGTCTTATGACATTTCTCTCTATGAAATTTACAATAATCATTATCATTCCACCAAGAAGGTTTCACCCTTGGTTCATAGGCTCTGATTTCAAGAAGTACAATAAGTTTCTTTGTGATCAATTTCCTTAGTGCAGATTCAAGAGACTTCTCTAAAGGACTAAAAGTTCTTTTGCATGGCATAAAAGGTAATCTTGAATTTGATGAATTATTTCCAGTATTCTATGTTGTAGTTTGATTATTTTGAGTAGCATTGGCTTTTCTTGTGAAATTTAAGACAGGTTGTGTCGGTTTAACATGTCGGTTATTAATAATCCCATCATTGACAATATTCTTATTTTTGTTCCAAAATTTTGATTTGTCATTTTTGTTTTTATTGGGATTCGAGCTTGAAGATCCAACACTATCTTTAGTGTAGAGCTTAATCTCACCTTTTCTAACCATAGCTTCCTAAATTTTGACTCCATTTTTAATAAGTTTGTTAAAACTTGGAGGACATTGCAATTGTAACCTATAAATCATTTCTGGTGTAAGGTTATGCACAAAGATATCTATCTTTTCTTGTTTGGAAATTGTTCATGGATATTTGGCAAATAGTTGACGCCATGTTTGCAAAAAGGTAAGGAAAGGTTATCCATTCTTTTGGCGTGCATTGCAACGATCAAGCATAGTGACCTCATGTTTGATGGCATATGAATAATGAGTCACAAATTTGTCAATAAGTTCATTGAATGATTTGATGCCTGGGGGTAATTTATAGAACCATTCCATGGGTTTTCCTCCTAAAATATGTGGAAATAGTCTCATAAGATAAGTGTCATTGTGAGTGACTTCAATACAAGCAACACATAATTCATGTATGTGGTCTTGCAGATTCAAATTACCTTTGTATTTGTCAAATTTAGGTACCTCAAAATGAGGAGGGAAAGAAATAATTTCTAAATGCTTATCACAAGGATAAGAACTTATATCATCTAAGGAATATTTCTTAGTTGAAGATCTAGTTTTTATTGGTTCCTCAAATGGACTTTATGCTTATGGCAACAACCAATACATCTATAGAATTTAAGGAAGGGTTAAATTCAAATATGAATTTCTAAGATGAATGGACCAACCATAGGGACAAGATTTCCCTCTACACTTTTGGCTCTACAAAACCAAGGAGGGTACTCCTAATCTAGTAAAATAAAATTTACCTTTACAACCAAAAATTGGATTCCAATACAACAAATAAATGGTAAGAAAATACTAAATGATAACCACTCATTTATTGATTCTCCATTACCATTTGGTAGGACACAAATTGCATGTCACAATACCTCAAATATCATCATATATTTATATCAAATATTAGGAATATAGAAAAACTCCACCAAGAACAATTACTATGAAATAAGCTCATTCCTAGCTAGTGCCTTATCCTTTGGGCAATATTTTACTGCAAAGTGAAATATATAGAAACCAACTAAATTTAATGATTCAGGATCCCAAAAATACTATTACCTGGTGATAATATTGATCAAAGGATCCCTAGATTCATACTACTTACTGGTATCCTTATGTAAACATCAAAGAATCAATGTTATATCCAAAGCTTATTTAATTTGATCCTAGATAAAAGAAGAGGAATGGAAACACATACATAGAGAAATTCCATGTAATGAATTTGAAAATTCATAACTCAAAGAAGTAATACACATAGGAGATATGTAAACCTTGGATTTTGTATTTAAATTTACTGAATCATCTTTCATGTATACACAATGCTTTAGAATATAAACCATTTCAATAATGGAAAAAAACTAGTAAACTTTCTTTATCACATAAATAACCTGACCTAATACAGTCTGCTATACCCTAGACTTAGAACTTATAAGCAAAAAAGAATTCAAGTTCTAGTCCTTCTAAATGATCTTGGAAATCATTTTATAGAATAAGGATTTCAAACAAGTTATAGATCACTTAGGCAAAGATAAAAGATTAGATAGATAAGACAAAAGACACAAAGTACATAAATACTAGATTTTGATGCACTTTACAAAAGTGTACACTGATTTGAGTGCCAAGTATTTTGCAACAGCTTCCAAAAATAGTTCTAACTTTGCCAAGTGTTGCTTTTGTATTTGTGCCTCCATGCAAAATTCTTCCTGTAGTTTTCTTTGTTTAAGGAGTCAGGGAGGTGCCACCTGTTGTGATCTCAATGGGTTCTTGTTTTGAGGAGTAGACAACTTTACAAGATTTGTAAACCTCTTCACTGGGCCAAGGAAATGCAACCACCTCATCTCTCTTCTATGCCAGAACATCCCAATCAGCTTTCACCTATTGAACTTCCTTATGTAGGGCTCCAAAGTGTACCCTGGCATCCTCCAAAATTTTAGCTGTTTGCACAAAAATAATGTTTCTATCTACATTAAATGATACTAAATCTTATTGACAACTCATCAATTTCACCTGTAACCATCCTTGGAATAGAGCCAATCTGATTTGGCTTGTCTCTTCTTGTTTAATGACTTCCATCTTGTTGGAAAAACCCTTGCAAAATTTCAAAAATTTAAAATATAACGGTTAACGCCCAAGTTTAAAATACATCTGTTGATCTCTTGTCTTTCCTGGCACATCAAATGGTTTAAAAAACTCAACAAAATAGTCAACTTGGCTTTTAAAAATGACTGGCCACATCATCATCCTCAACAACCAATCAGGAGCAAGCAAATTAGCAACACCTGGCACTAAGGACCCACCTTTTCATTTGTCTTTCATTTGACAAGATCAAATGGTTGTCGCAATCTCCTCATCATTATCCTTCAAGAATTTTCCAATTATAGTATTAAGCCGATCATCAGATATGACCGCACTTTACTCTAAATCCAACCTCTAGCCCCACTGAATCATCCAGGACATGCGTCAAACAAGTGTGAACCCGTGATGTGTAAAACCTTTGCAACTTCTAATCAAGGAAACATGCCTATCGTTGATCAAAACCAATCTCTCAGTCCACATTAAACATCATCTCTTGGCCCCACCACAACTATCTTCTCATCTCTATATCTTATCAAACAACTATTGTGATCTCACACTCATTATCAATCAGGAACTTTTCTTTTGAGGCATTATGAGCACCGTCGATCCTCCTTAACCTGCAATGTCTTTACCTTTAACCATGACAATCCTTCTAACTCTACATCATCTGGAGATCACGCGATAACAATATTATCTCACAATCTCTAAACATTTTCTTTAACCTCAGTTTCATCATTAGAATGAGAAATTAACACATATCTCATGATCACTGGATGTTTGGCTTGACCCTGGTTAGTTTATGAGATTTAGTGATAGCCGTATCTTCACCACCATCAACAGTCATTGCTCAATCTCCAAATGTTTCATGACTTAGCTGTGACTTTATGAGATCATGAGAAAACCTCCATGTTGGATCGCTGCATGTTAAGGCATCACCACCAGATATTGGGAGACTTGGAGAAAGCCTACTTCACTGAATCACAACATGCTAGACACTTAACTACCAATATTGTGATAATGGGAGATAATTGTGAACTATCAAGTCTTTCACTTTGTCCCCAAGTCTCTAAATAAAAAGACTTAACTGCCACTCATTAGGAGATTAGGAGATAGAACATGACCTGTCAAGTCACCATTGGGTTTTGCACTGCTTGTTGACTAGGCTTGAGAGACCTAACACTACTGTTAGACTTTTCTTCTTACATCTGTCAGACTTAGCACTGCCAATTGATTGAGCCCAAAAGATATAACACTTTAAAATTTTGGGACTTAGGAAAAGTAAAAGGCATCATCAGGTTTTTATATTTTGAAAGACTTGGCCATGCCCAATGACAAATTAAGACATGTGCCGAAAAGAAGAACTTAAGTGATAAAAAAAGTAATGATCAATTAGATGGATAAATGAAAGACCCGGGTTTCTTCACAAAGAAAAAATCCCTTAGGGTTATTTAACAAGAGTTTCAACTATGACTTTGAAGAACACAAGAATATTTCTTTGTAGACAACCATTAACCAGATAATAAAATCCTATGCCAATGTATCATATTTCAAAAATATAGAGTTTACTAGTTGGAGAATTTTGCAGTGCTAACAGTGGCTCTAATTGGGGATGTATGCCTCTTACAGGAATGACAAGGATTCAGAATCTTTGGAACAAGAAAACCAATTATAGAGAAAAACTAACCTACACACACAACTAGAAAGAAACACACTGCTAAAAGGACAAAAAAACCTACTGTTCATGGATAATGAGAGTACCTCAGCAGAAGTACAACTTGAGATAGTGTCCATGAACTGGCAATTCCAAGACATTTCCAACCAAATCCTTTAGGATATATGAATCAGAGCCCTACTTTTTCATCAATGAGATATGGTCCCAACCAAATTGGGTCAAACTTGCTATACTTGCCTTTTTATTCTTGTATTAGAGCTGCAACCTAATGTTTTTGTCATGGGCCTCCCTTCTTGATTCATCCAATTATATCAGATCCTCCAACCTGATTTTTATTTCATTATCCAAATCATCATCATTTATCTAGATGAATTTATACATTTGCAGCAAATTATTTTGTGGTAACTTGGCATGAATACCATATACCAAATCAAAAGGAGCACAACCAATAGCTCTCTTCACTATTACTCTATCAACCCATAGAGCTAGCTGCAACTTTGAATCCCATGCTTTCTTGTTCTTATCAAGGACACTTTTCAAAAACATTATCAAGCTCTTATTACTTGATTCTACTTGATCATTACCTTGGGGGTGATAAGGAGATGAGTATGAGACCAGAATCCCATACTATTGATAGAAGTTGTTAAATTCTTTAGACCTGAAACACATAGCATTATCAACTACTATAACTTCAGGGAATCCAAATCTTGATAAAATATTCTGCATCATGAAATCATTTACCACCTTACTAGTGGCTCTCCTAGTGGGAATTTCTTCCACCCACTTAGTGAAATAGTTTATTGCCACTAGGATCCAAGAATGATCCCCACTTGATTTGTTTTGGATCTCTCTAATGAAATCCATACTCCACTTTTGAAAGGGGCCATAACTATCATAGGTTTTAAGGGAAAATTACCACCGAATTTTAATTTCCCTACAAACCTTTGGCATGCATCACATTTTTTGACAAACAAATGTGCATCTTTAAAAATAGTAGGCCACTAGAAACCAGACCTTAATATCTTATGTGTAGTTTTCTTAGCCATGTAATGGCCACCACACACACCTTCATACATTGCTTGCAATAAGCTTTCAACCTTTTGATGATCAACACATTTAAGCAAGACACCTTCATTGATTCTCCACAACAATTCACCTCTAGAGATCACATATTTTACAACATGTAGTTTGGCAGTCCTCTTTTTGTTGTCATCCATCTTAGGAGGAAGAACCATCTTCTGCAGGTATCCAACTATATCCTTGTACCAATCACAGTAATCTAAATCACATATATATGGCCTTTGTTCTTCTTCAAGAACATTGATATGATTAGCATCTAGATTTCTTTGGGCCATGAGTTTAGCTAGACCTAATCCTCTAACTAGTTTTATGATTTGGATATCAATGTTAAATTCCTAGATCTTGTTGATCCATCTACACCTTCTTCCTGAAACTTCCTATTGTACCAAAATATCCTTTACAACGGCACTAGGCATATATGAAACTATAGTTTCTCCAACTAGGTAACACCTAAAAATTTTAATATCCTTAACTAGTGCATAGGCCCATTTTTTATTTATATCATATTTTAAATCTACTACTTGCAAGGATTTATTGAAAAAGGATATAGGCTACTCAAAACCCTCTAAGTTCTTTTGTAACAATCCTGCAACAATGGTATGAAAAGAAGCAAAAGAGAAAATTTGAAGGGGCTTACTGTAATCAGGTGTCCTTAACACAGGTGCATTTTTAATTTCTTGCTTAATTTCATAGAAATCCCTCCTAGATTCTTCATTCCATTCCACATTTGTACCCTTTCTCAGCATTCTAGAGATTGGGACACTAATCTAAGAAAAATTTGTGATGAATCTCCTAACAAAGTTTACTTGACCAAAAAAGGATTGACTCCCCTTGACATTTCTTGGTAGTGGCACTTTATCAATTGCAATCACTCTTTCAAGGTCAATTCTGACTCCATCTTTGGACATAATGTGTCCTAAGAGCTTACCTTGTATCACCCCAAATGCACATTTCTTTGGGTTAAGAGAGACTCCATACTATAAAGCTCTTGCAAAAAATTTCTCAAGATGACCACAATGCTGATCCTCCTTTGCTGTGAGATCATCTTGGTATAACACAAGAAACTTATTTATAAAATCTTCTAATGCTACATCCATGGCTCTTTGAAAATTAGCCCCAGAATTGGTCAAACCAAAAGGCATCCTAACATACACATATGTCCCCCACGAAGTAGTAAATATAGTCTTGAACTATTCAGTGTCCTTGACAATAACTTGATTATACCCTGAAAACCCATCCATTATAGACACTAGCTCAGATTCGGTAACTCTATGTAGCATGGCTTCCATGTTTGGTAGACCATAGTTATCTTTTGATGAGTTCACATTCAGATTTCTGAAGTCTACACAAAGCCTAATGTCTCCATTCTTCTTCCTTACTGGGACCAAGTTGGAAACCCATGTTGAATGTCTAATAGGTTTGATGATTCCTGCATCCCTCATTTTCTTGAACTCTTCCTACATTTTTAGTGCTAGGGTAGGGTTTACAGTTCTCAACTTTTATCTAAAGGGTTTTGTATCCTCTTTCAAAGGAATTTCATGTTGAAATAGATCTTCCCTATAGGCCTTTAAGTCATCATAAGACCAAGAAAAAACATGGCTATATTTCCTAAGAAGATCAACCAAGGACTTTCTTATTTCAGGAGTTGATTTTCCCCCAATATACACATTTTTAGGGGCTCCAATTGTTCCTAAATTTATTTCTTCTAAACCTTTTGGCTTATATTTTTTGCTGAAAAAGACCTGTCACTATTATCAAATGCTCTTTCCAACACAACCAGACCCTTTCAAACTTTATTTAATTTTAGTTGTAAGACCTCCTTTCCTAGAATGGTATCCTTATCAGCTGAGGTCTCCACATACCCATTGAAATTCATTTCGTTGTCTTCAAAATTGGCTTTACAATGTAAAAACCTTAAGATGTCTAGATCATCTAAATTTTTTTGCCAATTTTAATTATTATCTAGTATACAAGGTCTGGACTAAACCTCAATTTTGGATATTCAAGAAAATGTAACATCCTTTGGTCTTAAAGCAATGTTTTCCAGTAAGTCATCCATTTTGTTTTGACCTCTGTCCATCCATTCAATACCAAAAGCATGAAAACATTCTATCTCATCCCAAACAACATTTCTGTATTGTTTCGGTTTTTTATTATTTGATGCATATTTGGATCTTATCTAAGATATAACAAGTTCTGAATCTATAATTACTCTGAGGCTTCTGATTTTATGTCTTGAGCCTAACCTTAGTCCTATTAATAGAGCCTCATACTCTTTAGTATTATTTGTACAAGACAAAATTAAAGTGAATGAAAACTTAAATGTTCTCCCAGTAGGAGCAATCAACAACACTCTTGCACCGACTCCCTGTTTAGAGCTTGCACCATCAAAGTACATGGTCCATAGACCATCCTGATTTGTAATATTATTTTTATCTTCAGATAAAAGTAAAGGTTCTTTTTATTCTTCAATCCTCATGTTTTTCACTTGGAAGGTATTTATATCAATATCCAAAAAATAGTTCATGTTCTCATCTTCAATCTCCTCCTCAATCATATGGGGATTTCTAACTTCCCTGGACACTCTGACATTTTCACCAGCAATTTTAAAAGTTGCAAAAGATAAATCACATTGAATACTACCTCCCATTGCTGCACTCCATTTTCTTTATATCAAAATTCCATATTGGGGAGGGATATCATCAACTAAGACACTCATGGTCAACTATTTGTCTGGATAAGCTACAAGCTTATAGGGAAAGGCTTTAATTGTTCCAATGATCGATACTTCTCTAGAATCCATAACTTGATATCTCCCATGAGGAGTATCAACCTGAAGTCCCATTAACCTCATGACTTCAATAGACAAAACTATATTGGATGCTCTAGAATCACTCATGCAATTTTTTAGCATCTTTCCATTTATAACCATAGTTAAGAAGAAGGGGTCAACAACTCCCAAATAAGTGTTTACAACATTTGTGTCTAGATAAATCTGGGGTATCTCTAAATTAATTTCTTCCATGTCTTTCCCCTTATTTTTAGATTTATCCTTTGTCCCTCTTGATGTCTCAGTATTTCCTCCATTTTGAATATTTGTGGAGATAACACCATTTATCCATGTAAGGGATTTCTCTTTGTGCTCACCTATTCTCATCATTTCCATTAATGGAACCTTAATTGTTATCTAAGATAACAACTGACTCATATCAACAAGTGTATATTTCACATTAGATAAATATTGCTTACCTTGAACCATATTTTTATCCTCAACCTGTGATGCAAGATTCAACTTGTCTTCCTTTTATTTCTTATTTTCAACTTGGGGAATAGGGATACTTGTAACTGGTGTCTTTACTTTTACCTTATATACATTTTTCAAACCATTTGAATTTTCATCCCCTTTTATTTTCATCTTCTTGACACCATCAAAAAATTTATTCTTATCTTGCACTTGCTTAGTGTCTTCATGATTCTTCTTAATAAATATACTTGTTGGTCTACCATTTGTATTATCAACTATCCTATTTCCAAAAACATAGTTACTCCCGGCTTGAGTAACCATATCAATAGTGATTTGAATTATTTCTTCATTAGAAGGTCTTCTTAATACAATAGGCTCTTCACCCTCTTGTGTATTACAAATTATATTTTTAATATCTTCTTCTTCATTAGAAAAGACTTGTTGATGATAGACCTCTCTTCTGCTATGTGAATCATTGACATCATGATTCTCATCTTCCTCTTCAGAATCAATCTCATCATATAAGTGTGAGGAAGTCATAGCACAACCTCAATCATCATAAGATTCCTCTTCCTTATCCTCCTGTTCCTCATTTGTAGATACATTCTGAGAGACTTCACAATAGTTTGGATCGTGTGGGGATTGTAAAGCTATGCACCAAGGCACATCATCAGTCATGTTGAATAAATGATTTTGCAAAGGGTTAGGGGTCTTATCATTAATATTGTCCTTCCTTTCTAGGATTATGGGCTTCCCATCCTTCCATTGAGTGTGGTAAGGAAAGTTTTGCAACCTAGGGTGCCTATTAAAGTTGTTGAAAATGGGCTTATCATTTCTTTGAACCTTGTTTCTATTTTCACCAGGGTTTAAATCTTTTAAAACCTTCAAGATTTGTTTCAAATTATCATCCTCCTTAGGCTTTATATTGGAATTTTTATCCAATTCTTTCTTTCCAAACCTAGGAGGTTTAGGATCTTCTCTTCTTCCTAGCTTGCTTGATACCCTTCTATCACTTTCAGTATTTACAACACATCTCTAGGCTTCCCTAATGGTTCTAGATTTTTTTTCCCTGAGTAGGTAACCCATTTTTGCATCAAAATAATTTAAGTATGTTGCTAAATATGCTTTCTTATCTAATCTCATAATCTGGAAAATCTTGTGCATTGCCTTTTGAAATCTTACATTAAATTCAAGGACCTCTTCATTTTGGTTTTTATTAATGTTGTTGAATTAATTCAACATAAAACCCTCAATTATCTTATCACCATATTGGTCCTTAAAACAATTGATAAAATCATCCCATGAACCAACACAGTTATATGGGAGTCCTCTAAATCAATCTCTGGCATCTTCAGTTAATGATTGAATAAATAATTTCATAATGACATCTTCATGTTCAATTTCATAGTCATCTATCATATCAATAAATTTATTTAAATTCTCTTCACATGTAGCAACATTATTACTAGTAAACTTTGGAAGTTTTTCTCTAATTTCTTTAGGAATCAAATTAGGATAACCAGGATTGTCATTAACAAGAATTGTTTTGTACCTTTCCACATGAACTAGCCTCCTTTGCAATGATCCATCATTTTGAGAAGTGGATGCTTTATTATTTGATGTGTTAGAAGCATTTGTAATAGTCATTGTTGTGACAATGGTAGCTTTCTTGGCAAAATTTCTAGAATTAGCACCAGGTCATGAAGTAGAAGTAACAACATTTGGAGGCCTTGAGGATTGCATGAGAAAGTAAATCTTCTTTTTCATCTCTAAAGTAGTAGCCTCAAGTTCTTCTTTTTCTAATTCTTTGGCCAAAATTTCTTTTTCTCTTTTAGCCCTTTTAAGATCATTATCCAATTTGGACAAGTGATCTATGGGAACCTTATCACTAATAGGTTCATTAATCAAGATTCCTATTGCAATCTATTTACCCTTATCCTTAGGTCTTCTAAATTTAACAACTGGATGGATAATAGGTTGTTCATCATTTTTCTTAGGTCCTGTAACAACATTTATAGCCTCTAGGGTCAGCAATTTCCTTCTCAATTGATTTGATCTGATTTGGGCTTGTCTAAGCTCAATTTCCTTTTCCTTCTCTCTTTCCTTCCTGATGACAATTTTCTCCTTGATCCTTCTCTCCAAATTTAAAACTTCTTCAAAGATATCTTTAGAATCTGGAAGAGTTATTTAAGATTCTAAGGTTTCAACAAAAAAACTTTGTTTCTTATCTCTTGGGTCATGGGGGCTTTAGAAGGTGAAGTCCCTCGAGTTGGACGATCATTTCTACCTTCTAAATCCCTAATTTTACTTCTTTTTCTTCTATCTCCCCTCTGATATTCTCTATTTAGAAGCATTCCATTCTTATGATGTATTCCATCCTCTCTTTTAGAATGAAGAGAATAATAATCATCGTATACACCTAACCCTAAATCCACAACTTCCTCATATTCAAAAGCATTCCCCTCCTAGCTAGGATGGATTAGGTCATCTTCATTTATATTTTTCTTTTGTCTCCATGCCTGAGACATGTTTTTATCATTCTAATCTCTTCTTGGCTGACGAGCCCTAGAAGTACTTAGAAGTTCACCTTCTAATTTATCCTCCAAATGATCTTTCCTCCAAGCCTTGGTATTTCTTTGACTTATATCTAAAAAGTGTTATAAATAATTTTTATTTTTACTTAGCACTGTTGCATAGATTCTCATATTTTCCACCCAATATAAGTTGGGAAATATAACACTTAGCTTAATAGATCAGAGTACTAATATTCAAATAATACCTCAAAGAATGATAAGAAAAGACAAATGAAAATCTTGGTAAATTTTTTTTTTTACTGATATCGCATAATCATAGGACTGCAAATAATTCTCTGTACTTCAATGGTGACTAACTGGTTCTGACAAATAAGAAGGCCAGGAATCTAGGTCAACTTGTACCTACATTATTTGACACAAATTTATAACACAAGAGATCTTCAATTTAGATTCATCATGACTATATCATCTCCTATAGATTTTAAGGAAGGGTTAATTCCAAATATGAATTTCTAATATGACTAGACCAACTATAGGTACAAGACTGCCCTCTGTACTTTTAGCTCTGCAAAACCAAGGAGGGTGCTCCTAATCCAGTAAAATAAACTTTACCTTTACAACCGCATACTGTATTCTAATACAATAGAAAAATGGTAAGAAAATACTAAATGATAACCACTCATTTATTGATTCTCCATTACCATTTGTTAGGACACAACTTGCAAGTCACAATACCTCAAATATCTTCACAAATTTATATCAAATGTTAGGAATATAGAAAAACTCCACCAAGCACATATTAATGTAAAATAATCTTATTTCTAGCCAGTGCCTTATCCATTGGGCAATATTTTATTGTAAAGTGAAATATACAGAAACCAACTAAATTTAATGATTCATGATCCCACAAACACACCTTGTGATAATATTGATCAAAGGATCCCTAGATTCATACTACTTAATGGTATCCTTATAGAAACCTAAAATAATCAATGTTATATCCAAAGCTTATTTAATTTGATCCTATCAAAGTAAAGGAATGACAACACATACACAGAGAAATTCCATGTAATGAATTTAAAAATTCATAACTCAAAGAAGTAATACACATAGGAGAGATGTAAACCTTGGATTTTGTATTTAAATTTACTGAATCATCTTTCATGTATACACAATGCTTAAGAATATAAACCACTTCAATAATGGAAAAAAACTAGTAAACTTGCTTTTATCACATAAACAACTTGACCTAATACAGTCTTCTATACCCTAGACTCAGAACTTGTAAGCAAAAAGAATTCAAGTTCTAGTCCTTCTAAATGATCCTAGAAATCCTTTTATAGAATAAGGATTGCAAACAAGCTATGAATCACTTAGGAAAAGATAAAAGATTACACAGATAGGACAAAAGACATAAAGTACACAAAGACTACATTCTATTGCACTTTACAAAAGTGTACACTGATTTGAGAGCCAAGTCTTCTGCAACAAGTTCCAAAAATAATTCTAACTCTTCCAAGTGTTTCTTTTGTATTTGTGCCTCCATACAAAATTCTCAGTGTAGTTTTATTTGTTAAAGGAGTTGTGGAGGTGCCCCTATTATGATCTCAATGGGTACTTGTTTTGTTTGTTTGTTATGAGGAGTAGACAACTTTCCAAGATTTGTAAACCTCTTCACTAGGCCAAGGAAATGCAACCACTTCATATCTCTTCTATATCAGAACATCCCAATCAGCTTTCACCTACTGAACTTCCTTATTTAGGGCTCCAAAGTGTACCCTAGCATCCTCCAAAATTTCAACTATTTTCACAAAGAGAATGTTTCTATCTGCATTAAATGCTACTAAATCTTATTGACAACTCATTAATTTGACCTATAACCATCTTTAGAATAGAACCAATCTGATTTGGCTTTTCACTTCTGGTTCACTGACTTCCATCTTGTTGGAAAAACCCTTGCAGAATTTCAAAAATTTAAAATATAACGGTTAATGCCCAGGTTTAAAACACATTCGTTGATGTCTTGTCTTTTCTGTCATATCAAACAATTTACAAAACTCAACAAAACAATCAACTTGGCCTTTAAAAATGACTGGCCACATCAGCATCCTTGGCAACCAACTAGGAGTGAGAAAATCAGCAACACCTGACACTG
The DNA here is from genome assembly GCA_027943335.1 of Chamaecyparis obtusa. Classification (NCBI taxonomy): domain Eukaryota; kingdom Viridiplantae; phylum Streptophyta; class Pinopsida; order Cupressales; family Cupressaceae; genus Chamaecyparis; species Chamaecyparis obtusa. The sequence continues at coordinate 1,061,375 of BSBK01000561.1, forward strand.
AGGACCCACCTTTTCATTGGTCTTTCATTTGATAAGATTAGACGGTTGTCGCAATCCCATCATCATTATCCTTTGAGCATTTTCTAATTGTGGTATTACCTCGACTGTCAGATCTAACCACACTTTATTCTGACTCCAACCTCTAGCCCCACTAACGTCATCTGAGACATGCGTCAAACATGAATGAACCCGCAATGAGTAAACCCTTTGCAACTTCTAATCAAGGCATCACGCCCATCGCCAATCAAAACCAATCTCCTGGTCCATATTAAATGGCATCTCTTGGACCCACCGCGATTGTCTTCTCATCTCTATATCTGATCAAATGGCTATCATGATCTCACACTCATTATTAACTAAGCACTTTTCTTTTGAGGCAGTATGACCACCGTCGATCCTCCTTGACCTGCAATGTCTTTACCTTTAACCATGTCAAGCCCTTTAACTCTACATCATCTGGAGATCACATGACAACAAGCTTATCTCACAATCTATGAACATTTTCTTTAACCTCAGTTTCATCACAAGAATGTAATGCCCTGCCAAGGAACCCAGGAGAACTTAACCTAAACATGCAACTAAGTTTGCAGAGCACTTTTAAAAAAGAAGAAGTTAACAATCAACAATATCAAAGTTTCACAATGCGGAAGCAAACTTAGTTGCATGTTTAGGTTAAGTTCTCCTGGGTTCCCTAGTGGGGCATTACACTTGGTATCAGAGCACCGGGTTCTACATTGGGAACTTTAGGAATTTGTGTGCCCATTAGATGTCTAGACTGGTAAACTTGAAACCAAACATAGACATATAAATTTTTTGTGTTTTGATAACCATTAAACTACATCTAAACATTTATGCTTTCCTTTCTCTTTAATGTCTTTGAGATATCACCTTGTCTAGTATTTTTCATAGGTGTTTAAACTATTTAATGCGTATGGTTACCTTCTCTAATGCATCTAGGGTGAAATACCTTTGGATGTCATGAAGCGATTACTCCCTTGAGTGTGGCTACTATTAGTCACCTTGTTATGTGGATGTGTTATGATTGATGATTTATTTTTGGTTGATTTATGAATTGTTCATGATGTGTATGGGCTAGCATTGAAATTTTGGACTTTCTTATGATTGGATTAGTCACCTAACTCTCTTTTTGTTATCTATTTTGTGACGCTAGTCACACTTAATTTATTGTTGAAATTGAGGATCCCTTATGATTTAATGTTGGACTTGTGATTCCCCCACTTGGGTTTTACCTTTTTGAGTTTTATGGTGGCTACTCTGAATGTTTGTTATTGTTGGCCCTGTTTTGTAATAAGTATTATTTCTAGCATGTTCATCATGAACCCCTGATAGTATGTATAAGGGAAGACATCACATAGATGGTACTATATGTGCTGTGTGATCTTAGAATCATTGTGTATTCTTTATGTTTGCATAAGTGTTGCATTAACTAGATAGTTTTTCATGAATGTGTTCTTTATGCAATCGATCCTAGATGTTTCTATGATGATGTATGAATAAAGGTTTAGATTTTTTTTTTTCAAATTATTAATGAATGATTGATCAATGTGATTTTCAGTGGTTCCTAACTAGATATTGTAATGATCTTAATGATTGTATATTATGTTCTTATGTTATGACTTGTTTTCAAATGTCATGTTTTTATCTTTAGTAAATGCTTCATGTTTGGGGGGATGCATATCCTCATATGTTGTAGGCTTCCAGGAGTAAGCCTAAGCCTAGGGGGGGTGGATGTAGTACCTCACCCCTAGTCTGATTTTATAAATGTTGTAATTAATCTAGGATGATAGATTATATGTTAGGAATTTGTTGATGCTCTTATTGACCCCATACTTGCATGTGTATGGTTGATGTGTTTTTTTAATATTTCTGTTTGATGTGCTTGATGTGGTTGAGGGATGGAGTCATAGTTACTTGCTTGCGAGATCCACATGATCGGCCAATCCCCGCCATTATCTATTATATCTCTATATATATGCACATGCTTGTCTCTTATGCAGGTTTGCAGGTACCGGGCATCGACTTCCCTGAATTGTTAGGATGAGCATGCCCTATCGCTAATCTCAATGGTAAAAGAGGGGAGATAATATTCAGTTCCAAATCCTAACCTAGGCCAATTATTGTCCTAAAGTAGGGGACAAGATTATGTGTTTCCACCCTTCTAAACTCGTCCAATTGGCAAGAGTTTATACCTATGTCCTGAGTATGAATGTGGGTCCTTAGGTCTTTTTTGATTCTTTGATTTGTGGTGTTTGGTGTGATTTCTATATTTAGATTATTCTATTTTTAGCCGTGGAATATCATTTAATTGATAACTAAATAAATGTATTTATTTAGCTTAATTATTATTTTATTGTATAGTGGTAGCAATAATTTAATTAGAGATTAATTATATGCAAGTATTGAGTGGGGTTGAAATATTTAATTAATGAAAATTAATTAAATAACCTCACCTTAGAAATATTTAATCATAAATTTAACCCTTGTGCAATTAAAATATATTTATTAAATTAGGGGTTATTTTAGCATGTGTTAATTATGTCAAATTAAATGTTCTAATTTTCAATTATTTAAATGCATTAAGTTGCACATTCATAATTGAATGGAATTGATTTAATAATATTAGTTTAAGTTTAGTTAAGTGCTTTTCAATAAAAATTTAAGTGAAGAGGAGACTTCAGTTCAACTGAGACTGAATTGTAAACTAAGTTCGTTTTCATGCAAAGCTCTCTTGGAGTCGAGTTTGAACTCTTGCATGGGAAAGGAGATTCCTTTATGTATGGTGAGTTTTAGCCATTATTGGGGTACACAAGTTTTGGAGGAGGAATTTTGGAGACAGATTTGGGACAGATTTGTGAGAGCTCTTCGAAAAGCTTGGATTCTATTTTCTTCATTCTGGACATCATCGAATCTGTATAATTTTGATTTGAGGTAGGTTTTGAAATTCATTCTTGTTATTACTTTTTAGATCTCTGTAGAAAGAAAAGTGTGTCTTCCTCATGCTTGCTGGATCTGAATGCTTGAGAAGTTTTGTATGTTATTGCAATGTGATTTAAATAGTTTTGCCTATCTGTTTCATGATTTGATGGTTCTGAGGAATTTGTAGAATGAATATTAGAAAGCCCAATTGGATTAAGGTTTTGATCTTTGATGAATATTAATGGAGTTAATATTTATGTTAAATGAGACTTTATTATTGTGGATTATTTATATATATTCATGTTTTTATGCTGCGTATAGTATATATATATAAATATATATATATTTATTGGTTTTGTGAAGATTCAATTAATTTTGGATTTTGATCGATTTTGATTAAGTTTCCTTTTTAAAAATATATATATATATATCAAAATGGAAAATTTTGATAGTATATATATATATTAAAAAGAAGATTGTCGTATTTAAATTTTGTGTTAAAAAAATTTGTTAAAGAAATTTTTTTTTTTTTTGGGTTGAGGGGCTATTAACTCCCCCCAACCCCTGGCCCACACAACAACCCATGGTAGGGCTGCCATGCGACAGTACCTGAAGGTACTGTCACATGACAGTCCTCCATTATGAGGGGCTGCCATGCAGTAGTACCTAGGGGTACTGTTGCACGTTAGTCCCCCATGAGGGGCTGCCGTGCAGTAGTGCCTTTGGTACTGTCACACGATACTGCAATATTTTTTTATTAATTACAAATTTAAAAAAAAATAGACTTTTTTAATTTGTGGTGCAATTTATTATTATTAAGTTTTTTATTAATATTTTATATTATTAAATTATTAAATTCTTTAATCATTATTTAATGATTAGTTAAAAATTTTGATAATTGTTTTAATTAGTTTTTTGTTAAATAATTTTTTTTTTTGAAATGTTGACTATGGTTATCAAATGGATAGCCCGTGAGCTTCTAGCTAGGCGTCATTTGTATTGATAGCTTAGGGCATCAAATGTATTGTATCATTGATAGTTGAGACTTTGTTAAAAGGAAATAGGACAAAGAATGATTTTGATTTAGTTTCTCTATTTTGATCTCTAAGTGGCTTACAACCCTAGAGAAGTATATACAGATTTACCGATGCAGTTGCAAGATACATAATAGCCAACAATTCACAAGAAATCCATGCATCTAATTTGAATAGCAATTAATACAAATAAATAAGGTCCTCCAATGGCCCAATCATATGGACCTTGACTGTCCCATCAACCAGTGACCCTTCAAAACTGGGTTATCATGCAATCAGTGAGTGATCCTTCATTCTCTTAGTCTTCCCTGCATCCAAACATATTGGAAATACACAATACAATGATAACAAGTCTTTCACAATCCCCCTTCCCTCAAGGGACACTATCAACCATCCCTTCCACATAGCATTTCACTATTGTATGAGTGGATTGTGCAGGAACAGTTAATATTAAACAAGGAGCAAACTCCTCAACACATCTTTGTTGTAAACATGCCATTGGTTCAGTTTTGTAAATTTGTTTTTTGTGTTAAATGCATTTAAATGGAACATTAAGCATAGTAATAATATGCTTAATCTATTAGTAATTGTAGATTAAATGCCCATAATACCTTTATCAGTTTATCATGTTATTATAAGATACTAAAGAAGACTTGCTATTTGTCAGAGAAATCTTCACTGTCCCCCACAATGAAGACAATGAAGATTGACCTCTTGCCCCACAAAAAAGAACATTGTAATAAGAATAAGATATAATATAGTGTTAGAATAAACTTTGAACAAAGACATGTAATGCTTAAGTTAATGATCTAAAAAGCTAAAAATATAGGAATTAAAAAAGAAGATAGTGCCAAGAAACATTTTCACAAATATGAAATGTGAGTAAAAGTAATAACATTAACAATGCCAAGATTCACAACATTAAATTTCACCTACCGATGAGTTTCTGTAGTGGGTTGCCCAACATCAAAAATATTTTGAGTTGCATTTGAGCTGTAACTAAGAGTATCATGTGGAATAGACCCTAATCTTTGAAAGTGTTCTCCAGCCTGGCAATTCAAAATTCAATCTAGGCAAGCATTAGTAAGTGAAATAAATTGTAGACATCAACATCAACATCATCATAATCATTAGAAATAAAATTTAAAGACATATTTTGGATAGTACTATGTTTCTTGAAAGTTTTTGTGATGCTTCTAAACTTTAAAGACATATTTTATGGCTTAATGATAACATAGATTTGTGTTTTGTTTTCTGATGGAATGTTGTTGATCATTCATGGTCTTGAAGAAACTTTTGATTTTTTTGATTCTCAAGTCTTGACATTGTTTCTCAATGTGATATAGACTGACCACAAGATGGTTTAGTTGGTCCTCTCTTTCTGTTTAATCATTTGTCTTCTTCATGGTGTAAGTGTCAATATGTTATAATCCAACCAGCATGTCATACCCCCACTTATGACGGACTGCACAACATGCAAATCACAGCCAAAGACTTAGGTGATCAGTATACACAAATAATGATTACCCTTAGGAAACAATGATCATTAATATTCATTAATGGTGGTGGTGATTCCTTGGTAATAAAGGCATTGACAACATTCATCATCTTAACCAAGTCATGGGTGGTGATCCTTGAAATAGCACAATTAGTAAAAGGAAATAACAACATAACATAATTTGGAGTGAGGAAGAAGGAAAATTGGAAAACAAAATATGGAATAATCAGGTTGGAATTAGAGAAGAATTTAGAAATAAACTTGAATTAGAAAAAAGCCAACTTATCTGGTTCTTTGTTTGAGGTTGGGTTTCGGTTCTACTTTTGTTCTCCTCTTGGTTCGACTTGGGTTCCTTTGGTAGGAACTTGGGTGCCTGGGTGAATCCCGGGTGCACCTACAGTATTTTATTCATAATTTTATAGGCTAACTCATTATTATGGTAACATGGGTATGACCACACTCCATGCCTTATAATGGTACCTGACATGGAGTGTGGTTCAAATGAAGTTGAACCAAATGTTGACCATGATGGCTATGATCATGATGAAGATGAATATGAATATTAAATCTAAAATATGGCTTGTAATTTGAATTTTCATTGTGAATGAAGAAACTATAGATTCAAGTTGACTCATTCTATGTTGTAGTATATTTGTTCCCTAGATCTACCATATTATATATGTGTAGCCTATAAGGGACATCTTCTGCTCATCCATGTATCAAAGCTCGATGAGAGTTCTTAGGAGAAAGACAAGATGTCAATGGGAGATGGAGAAACCAATCTCAGAATACCACTTCAAGCCTTGCAATGTTGAGAGTGGGATAAAGGCTACACTTGAGACCCTATATAAGGAACAAACTTATTGAGCTTCACTTTGTTTCGAGAATAGTTTTATATTTTGTACTAAATAGGGCCAACCACGTGAAGGTTGAAGCTCATCTAGCCCCTCCTAGGAGCCTCTTATGACCCTTTACGACATTTTAAGACCTCTAAGATGTATTCTTAGGGATTGTAAATGGTCGTAAAGGGTCATAAGGGGTCCTAGGACACAACAGCTGAGAAACATAATTGTAGGCATCGTGGTCACAATTTTTTGGAGACAACGTAATTGAGTTGTATACCCAGATGATGGAGAGCAACTCCTGCACCTTCGATTCCAAGTTGACTACATTTGTTGCTCATGAATACAAGGTCCTCCAACAGATGTATTCAACTTGGAATCGGGGGTGCAAAAGTTGCTCTCCATCACTTGGTTACACAACTCAATTACGTTGTCTCCAAGAGATTGTGACTATGATGCCTACAATTATGTTTCTCAACTATTGTGAAATCTACATTTATGTTTCTTAGTTGTCATGTTTATGTGCATGTTTTTTTATGTGTTTTGGATAGTAAGTCTTATTTAATTTGTTTGTGGACTAAGACCTTAAATCATGTAATGAGGATGCTTAGAACACTAGTATATGCAAATTTCATTATTTAATAATAAAAATCTATTAAAATGTTTATACCTTCTTCTCCCATTTGCTGGTGTAATTCCACTCTAAGTATCCCCTTTCTCCTTTGAATCCAAAATGAACTAATTCCAACCTCTCACTAGAATAAAGGGAGGATGCTCAAACTTCAGCAATACTTCATACCACGCAACGTTCATAGATTATGTTCAATGTGTTATTTACGTTCGTAAATCAGCATTGCATACAAATCTATGGACGGTGCTTGGTACGAAGCCATGCTCAAGATTGAAAATGATAGTCAATCCATAGTCAAGGTCAAGGAAAAAATGGAATAACCAAGAACACACTATACGTTAAATTGATTGATAGTAGATTGGGGCTCACCTGAGCCATAAACATGAATAATTATTCTAAAAAAAGATGTAAACCATATATATGTGCACTTGAGGCAAAGAGAAGTTACATCATATCCATATTAAAATATTAGTTACAATATGAAAATACTAAACTAACTAATTCCTGAGTTCATCTTTGCATATGGTCGCAACAAAGATATGCAATTACAATACAAAGAAGGAATTGTAAAAATATAATTTCAGAATTTTCCCTAGCTTGACACGTTTTGCACTCAAATCCTTCATTGTGAATAAGTGGAGATGGGAGGATAGATGCAGATGAGCTGTCATCGACCCAACTAAAGTATCCGCAACCATTATTTCCCTGTGATGCATAGTCTATATTAGTTCTTATATTATAATGAATAGTATTTACATTAGAAACATTAAATATATACACATTAGCAACCTTTTTTCTATTTGGGCAGCACCAAAATTGTCATCCAGGGTTGTTCGGTGTTCGTGAAGTCTTCAACACACACTGCCCACCATCACATCGGTAGTTTGGCACTTTGACAAGACTCATCGAGCCTATATATCAATAATGCACTGCACCATCATTACTACATTTATTATTTTTATATGAAATACACCAAGGAGTACCATCAAAAATATTAACCATTTACAATAATGAAAAGTAAACCTAAATAGGATAGCTCATTTTTTTATCAGCATGTGTAGTCTCTATGCATATGAAAAATGAAAGAAATATGAAGCTAAAATAAAATAGTGAACAAAATAGTATTTCACATAGACTGGATGAAATATACCATCAAAAGAAAGTGACAAAATCCTGTCATGAAGCACAGACATAGGAAATAAAAAAGGGACAAAAGACAAGAAATAAGAAAAATCATTACGACTATAGAGAAATCATTTATACTATAATAAAAAAAAGAAACACTCTTTGTCAACAATTTTTAAAATCATTAGGACTATAGAAAAATAATTAAGACTACAAAATCAAATTTTAGAAATGGATGGTTCTGATGCTTTTCCATTACAATAATTGAGCATTCATCATTTGGCATTGTGTATTCCATTTAAGTATGTCAACAATGTTCAAAATCCTGTCACCAAGCACAGACAAGAAATAAGAAAAATCATTAGGACTATAGAAAAATCAAGTTCTAGAAATCGACGATTCTGATATTACTTTTCCATTACAACAATTGAGCATTCATCATTTGGTACTTCTTGGTGTATTCCATTTAAGTTTTTCAATTGTCATGTTTATGTGTATGTTCTTTATGTGTTTGGCTTCTATCCCTCGCAAGGGATGCATCGATAGGTAATTGATTTGAAAGCATAATTATTTGACAGTCTTTTTTTAAGATAGGCATAATTATTCCACCAACCTTAATTAGAATTTTTTTTGATATATGTCAAGTACTTATAATCAGTATGCCCAACAAACAAAGACTTAGTAGTAAAAGCATGTCCTTTGGTTTACAAGTTTACTTATAGTTAGTATGTCCTTTGGTTTACTAGTTTAATCTAGTTTAAGAATGGTTTGTTTGATGTTTGAATGTACCATTGAATGAAGCTTGGCTATATTAAGTACAATGTTAAGACTCACGACTCTTCAAATTATCTTGTTTCCTTTAGACCTCCAAACATGTGTACTTTGAGTAGCCCTCCAACAAATGGACTTGTGATGATTTTCACAATAGTACATATGTAGGAGGATGACTAAAAGTACTGCTTAGGCAAATTTGAATGTTCATCACCTATGCATATAAGAGTTGATCATAGAAGGTATATGCTATTGGGTAAGCTCCCAATAGTGCTCAGGAAAATATGCATGTGCATCACCTGTGCATATGAAGTGGCTCTAATGGAAGATATAATCAGTAAATTTTGCATACTCCTTATTTTGTTCTGTGTTGATATTGTCAGATATGGTCTTTCTTAAATGGAATGACTCGTTAGTTGTACATTGACTAGAATGTTGGTGGAAGAAGGATGATTTGTTTGCAACCATTTTTTCAACTCTAATTTTCTCAACACAAAGGGACATTTATCATAGCCATAGAAACATGATTATTTTAAAATGAAATACACCAAGGAGTACCATCAAAAATATTGACTATTTACAATCATGAATAGTTAACCTTAATCAAATAGCTCATTTTTTTATCAGCATGTTTAGTCTATGTGTATATGAAAAATGAATGAAATATCAAGCTGAAATAAAATAGTGAACAAAAATTCAAATTCAAGGCCTAATTTATCAAGAGCAACAAACATTAGGATGAAAGAAAAATCATTAAGAGTATAGAAAAATCATTAGGACTATAGAAAAATCATTAAGACTAGAAAATCAAGTTCTAGAAAAATCAATAAATGTTTTGGAAGACTTAGAGGAACTATTAGCATGACTGTTCCTTCATCTACATCGAGTTAGACTGAATTTGCAAAGTTTTTCCTTTGTTTTGAAGTGTATTTTGTAATCTATTTCTTTTCCATGGACCCAAAGACCTAGGCCCCATGGAAAAAGGATACTAACAATGTATTATACAACTCTAATGTTCTTGACTTGCAGAGATTTGAGAAAGTAAAGAGAACACTGGCGATGTTTAATGTTAACTGTTCCTACACAATCCACTCATACAACAGTGAAATGCTATGTGATTGACAATTTCATACAAATGGTCCTTTGGTGTGTATTAAACAGAATAGAATTTTCAGCATATTATTATCATTCTATTTCTTTGTTGTAAACATGTCATTGGTTCAGTTTTAATCTATTGGTGTCGTGCCCTAGCCCATGCTTTATCTCCATTATTTGATGTTATTCACTATTTTGAAATGTTGACTGTGGTTATCAAATGGAAAAAATAGAAAAAAAAAATTGTGCACGAAATTTTTTTTTCACGAAATGGATAGTACTATGTTTCAACTTTCAAGAAAATTTGTACATGAAAAAAAACTTTCAAGAAACATAGTACTATCCAAAATATGTCTTTAAAGTTTATTTCTAATGATTATGATGATGTTGATGTTGAAACTCATCGGCAGGTGAAATTTAATGTTGTGAATCTTGGCATTGTTAATGTTATTACTTTTCCTCACGTTTCATATTTGTGAAAATGTTTCTTGGCACTCTTCTTTTTCAATTCCTATATTTGCAGCTTTTTAGATCATTAACTTAATCATTACATGTCTTTGTTCAAAGTTTATTCTAACACTATATTATATCTTATTCTTATTACAATGTTCTTTGTTGTGGGATAGGAGGTCAATCTTCATTATCTTCATTGTGGGGGATAGTGAAGATTTCTTTGACAAATAGCAGGTCTTCTTTAGTATCTTATAATAACATGCTAAACTGATAAAAGTGTTATTTGCATTTAATCTGCAATTACTAATAAATTAAGCATATTATTACTATGCTTAATGTTCCATTTAAATGCAGGGCAGACCAAGAGAATGAAGGATCACTCACTGATAGCATGATAACCCAATTTTGAAGGGCCACTGGTTGAGGGGACAGTCAAGGTCTGGATGATTGGGCCATTAGAGGACCCTATTTCTTTGTATTAATTGCTATTCAAATTGGATGCATGGATTTCTTGTGAATTATCAACTGCTATGTATCCTACAACTACATCTGTAAATCTACATATACTTCTCTAGGGTTGTAAGCCACTTAGAGATCAAAATAGAGAAACTAAATCAAAATTGTTCTTTGTCCTATTTCCTTTTAACAAAGTCTCAACTATCAATGATACAATACATTTGATTCCCTAAGCTATCAATACAAATGACACCTAGCTAGAAGCTCGTGCTATCCATTTGATAACGATAGTCAACATTTCAAAAAAATGGATATCCTTGAGCACAAGCACCAATAACATCAAATAACGGAGTTAAAGCATGGGCTAGGGCATGACACTAGTAGAATGCAGTTATTTCAATGACAACAATATACAATGGCATCATTAAACGTGCCAGTAATATCAACAAATGTGAATCCAAACATTTGAAAATTAATGGCATGTTTATTACAAAGGTCTAATAGAACTCCCAACAATTCTTAAACATACTTTATCTGATATGATGAATTCTTAAACAATTAAGGTTGGAGTAGACATAGTTATCACATTTTTTTTTTTGTGGTACAAGGAAGATTTAGCTAGGTCAAATCTTCCTTCATGCTAGTAGTCTACAAAATTAGACCTTTATTAACAATTGATCATATCAAATAACTAGTATGCTTAAGAATTGTTGGGACTGGTCCTTTGGCGTGTATTAAACAAAATATATAGAATTTTCAGCATATTATTATCATTCTATTTCTTTGTTGTAAACATGCCATTGGTTCAGTTTTGTAACTTCACTATTGTATGAGTGGATTGTGCATGAACAATTAACATTAAACAAGGAGAAAACTCCTCAACACATCTTGGAAACTCCATTCACTTCTACCAAGAATAAAGCATTTAATCCATTCAACATTACATATAATCATTAGATAGTTACATTTTCTAATTGTGTAGAGGAACAATCACGACCAAAATGATCAAAACTACTTTTCACCCTTGCACAAGCTATTCCAAACTTCAAGTAAAATGAGAAATATGCTATATCAAATCATTCATATTTATAATAACCATTCAAAGGATCATTTTTTCAATGAACCCTCTAATTGTACTTCTACGGCAGAGAAAGGAAACCTTAAAATAGAGAAAAGAAACTTAGTAAAACCAGTCTATGCCACTGTTTGTGAGGGTACAGTCATGATAAGTGCCTCTCAAACCTCTCCAAACATGTAAGATTGTCTTTAAATACTTTATTAATCTCTTCTAAACATTAACCAAATCAAACCTACATTTGAATCCACACACAATAACCCCAAAATGAAGGGTTTTGTATCATTTAATGAATCTCAGACATTGGTAACGCATGGACAATCAAACTAGTAGTCTCCAAAGCATTCAATAAGTGACTGGATTGAATTTAATACACACCAAAGAACCAGTTGTATGAAATTGTCAATCACATAGCATTTCACTTTTGTATGAGTGGATTGTGCATGAACAGTTAACATTAAACAAAGATCAAACTCCTCAACACATCTTGGAAACCATTGAATTCAATAATAAATGAAACCTAACACCAACACTATTCCTTCCATTCACTTCTACCAAGAATAAAGCATTTAATCCATTCAACATTACATATAATCATTAGACAGTTACATTTTTTGACTATGTAGAGGAACAATCATGACCAAAATGATCAAAACTACTTTCACCCTTGCAAAAGCTATTCCAAACTTCAAGTAAAATGAGCAATATGATATATAAAATAATTCATATTCATAGTAACCATTCAAAGGATCATTTTGTCAATGAACCCTCTTATTGTACCCCTACAATAGAGAAAGGAAACCTCAAAATAGAGAAAGGAAACTTAGTAAAACCAGTCTATGCCGTTGTTTGTGAGGGTAAAATCATGATAAGTGCCTCTTAAACCTCTCCAAACATGTAAGAATGTCTTTAAATACTTTATTGATCTCTTCTAAACATTAGCGTATGGACAGTCAAACCAGTAGTCTCCAAAGCATTCAATAAGTGAATATGAATGTTTGAAAACTTTCCTCTCAACTTCCCCAACCACTCCTAATCGGTTAGAGGGATTAGTTGAGTGTTTAGACACTAAAACTTCTTAAACATACTTTATCTGATATGATGAATTTTAATATCAATAAACATGAAACCAATTATTTGAAAATAGTGAATCGATATCCTTGAGCACAAGCACCAATAACATCAAATAATGGAGATAAAACATGGGCTAGGGCACGACACCAGTAGAATGCAGTCATTTCAATGAGCATTCATGATCAAATAAAATGCAATACATTTGAAATTTGCAATTAAATATGATGCTAGAGGCTCAAAAGATGTTGCCCGTCAAAGATACCAATCAAAGATGAAGAAATCACATACCTTCTCTCGTGCTCAGCTTGCACGAAGGAAGATTTGATAGTCAAATATTCCTTGTACCATACGAAGAACATGCCATTGGTTCAGTTTAGCATGTTATTATCATATCAGATAAAGTATGTTTAAGAATTGTTGGTAAGGATAGGAATAGTGGAGATTCTAGAAATATCCCTCTAACCGATTAGGAGTGGTTGGGGAAGTTGAGAGGAAAGTTTTCAAACATTCATATTCACTTATTGAATGCTTTGGAGACTACTGGTTTGACTGTCCATGCATTACCAGTGACTAAGATTCATTAAAGGATACAAAACCCTTCATTTTGGGTTATTGTGTGTGGATTCATCCGCTTTAGCCAGGAAGATCAAGAAGATGGGGCAGGAGGATATTGTGGTAGAAGAAGTATTTAAAGAAGCAACAAGAAGCAATAGAAAAGCTTTTAGGAGTTTGGAACAACATTTTAGAATCCATGAATGGTATGGGTAAGGTGACCTTCATTCTTGGCCATGACTTCAATGAAACATTGGATATGGCTGATAAGAAGAAGGGTCACTTGTTGATAGTGTTCCTTGAGGGAAGGGGGATTGTGAAAGACTTGTTATCATTGTATTGTATATTTCCAATATGTTTGGATGTAGGGCAGACCATGAGAATGAAGGATCACTCACTGATTGCATGATAACCTAGTTTTGAAGGGTCACTGGTTGAGGGGATAGTAAAGGTCTAGATGTTGATAGTAATTTGTTGAGGGAAGGGGGATTGTAAAAGACTTGTTATCATTGTATTGTGTATTTCCAATATGTTTGGATGCAAGGCAGACTAGGAGAATGAAGGATCACTCACTGATTGCATGATAACCTAGTTTTGAAGGGTCATTGGTTGAGGGGACAGTCAAGGTTTGGATGTTGATAGTGTTCCTTGAGGGAAGGGGGATTGTGAAAGGCTTGTTAGCATTGTATTGTGCATTTCCAATATGTTTGGATGCAAAGCAGACCAGGAGAATGAAGGATCACTCACTGATTGCATGATAACCCAATTTTGAAGGGTCATTGTAAGAGGGGGGAATGAAGGATCACTCACTGATTGCATGATAACCCCACCAAGCATTCTTTCCTTTAAGTTTCCACAATATCTCAAAATATGATAATTATTCTTTACTTTCTTCTATATGCTATTCTTTCTATGGTTTTGTTATCTCAGAAATATATCAAAAACATTGTAGATGTGCATATAAAAGTAAAATATTGTCCTTCAGTTGTTCCACATTGAAGCATTTTCTCTTGGGAGTATTATCTTTGTTTGTACAATATCTATAAAAAATGGTTCCCATATTTCTTCAAGATCTATTTTAATCTTTATACTACAATTTTGATTATATTTGACTAATAGTTGATTTCATTGGTATTTTATAGCATATACTCCTAATGTGAAATGTGGAGAGAAAGAAAGAGACACACTAGGTATAAATTACATGATATACCCATCATCACTTAGCACTTAAATAATAAATTATGGACATGGAACAACCCCCTAGCTTCTGGATGTTTGTTTCATGTTGGCCTCTTATTATATGCAAAGGTAGGCCTATCTTAGGCTAACAACCATAGTGTAGGGGCCATAAATTATGGATCCCAAAATAGTGCACACTTGTATTAAATTAGGTTCACTATACTACAAGGGAATGGAAACCATGCAATAGTGCCTCATGGGGATGGAAGAAACCCTTCACCAAGAAGATGATTGTGTCTACAATATTTACTAGAGGCAAAGAACATAATTTGGTTCTAGCAATTACTCCTAGAAGATAATGGCACCCACAAAACACTTGGAAAAGATAGCACTCACTATATCTTTTATCACTCTTTTAAAGCTAGGACAATAAATCTCAAAGATTGATCAATGAATTCTTGAACACAAAGAACCATTGATAGTTATGATTCATGTGTACAATAGCCAACAACCAGTTGTTCCAATCATGGTGTCCAATAATTATGTTAGAAAAAGCATCTACAAATCCCTTACACAACCATAATATATTCAAACCATGAACCATAAGAACCTAACAATGGGACTAACAAAGATACAGCCTAAACAAATCTTGATCATATTCCACCCTATTGTAAGGCCCAAGAAGTAACTCTATCTTAAAGCTACACATTCCTCTAGATGAAGCTCAAAGGTCAGGTAGCTAAAGCATAGAAATACTTGAATGAATATAGGAATAATTTGATGTACAATCATTTTCTAGCTTGGTTTGTGGGTTTTCCACATAATATTTTCCCTTTAACCACATTTATAGTTTGAGAAAATCAGAAAGAAATGTTTCAGATTTATATTATCCTTTTGAACTAGCACACTACCATCAAAATGCATAATCATTAGTTATATCAAGAAAATTCCTATTGATTAGTAGGATATCCTTATAAAAATTTGATGCATGGATTTCTTGTGAATTATCGACTGCTATGTATCCTACAACTATGAAAGGAATAGTGTTGGTGTTAGGTTTCATTTATTATTAAATTCAATGGTTTCCAAGATGTGTTGAGGAGTTTTCTCCTTGTTTAATGTTAATTGTTCCTACACGATCCACTCATAAAATAAAGAAATGCTATGTGGAAGGGATGGTTGATAGTGTTCCTTAGGGGAAGGGGGATTGTGAAAGACTTGTTCTCATTGTATTGTGTATTTCCAATATGTTTAGATGCAGGGCAGACTAGGAGAATGAAGGATCACTCACTGATTGCATGATAACCTAGTTTTGAAGGGTCACTGGTTGAGGGGACAGTCAAGGTCTGGATGATTGAGCCATTGGAGGACCCTAGTTATTTGTATTAATTTCTATTCAAATTGGATGCATGGATTTCTTGTGAATTATTGGCTACTATGTATCCTGCAACTGGATCCATAAATCTGCATATACTTCTCTAGGGTTGTAAGCCACTCAGGGATCAAAATAGAGAAACTAAATAAAAATCATTCTTTGTCCTATTTCCTTTTAAAAAAGTCTCAAATATCAATGATACAATACATTTGATTCCCTAAGCTATCAATACAAATGGCACCTAGCTAGAAGCTCATGGGCTGTCCATTTGATAACCACAGTCAACATTTCAAAAAAATGGATATCCTTGAGCACAAGCACTAATAACATCAAATAATGGAGTTAAAGCATGGGCTAGGGCATGACACCAGTAGAATGCAGTCATTTTAGTGACAAAAATATACAATGGGGTCATTAAACATATATGCTAGTAATATCAACAAACGTGAATCCAAACATTTGAATACAGTGAATCGATATCCTTGAGCACAAGCACCAATAACATCAAATAATAGAGATAAAGAACTGGCTAGGGCATGGCACTAGTAGAATGTGGTCATTTCAAAGAGCATTTGTGATAAAATAAAATGAAATGCATTCGAATATGATGCCAGAGGCTCAAAAGATGAAGAAATCACATACCTTCTCTCGTGCTCAGCTTTCACTCCTTTTCTCCTGCTCCTCTATCCAATCGAACTAAAAATGATGAGGTTGTTTCACTTTTTTTTTTATGTATACCCCGAATCTATTGGCATTCTGATGGTCAATTAAACACCCATCAGAATATTGATATCATCAGGGCCTATTACAAAAAAACAAAACTAAATTCCTAATAAAAAGTTACCCGTCGGAAACTTCTATCAAAATTTGGCCCCAAATGTAGTAGTGTCATTCACTCCACTTCTTGCTTTGTCTCTCCTAGCCTGGAATTGACTCTGTCTTAGTCTAGGTGGCATACATTATTTTAGCTTATCTTGGGTCTCTTTGTGCATCAAGGTTTCTTGGGCAACTTGGTTCAAACAGTGTTTCTCAACACTTTCCAACTATGTTTTTCAACACTTCCCTAGCATCAAGTGTTTCTCAACACTTATCACATATCCTACTCATAGTCTAGAATGATATGATATTTCTCACCGGTAGATGTGATACTCAAAGTTTGACTCTATGACCTACATACATGCACTTAAACACTTGACTCACTGAGCCTTGTTTGACTTTATTTCTTTGTGTGCTATCTATGATGATTTATTTTGATGAGTTTTCTCTCCCTAATAGTTTTTGATGATGCATAGCTAGAAGACTGGGGGCATGAGGACATGTTTTATCTATTTTTTTCCTATGGGTGCATCTTGTTGATCCTAACTGTCATGAGCATTTATGCTTGTTACACTTGACACTAAGGATCTACAATGTATTATCCTTGACTATTTTCTGCAAGTGCATGCTTATGGTCATCTTAACTTTCTTGTGTCTCGATGCGAGCATAATATTTCTATACTAAACTTAGGGAACCTCACTACACTAGTCATCTTGACCTACATGTCTTTGATGCTTAGGTGGGATTCCCACATACCTATTTGATACAGATCATATTCATATACACATAGTTATACTAGTGTGTATTGTATGATCTTGCGATGCTCCCAATAAAGCTCGATGATGATTATTAGAGTCTAACAAATTTGTAACCTTGCAAGTAAACCAATTTTCATAGTAGCTTGCATTTTTAGGATCATGTTAGTTTAGTTTTGCATCTTGCATATGAAGAGAGCTCTCCTTTCATCTTTCACGGACTTGTTAGTCAACTGTGCTTGCCTTTTTCTTCTTCTCGATCATGTCTTTCACTTCTTGTCTTTCATATTGCATCCTTTTCTATTCTTGTCATCACAAGGGGTTAATCTTATCATCATATATAAAAAAGATCATTTTCAGAAACATGAGTCTATATCATAACATGAGAACTAAACATACATCCATGAGAGAAACTATACATGATCATTTATAAGCATATATCATACATTTGAGCAATATAACAAGACAATAATACTGAAACATCCATCATAATGAGACAAGTACACAAGATATATCACAATCCAATCATCTCATATATATATATATATATATATATATATATATATATATATATATATATATATATATATATATATATATATATATATATATATATATATATATATATATATATCATGATACAAATACAATATGAGATCCAGAAATTTGGATAAAGTCTCAAGATATGTCTGTACATCCAAAACCCTAAACCTAGGACTGGCTCTCCCCCTCATGTGTAGGAGGTGCTGGTGGAGCCGGTGGTTCCATCCTATCAGCTGGCATGTCCAACCTCCCTACCATCTTAGAGTAGAGTGGCAATTGCTCACCTTCAGACATGGCTTCTATGTACAATCCATGGGAATCCTCTCCCCCAGCCTAGTGGGAACCTCTCTTACTTTGGTCAGTGATTAGAGCCTGTGCTACTATGGAGCACACAATGCATGGTACTGGATAGTCTCGACCATACTCCTCTATTAGATGGTCCCAACTGAGATGTCTATCTATGATGGTAACATCCTAGAAGAGGTCTTGAATGGTCTACCTCCCATCCGTGGGAGTCTGATCATAGTATACTTCCAACAAAAACTCATGTTAGTTTTCATCATATGGAAACACTACATTAATGAACATCTCTACAAACATGATTATGCTCATCGCGTCTCCATGGCTCGGTACATGAAGGATCTGGTAGACATCCTCAAGTGTGATAGTGGCCTCTTCGGTTAGCAAGTGAAAGGTGTTATGCTCACTATGCCACCTCTTTGCCAGTGCTGTCAGTAATCCATGGTTTGCCCGTATATAGGGCATCTCCAACAAGTAGCCGAAACCCATCCGAGTCAAAGTCACTCTCCCTGGATCATCTAGATCCTGGACATAGTGTAACCTGACCACCCTTGGTGCTCTGATGATGAGAGCCACCAAAACCTCCTACAAGCCATAAACCCACAAACCAGATGTCAGAGCATGTCATGATGGATGTCTAAAATCAGTACAAGTAATCTCAAAAGAAAAAATTGTCTCTACACATGTTATATTGCTCAAATTAAAGTCATGCGATACTTCTTGTTATATTGGTGCGACACTGTCTACTAATATTATATCATGTGATAATTTCTTGTATAGTGGTGTGATACTTTGGCTTCATGCGATAGTTCGCACAAGGTCACACAATATTTCATCCAAGCTCATGCGATACTTTTATGGATGGTCGTGCGACACTTTGCGGCTGATACTTTAAAAGTATTGCACAATGTTTTACTAAGGCATAATTATAAAATTCAAAAAACATGCTTTAAATGCAAAAAATGACTCAAAATGGCTAGTTTTTATGAAAACTTACCAAGGCACCATACTGAGGAGGTTGGTTGTGCAACCAACCATGCTTGAATCAATGTGTGTGAATGGGAATGTCTGCTTGCTAAGCCATAGTCTCTCTTGGATCTCTAAAAGTTCTCAAAACTCACATAAGACAAATGAATTTGAAAATGACCTTGTCACCCCTTAAATAGCAGTTTGACCTAATATGGCATTTTGACCTGATTTTCAAAACATCTCAGAATTTTATGAAAATTGCACCCCTCGATAATTTTGATGTCTTGGACCCATTTTCAGGATTGAAATCAAAATTCGAGTTCATCTTGATGGTCAAAATTACATTTTTCATTTCTCCTTCTTTTGCACAGTTGGCTGATTGTTTGAGGTCTGGTCCTTTGATCTTTGCTAGGGCATCTTCATTTCTTCATCTTCATCTCTCTCAACCTTCTAGTCTCTCATTCAGTTCCTTCACTTCATCTCTCTAAGGTTTTGAATTTATCTTTATCCTATATCCTTCTCAGTCAAACCTAGTCAAACTGGGGCATATTTTCACTTCTTGATGGTTATTCTATTATCTTTTATCTTTGATTATTATTTCTAGTGATTTGATCATGTTGCTCTCATCTTGTTTCTTCATTCCCTCTACCTCATTTCAATTTTGATCTCGAGGGGGAAGACATATCCTATCAGCTATTCTCTAGAGCATATAATTGACCAATCCATTTTCTCTATCTATTGTGCTTGACATGTTAGTTCTCATCTCAAGTTCTGATACTATCCATCTATCTCCTAAGTGTTTAGTACTGTCACTACCAGACTGACCATGTAGGATTTTCTATCTCTCTACACTTCATTCTTTGGAGTCAGATCTCTATCTATTGCCTTCTTGGCTGATCTATTCTTTGATGTAATGTGTTCCTAGATCGATCACACATTATTCAAAGAGGGGAAAATGTAATCACCCAAAAATGGTCACCTAGACTATTAGCCCCTTTCTAGCATTATTTGCTAAAATTGCTTATTCTTGATCAAATCCTAATTCTATCATTTATTCAATTATATTCTATGGATTAACCATTTTATCCTAAGTCTTTATTTAATTAAAAGGAATTCCCTCCCCTCTGATTAAATAAAAATCCCCCACTTACCTTTTATCCTAAGTTGCACAAATAAAACATTATTCCTATTTGATAAATAAGAAGAAAAGGCCTTTTGTCACACATGGGGCACAAAAGTCAACACTTATTTCTCATTGGAGGAGACTTGTGCACAAGGATTGCTTCCACTTTCAAACTCCACCCTTGATCAAATATTTTGCCTCTTAATCTCCATGGTCCATTTATCTTTAAAAGGAGAGCTCTCTTCTCATTCTAGGATCCCCACTCTTGATACTAATGTTATGTTGCAGGTTTTCTTGGTGCCAATGGAGCTTTTGAAGAACTTGTTGCATTTTGGTCCTCATATTTTCATTGTAGCTTAGTTTCTCATGACATTCTTAGCTTAGTTTCCTTTCATGCTTTAGCTTAGTTCACATAGTTTAACTAGTAATGGTTTGTAACACTCTCATTTCCATAGTTTAGTTTCATTCTTGCATTCTCATTCTAGCATAGCTTGCATTGCATTTTCATTGTGATTCTTGAAGATATTGGCATTCTTTCCCTTGTCTCTTTGAATCTCCCATTGCATGATTACTAGCAAGGTTGCATGATTAATATCTCTAGCTGAGAGCCCTCTAAACACTCTTGCAATCCATGCCTAGGGAGCTCTAGGTCACTTTTCAAGGTTTCCAATCCATGGATGCCATTGGAATCAATGGCTTAGAGAAGTGCACATTTTGAGTGTACATGGTGAAGTTGAGCAGATAATTGTTTCTCAACTTCTTATGCTTATGGATGGACTTAAATCGCGTGCCCATGTTATTGTTATGGGAGCAACTAACTGAGCAAATAGTATTGATCCAACACTTAGAAGGTTTGGAAGGTTTGACAGGGAGATTGATATTGGGGTTCCAGCTGAAGTGGGCAGGTTGGAAGTGCTTTGCATCCATACAAAGAATATGAAGCTCTCTGATGATGTATGTATATTGGGGCCTTATTTTTTGTACTTCTATATCTAATGTTAAATAGTTCTTGGATTTTGAAAGCATTTATTAATCTTTATATTTCTTGATGGAGTATCTATTTATCTTTAGTTTTCTTGTTACAGGTTGATCTTGAAAATATTGCTAAGGATACCCATGGATATGTTGGAGCAGATCTTGCTGCTTTGTGTACTGAGGCTGCACTTCAATGCATTAGGGAAAAGATGGATTCTATAGCTTAGAAGATGAGACAATAGATGTTGAGATTCTAAACTCCATGGCCGTTAGTAATGAGCACTTCCAGACTACTTTGGGCTCAGCTAGCAATCCATCTGCTAAAGCCATTGCTAACAAATGTCAGGCCAATTTCATCAGTGTGAAGGGCCCTAAATTGTTAACGATGTGGTTTGGAGAGAGCGAGGCTAATGTGAGGGAATTTTTTTATAGAGCTAGAGGATCAGCTCCTTACGTCCTATTTTTTGATGAGCTTGATTCTATTGCTACACAAGTGTGTTGATTTTTTATGAGTGAAGTTCAAGTTGAGGACGGTGAATATATTTGAGTAGGAATTTTGTTTTAACTATTTGAGATAGGCTTTCTAACGGATGATGCATAAATGGTTTGTATGTTTGCAGTGTGGAAGTAGAGTTGGGGATGCTGGTGGTACTGTAGATAGAGTCCTTAACTAGTTGTTGATTGAGATGGATGGTATGACAGCCAAGAAAATAGTTTTCATTATTGGTGCTACAAACAGACCCGATATATATTACATACAACTTTTAAAATTATAAATATACATATATAACATGAAAGGAAGTGTTGATGCATACTGACAAATAAAATAAGGAAAGATTTTGCTCTCTTGATTTGTAAAATTTTCTCTGCCTCTACTTTTTCTTGTGTTGCCACCCTCATTCTTGCAGCTGATATAAAAGAATGAAATGAATGATGGTGAAATTGAGAGAAATTTTGGGTAAATAAACTAAACAGATATAGAACAAAAATATGAACAAAGTTGAGGATGATGAGTTGGGTTTTTTTTAAAATAAATGAATACCATCAACTCATTTACAAAATGCAAAAGTATATGCTAGAAATCTCTGACAATATCATGGTAAAAAGGACATTTAGTATTGGATGTAAAAGTCTTTCCTACATTTATTTCATTCATTTCTTTCTTGACATGCACATTAGCCTCTATATCCACAATAAGTGTTTGAACTATCTCATATCCATAGTTTGACATAGCCTGTAAGCATAGAAATGAACGATTGAATCATATTGCATTCAAATTTCATCTTGTTTGATATTTAAGAGATATTTAATAGTAATCAATTGACAATACACATCAATAAATAAATGAAACTGATATGAATATATCAACCTTTTCAAGTTCTTCAACAACTTTAGCAACCTCATTCTTTTGCTCAAAGATATCGTCTAGATTCATCTTTGGAACATTGGAACAAATAACTATAAATCATACATGGAAACAAGGTAGTTTATAAGAGCAAAGATATTATATGATAATACAAATCACATTAATCTAAAAGACTACTACACCATTTCGAAGATCATATCAATCAAATTAATTTGAATCCTCACAAGGCAAACATAACATCTAGGCATCCAAAAATAATGGATGCAAATTCACAAACTAATTTTCTAAAATCAGAATTTCATCATATAAGAGGAATTGCCAATATTAATATATTATCTCACAAATAGATGCAAATTTAAAAATTAATTTTCTAGATTTAGCATTTCATCATATAAGAAGAACTATCGCATAGCTTTTGTGAGGGTATCAAGCATGCCGCTTGACTCCAAATATTTCCTGAAAGCTTCCTTCTTGGATTCATTTTCCTACCATATAAGGATGACAAGCATTATCATAGAGCCTAAATGTTTAGTTCTTGTCATTAAATTCATGCATACAATCATCTACAATTGCAACACTAAAACAACTAATTTTTTAGCACATAAGGATTGTTTGCTTAAGTAAATCCTAAGGGGACAACAAGTAAATTTATTCACGTGGGTGTATTAGGCTATTAGCTATAGAATATCTATGCTACTTATAGATCCAACTGATATTTGATGTAACACTTCACCTACTAAAAAACACAAACCAATGAAATAATCCACATTAGGCCAAGAGAGGTTGACACATTCAATACGAGAATACTTACAAAAAATGAAGCCAAATCATGCCAGACAATGACAATGAGAAGTTTACTATTGGCCCTTCTAGTTTTTTATTTGATAGTTGCCTAACAATGAGACATTCAAAATGCACTTATGAGCAAAGACCTGGAATGAATGAAATTGATTAAATAATGAAGGTGTGTTAGTTTAAGCTTCACTTGGTTTCTAGAATACTTTAATATTCTCTACTTAACAAGGCCAACCACATGAAGGTGGATGCTCATTTGGCCTCACCCCCCCTCCCCCTAACATCAATCTAAATTCCCCATTAACATCTAATTACACACTTCATTCATCTATTTATGAACTATAACATTCAATTAATACAATCACATAACATTCATTAATATGATATAACATTCATTAATACGCAACACTAATCAAGAATTCATTAACACAACAATATTCATTAACATGACATATAATTCAATATTAATACACAACATTCATAGATAATTACTTAAAACAATGTTCTTTCATTATCCAACAAAGTTAATCAAACAAGTTTTTATCAAAGAGCATATTTAAGAAATCATTACATTTTTAGGTTTTTCTTAGATTTCTTATATAGGTAAAAGCTGACATGACAAACAATATTATCTTCCTCTTCTTGTGGTTGTGATCTCAAATTATGATGCTTCCTCATGTCTTGAGGAGGATGACGCTGTTGCACTAAAGGGGGGTCTACTGTAATAACACGTAAATGGGTTAAATTCGCATACTTTTTTTTACTGTTACATGTATTTCATTAACTAGTAGAACATAACATGCATTTTTCTTTATCTGACAATGCCACATCATCATGTACAATAACATTTTGATCTTCTGCCACCTCAACATGCTCTAAAATATTCAAAAAAGTGTTACACGGCCAATTGCAATTAAAGATGTTAAATTCTATTAATAATTACGTAAT
This sequence comes from Chamaecyparis obtusa, assembly GCA_027943335.1. NCBI lineage: Eukaryota > Viridiplantae > Streptophyta > Pinopsida > Cupressales > Cupressaceae > Chamaecyparis > Chamaecyparis obtusa. Next base: position 1,086,063 of record BSBK01000561.1, read on the forward strand.
TTATTTCCCATAGAAAATTAATACCTCCAACACTATGATGCACATCATGGCCTTCATCATACCTAGGTTCTGTGGTAGGATTTGAAGGCTATAGTGAAATGTCATGCACATTTTTATCATGAAATAGTCAATTTATGTTCGAAATTAACTATTCAATTTGATTTAATTTTCATTTGACCAATTTACTTGTGTCTCATATGGTGCAGTAGATTCTTCGTTATGGCTTTGGGATGCTTGGCATAGGCATGCAACCACAATTGCATATCCTTCCTTCAAGGCTATTCTCTTGTCTTCATCTGTGGGCTCTACATTGAATTCTATGCCCTCTATTTTTTGTTTAATATCGTCACTTTTACATGTATGATTTGATTAAACAGAATTGTTTGCAACCTTATATATAAAAATTTGATATGAAATTCCAATTCTGCTACTTACAAGTTGAGAGTGAAGTTTCATATAGCCACCAGAGCCAAGTTTGTGTTGGCCAACCTTTGTTAATCTCACTTGTGTGGCTTTTGATGTGTCTTGCAGTCTATGAAAAGTTTGAAACATGTTAGATTATATATTTACAAAGATCACTAATTAGTGCATGATTACATTCTACTTAATACTATCACAACATACCTTCTTTTTCCATCTTTTGGTTGAATTCCACTACCCTTTAGCCTTTTCTCTTTTGCATCTTCTATTATTTCATTCCACTCCATCGATGGAATCATAGGAGGACGCTCGTACTTTGGGTTCTCCTTTAGAGTCCTTCTATATTGGTCCCTCATAGTCTTTAAATGTTTGCATGCTCTTGTAAGAATCTTGGCTCTATCAAAACTTTTAATTCCAAAGAGGTCCTCTAAAGATTTAATGAGCTGATTTTTTAAGTTAGCATCCTGATCATTCCACCTTTTTTGAAAAAAACAAAATTGTTAGATACCATAACTTTAATATAGTATAATAAATGGAAGATAAGAAAAATATTGTACCAATATTATGAAGCTACATACCTTTTACGTATGGTGGGCCCAAATAGCTTCAATGTCATTTAAAAAAGATATTCATAAAAAATATCATTTCCTACAAAAATAGCATGGGATTATCAGTCCAAAATGAGTTATGTATAAGTAAACTATAATTACACTGTAAATAATAACAATTTTAGAGCACCTGGAAGCTTTGGTACTTTTAACAAAACCATATTGTTCTTGTTCATCAATAATTTCCCCGCAAATGAACCAGTACTAGTAACACGGGTTGATCCAGGAAATGGTTGATCTTAACTAGTACTAGTCTGATCTATTCTTGTACTAGGTGTAGGTGTATCTATTAATTAGTACACAAAATAGGTTCATACAGTTTATAAAATTCACACAAGAAAAATAATCAATTCATGATTAGCACAAAACAAAATATAGAAAAATAAGGTTTTACTAGTTGTAGATGGTACAGAGGAAGATGTCTGCAAGCACCTTGTGATGAACTACAACTGATTTAGAACATTGAATGAAGAATCTATGATTTAAGATCACTAAGGAGTTGCTGATTAGATATGCAAGATGATTAAATTAGTATTATGTTGTCATTGATGTCAACTAGCTTGATAGCACTTATCTTGTAAGTTACTATACCAACACATCTGAAGAAAGGTGAAAGAGATGAAGAACAAAAATATCTACATGAGGATGATGTATATGTTAGATGAGGATAAGGAATACACTGAGTAACTTGTTGATGAGTCTATGACTTGATGATATTGACTTTATTATGTTGCATTCATCTATGATGAAGAATAGAACAAAAAGACACAAAGCAGTGTTGTCGATAAATAAAGCATTCCAGTATACACTGACAGAGTGTAGTGTATACCGAGCGCAGTGTTAACTGAGCTTGTGTTCACCGATGCATTTCTTTGTTAACCGAGAAAAATAGAAAGGAATTAAATGATCAGTTTAGCTGATAAAGTGATGAGTTGTAAAGTGTATGAAATCGAGGTAACAGATAAGGTTTGTTATGAATATCGATGGCTAACATAATTGAAGGAAGATATAATGGAGCAGATTGAAACGTGTTACTAACACATAAGTCGAGGAAGGTTTGAGAGGCAAAATCAATGAATCAGATTAAGCGGCAAAATATGATGGACTAAAAGAAAATGATTTACTCGTCTATATAAGAGACATTGGTTTCATTGTTGAAGGGATGTTAGAAGAAGAAGATACTACATAATTATCGTGTGAAGGAGTTTTCATGCATTCTGATCATACTAGTTAGTGAGAACCAAACTACAGAACAATTACCGAGCTACAAAGAGTAATTACTGATGGACAGTAAGTTGATATAGTATTGAAACTAAAGTGATATATTGATCAGAAAGATTTGAATGAGCTGAACATTGATCTGTAAACTGCAATTGAATTTGTTTCAAGGTAGATCATCTATTGTTACATATTTAACCATTGTACACAGTCAAATCTCTTAATCAAGTGGACTAAGAAAGTCTTTTGATGTCTCATTCATAGAGTGAACATTGTTATCCTGTCAACCCTAGAGTGACTTCTGGTTGGATGATAACTTATGGTCTAAAAGCTAATAAGGTCACACCTAATAGTGTGTTTGTAAACCTTTAACAGGGTTGGGTCTTCACTGACCTCACTTCAGAAGAGTGAAAATTTTTGGGTTGTCGGTCCTAGGTGGTTTTTCCCATCACAGGGTTTCCATGTTAAATCTCTTATGTTATGTGTTGATTGTGATATTTGTTTTTTATCATAATTTTCATATTACATGTTTGATTTGATCGATAACTACTATAAGTTTTAAACTGACAATTGGTAAAAACATAGACATTGAAAGTATTTTATGTTTATTGAGTAGAAGAAGTTAAAGAATTCATTTTGGATTATACATTTTGTTTTGGGACACTAGATAACTGATTCACCCCCCTCTTAGTTATTCTAACAATTGGTATCAGAGCTATGGTTGCTTAGAACAAAGTTTTAAGGACTCTAGAAAAAAGGTCTCAAAATGTATAAGAGGGAAGTACCAAAGATGAACAAAGAGAACTTCACAGTATAGCAGAGCTGGATGAAGTTGCACATATTTGGAATGCACATTGTATAGCCATGGATCATAGATAGTGGCTGTACACATCATATGATTGGTGATATAGAGAAATTTGATCTACTTGATGAATACGATGGAGGATCTATAAAGATGGGAAATGATGCACCCTGTATGGTAAGAGGTAAAGGTTCATTGATGATTAATGATAGATTAAAATGTGAAAATGCATACTGGGTAGATGGACTGAACTATAATTTGCTAAGTGTGGCACAATTGAATAACTCAGGCCACTGACTTCCTTTTGAGAGTAGAGAGGTAAGAATCTATGATGATGGAGGTAGACTTGTCAGAACTGGTACACAATCTAGAGGTAATCTATTTTATCTAGATATTGATCAGTCTTCTTGTTTATTAATGAAGGATGAAGATTCTTGGTTGTGGCATAAAAGGTTATGTCATGTGAACTTTGATAACATGATCAAGATTAGTAAGAGGAAAAGAGTTAGAGGGTTGCCTAACTTATTAAAACTGGATCATGCTATGTGTCATGAATGTCAGAAAGGTAGGATGACTAAGTCTAGTTTTAAAAGAAAAGACTACTCAACAAAGAAGATACTTGAGTTGGTTCATACCGACCTATATGGTCCTATGAGAACTTAGAGTTATTATGGTGATAGATACTTTATTCTTTTTGTTGATGAATATACTAGACTGATGACAGTTATGTTCTTAAAAGAAAAATCTGAAGCATTTAAGATGTTTAAGTGGTATAAGGCAAAGGTAGAAAAAGAGACTGGAAAAGAAATAAAATGCTGAAGATTTGATAGAGGAGGTGAATTTATCTCTAATGAATTTATTAATTTTTGTAATGAGCATAGTATCAAAAGATAGGTCTTTGTACCGAGAACACCTCAAAAAAATGGGATTGCTGAAAGAAGGAACAGGTCATTGATTGTGCAAGAACACTAATGCTGCAAAAGAATATTTCTCAGACATACTAGAGGGAAGCTATCAGTACAACTATATATGTTCTTAACCAAGTACAACTAAAGAAGGACACCAACTAGACACCTTATGAACTATGGTTTGGACACAAACCTATTGTAAGTTATTTCAGGATTTTTGGAAGCAAATGTTTTATTTTGAAAGATGAGAGAAATGAGAAATTTGATTCTAAAGGTGATGAAGGAATATTCTTAGGATATTCTACTAAGATTAAAGCATAAAAATGTCTAAATAAGGTTACAAATAAGATAATTGAAAGTACTAATGTCTGTGTTGATGAGTTTGATGACAAGAACATAGAGAAAAGAAAGGAATCAGAAGACTATGGTAGATTCACTTACATTGAACTTCCTGACTATCTACCAAAGTCACAACTTGTGATAATTGGTCAATAGGAAAATAACCCTGAGGAACAGGAAAGGGAAATTGACAAACAAGATGGAGCTACTGAGCAAGCACATGAACCTAAACAGGATGAACAAGAAAGGAGAAACTGAGTACTAGCTATTTTTGTCGGAAGACATCATCCTGAGACACAAATTATTGGAGATAGACAAGCTGGCATGCAAACAAGAAGCAAAGAAAGATAAGGTAAATGTCTAGTTTGTGAATTTGAACCAAAAAATGTGAAAGTTTCATTAGAGAATGAAGAATGGGTTAATGCAATGAAAGAGGAAATAGAACAAATAGAGAAGAAAAAAACTTGGTCCTTAGTACCTCGACCTAGAGATAACAATGTTATCGGTCTAAGTGGATATTCAGGAATAAACCAAATGAAAATGGTGAAGTGATAAGAAATAAAGTGAGATTGGTATGCAAGGGATATGCATAGGAAGAAGACATTGACTATGGTGAGACATTTGCACCTATTGCTAGATTGGAAGGAGTTAGAATGCTACTTGCATATGCTGCACAAAAAATTTAAGGTTTATGAAATGGACATGAAGTCAACATTTCTAAATGGTATACTTGAAGAAGATGTCTACATAGAACAACCTGAAGGATTCATTGATCCAGAAAATAGAAACATGGTATGCAGATTACATAAAGCTTTATATGGTTTGAAGCAAGCACTGAGAGCCTAGTATGAAAGGTTGCATACTTACTTGTTAAGTATTGGATTTGTAAGAACTAGTGAAAACAATAATTTGTACATGAAAGGTGATACTGATGACACTATTATTATTGCTGAAATTTTTGTTAATGATATTATTTTTGGAGGTCAAGATCATGTATGTAAATCTTTTGCTGATGACATGAGGAATGAGTTTGAAATGTCTATGTTCGGAGAGATTAAATTCTTTCTAGGACTACAAGTTATTCAGTAGAGTGATGGGATATTCATCACACAGTCTAAGTACATAAAGGAAGTCTTGAAGAAACTTGGCATGGAAGATGCTAAACATATAGGAACACTGATGAGTACTGGATGTAAATTGACTAAGGAAGATGAAACTACAGAGGTAAACTAGACACTTTACCGATCCATGATTGGTAAGCTAATGTATGTAGTTCATAGTAGACCAAATATAGCACATGCTGTGGGAATTATTGCTATATTTTTTGCTAATCCTAGAGAATCACACATGATCACTACTTAAAGGATCTTAAGATACCTAAAAGAGATAGAGGATTATGGTTTATGGTATCCTAAGGAAGGTAAGTATGAACTGATGGTCTATACCGATGCTGATTGGGCTGGAAATGTGGATGACAGAAAAAGCACTACCGGAGGAGCATTCTTCTTTGGTGAAAGACTTGTAACCTAGACAAGTAAAAAGAAGGCTTGTATTTCTTAGTCTACAACTGAAGTAGAGTATGTTGCTGCTGCTACTAATTGCTCAAACATTGCATATATCAAGCAAGTGTTGGAAGGAATGAATGATGTAATCACTAACCCGGTGATTATATACTATGACAACACAAGTGCTATCAATATTTCAAAGAATCTAGTGATGCACTCTAAGAAAAAGCATATATCAATTAAGTATCACTACTTAAGAGAACAAGTGCAAGAGAAGCAAGTGAAGTTGGAATTTGTTACATATAAAGAACAACTTGCAAATATCTTTACAAAGCCTCTACCGAAGGACACATTTGAATATTTTTGGACTAGACTTGGGGTTCATCCCCTGTCTATCGGTCACTAATGTGATCTAGATGTTGCATCAGCTTAAATTTATCAAAAGATCACACATGTTGATGTAGCATAGTTCACACTTTGGATAATGTTCAAGGTTGTGATTAAGTTTGAAGAATTGAAACAGATTGGGATATCAATATACAGAGATACAAAGATAGTATTGGACAACAAAGAGTTACTTGGCTACTACAGAGTTGATTATTTATTTGTTTCTTTGGCATTGTTGTCAAAGGGAGAGATAAATAATATGAAATGATATGCATCGATGAGAACTATCTAAGGGAGAGATAATCTAAAAGAAATAGGACACTGAAGATCAGTTATTGAGAACAGAAGAAGGAATCTGAGAGCTGAAAAGATCATATTTGCAAAATGTCAAAGCTTCATTGATAATGTTGTTTAGTAATGTAGTGATTAAACATATTAAGCTAGGGAGAGCTTGTACACCATTTGTTTATAGAGTTGCAAAAAACATGTTTGGTATGTGTATGGTACACTTCATATTACTTGATTTGCCATCAATGCCAAAGGGAGAGATTGATGAACTACAACTAATTTAGAACACTGAATGAAGAATCTATGATTTAAGATCACTGAGGAGTTGCTGATTAGATATGCAAGATGATTAAATTAGTATTATGTTGTCATTGATGTCAACTAGCTTGATAGCACTTATCTTGTAAGTTACTATACCAACACATTTGAAGAAAGGTGAAAGAGATGAAGAATAGAAATATCTATATGAGGAAGATGTATATGTTAGATGAGGATAAGGAATACACTGAGTAACTTTTTGATGAGTCTATGACTCTATGATATCGACTTTATTATGTTGCATTCATCTATGATGAAGAATAGAGTAGAAAGACACAAAGTAGTGTTGTTGGTAAATCAAGCATTCTAGTATACACCGACAGAGTGTAGTGTATACCGAGCATAGTGTTAAGTGAGCTTGTGTTCACTAACTCATTTCTTTGTTAACTGAGCAGAATAGAAAGGAATTAAATGATCAGTTTAGCTAATAAAGTGATGAGATGTAAAGTGTATGAAATCAAGGTAATAGATAAGGTTTGTTATGAAAATCAACGGCTAACATAATTTAAGGAAGATCTAATGGAGTAGATTGAAACATGTTACTGACACATTAGCCGAAGAAGGTTTGAGTGGAAAAATCAATGAATGAGATTAAGTGGAAAAATCTGATGGACAAAAATAAAATGATTTACTCGTCTATATAAGAGACATTGGTGTCATTGTTGAAGGGATGTCAGAAGAAGAAGATACTGTAGAATTATAGCGTGAACGAGTTTTCATGCATTCTGATCATACTGGTTAATGAGAACCGAACTACAAAATAGTTACCGAGCTACAGAGAGTAATTATCGACAGACAGTAAGTTGATGTAGTATTGAAACTGAAGTGATATATTGATTAGAAAGATTTGAATGAGTTGAACATTGATTTGTAAACTGCAATTGAAGATGTTTCAAGGTAGATCATCTACTGTTACATATTTAACCATTGTACACAGTCAAATCTCTTAACCAAGTGGACTAAGAAAGTCTTTTGATGTCTCATTCATAGAGTGAACATTGTTATCCTGTCAACCCCAGAGTAACTGCTGGTTGGATGATAACTTCTAGTCTAAAATCCTCTAACAAGGTCACACCTAATAGTGTGTTTGTAAACCTTTAACAAGGTTGGGTCTTCATTGACCTCACTTTAGAAGAGTGAACATTTTTGGGTTGCCAGTCCTAGGTGGTTTGTCCCTTCACAGGGTTTCCATGTTAAAAATCTTGTGTTATTCCGTTGATTGTGATATTTTTTTGTTATCATACTTTTCATATTACATGTTAGATTTGATCAGTAACTACTATAAGTTTTAAACTAACAATCGGTAAAAATATAGATAGTGAAAGTATTTTATGTTTATCGAGTAGCAAAAGTTGAAGAATTCATTTTAGATTATACATTTTGTTTTGGGACACTGGATAACTGATTCACCCCCCTCTCAGTTATTCTAACACCTTTTTGTAGACAATGCAACCATCAAATGCGGAATGTTAACCGAAGGAGGTGTCTGCACTTCATCATGAGCTGTAGAATACATTTTTAGCAAAGAAATTTGCAATGGATAAAGATTAAATGGGGTACTAGAAGCATCCCAAACATAAGTTGATTCAATAATGTATACAAAGGTTAAATCAATGGTTAAAGGTTTAAGGATTATTTACATGAAGGTTGTGCGACGCTACGACCCTCACCATGTTGACGATGTTTCACATGTGTCAAAAAATTATGTAAGAAGAACAAATCATATTTTAGATCATGATCCATAAGATAGTATAAAATATAAATATCTATTGAACTTTAATTATTGCTTAAGATTAATTACTGCTTACATCAATAGATTTGACCCTATGTGTCAATTCTTCTTCGAGTTCCTTTGACTCCTCAGTTTCATTTTCTTCCATTAGAAGGTTAATAATTTCATTACCATATTTAGTTTTTATTTGAGTAGCCATGAATATATGGTTAGATTTAGATTCTATTTCATCTCTAAATGCCATGTCAACTTCAGATTGAAATAGATCTACTGCCTCTTTTGCTTTTCTCTATCAATAAGTATCAAGTTGTGACATCAATATCAGTAAAATTCTATCAAAATAACTCGAAAGCCATAAAGAAAAGAACATAATAATATGACATTTGTTTCTATATAATTTGTAGAATTACACTAATTAAGGTTTACCTTTGCTGAAGAAAGTGTACTGTGAGGAACATCCCCACCTGTATCTTGAGGTGGAATATCCATGTCGCCCTGTGACAAAGATTAGTAATTCTTAGTAATCAGAAGCGATTGGAGTCAATATTAATTGGAGGAAATTGGTTTAAATGTTATACTTACCAATCCCATGATAGGGAATTTTTTTGTATCTACACGATTCAAATTGTAACCTATTAGAAGCTCTTCCTCTGCATTTATTGATTTTATCACACATACAAATACACAATTTCCCTCGTGTGCCTCGAATATACAATTCGACCGCTTATTAGTTGACATGAGTCGATAACTATTTATAAAACCTACATTATTCCTTGTTGCTTTTGGCCTTCCATCAATATACATAGCGAGGATTTTAGTTTGATCATTTGCTTTGCATTGTATATAATTTGCTGACAATGCATACCTACGCATACTTTTTTTATATTGCACAATTCACATCCAATTCTTGTAATTGTAACAAGGTCCTACATACTCCATCAATTCAACAACTTGATTATAACTGACCTTTATGCCATCCATGGAAAATAAGCCCAAACCATGTAATGAAGATGGAGATATGCGATATATCCTTTTGTTAACAAAAAAATTAGTATTAACTGGAGGTAGTTCCTTGGGTACCCATTCTTTCTGAAGATGTGTGTACCCTAAGGGAACCTTCATGTCACCTTTGGTCTCATTATCATAAGAACATGACCCCCCCTTAGTAAGGAAAAATTGCATTCATTTATCAAATTTTCTTCTAATCTTTTGACCTCTAATTGATCTCCCTATTTTAGACCTACTAGATGTCTCACTTTTGTCTTCTATTCCCACATTTTCCTCACTTGAGGAAGACAGATAAGACAAATACCTATTTGGTGATACCTACAATCCATCAAATGAGAGACATAATAGGATCTATATATTTTTCTGACTAAAGAGAAGGAAACCAAATAATAAATTATACCTGTCGATCCATGTGAAAGGTGTTAAATTTCTTGCATATGTAAATCATTTATCTTAAGTTAGCCAAAAATTACATGCTATGTAAGCTATAAATTACATAGAAGAAAAAAATTACATGATGCAAAATATACTCCATGACTATAGAGTTCAACACATAATAAGTTAATTCAAATTTCTATGAATAAATCAATACCTCATATGTGGCATTTATCATACCTTGACATACATTTCATTGATCATGTTATTCATCATCCTCCTCATCCATGTCATCATCATGACTATCATCATCATCATCATCATCATCATCATCATCATCATCATCATCATCATCACGACTACTATCATCATCATCATCATCATCATCATCATCATCACCATTATCATCACCATCATCATCATGACTATCATCATCATGACCATCATCTTCATGACCATCATCAGCATCATCGGAATCATCATCATTTTCTTCTTCTTCTTCTTCTTCATTATGTAATAGTCATCCATGATCATCATTTACTTCATCTTCCAATTCTTCAGTATCTTCTTCTTCCATCACATTATATAGTACCGGCCTTCCTCTTGGATCATGTCTAACAACAAATGACCAACCTGATTTATGTGGAATAAAAAAGTAAAACACTTTCTCACATTGGCTTGGAAGAACATAGGGATCATCTCCAAATGGCTCAAATGACCTTGTATTAATCATTTTAAATCCACTATCATGTTCAATAATAGTCCTATCAGGATCATTTTGATTCAGCAGTAGCTTGTACCAGGGGAATGTAGCAAAGACTCTTGTGAGGCACTTTTTTTGTTATTTGATCTGACTGATATCTACTAGTATGACAAACAGGGCATTCTATTGCAAATTCATGTTGTTTATGATATAGAATGTGATCATTGGGACATGCATGTATTCTCTGATACTACATTCCAATTTGATTCATAATGGTAGATAATTCTTAGTATGAACGAGGCAAAATGTTTGATGGTGGTAAGAAAAACTCACCTATCAACCTACAACAACAAATATGAATTGTTAATATAATGAATTGTAATGGTATGCTAACATTGAAGATGATAAAAATGGAATACCTTAGCATACGTGACATTGCTACATTGGATAAAACATTCATAACCTTGAAGTTCACCAACAACACTATAGTAGAGAGAAGAGTTGTTTGGGAGCCTTGGTATAGGGGCTCATATGCCTTCTCAATTATAGCTATATCAAGACCATCTTCATCATCATTATCAGAAGCACTAGTACCATCATCATGATCATCTTGATCAACTACACCAATACCATCTTCAATCATATCCTCTATCATAGGATCATCTTCTTCCATGGGAGCGTTATCATCGGCTTGGATATTGACACCTCCATGTTCCTCTAATTGGAAATCCACATTCACCAATTGATGAAAATCATGCCCCCCTTCAATGTGACCATATTTCCTCCAATGAATCTGGGTTATTTTGATTAGAATTCTTTGATTCTTTAAGCCCTTACACTTTTTTCAAGGACAATAACATTTTTCAATGTCTTTTCTTTGGAACTGAGACCACAATCTAGCAAGTGTCTCATTATTTTGTTCTGGGTTCATATTCCTAGGTGTGGACTTTCTTCATAGGCTATAAACATACAAAATGTAAACATACAAACATTAGTAGTATCTTGTATATAAAAAATATATATATATATTATAAGATTATACAAGATTTACAAATACACACACAAATCATGCTCACTAGACCACAAAATATTGAAAAGGATAAGTATTTTGGGAGTTATTATTATTTTGGGAGTTACACAAATCTCCTCACTAAACTACTGAATTAGAGATTATAGAGAATATAATCTAGAGTTGTACAGTTACATTGTCTAGTCTGTAAAGATATACATTTTTGCAAAATAAACTTGCAATTGAAGGTAATAACACATTAGAATTTGGCATTGTAGTGGAGGTGATTCCATACCTAGTACAAATTATTTCCTCTAAAGCTTCCAGATGGCCTTTCTTTAGGAGTTGCATTAAGGCATTCAATTGAGCATTAATGCATTAATGCCCATCTATATCTAGGTTGTGCATCACACATGCTTAAGGAAAAAGTTCCTAATAAAACTAAAGAGAGTAATTAATATAGAAATTGAATCAAATGTAAGCAACATATGTCATTAATTTTCAAAGACAGTGACAATTTAAAAGTATTGGAAAAATACAGTGTACAAGCAATGATAGTGCGCCATGGGAAGTCACAATAAGTATGAACCCAAAGAGGATTTTCATTGTTTCCTAAAAGAAGATCATTTTTAGAGTGAGATTTAGCTACATAGAGGTGAAGCCATGACATACAAAAGGTAAGAGAACCTCAAAGTTTCTGACATATAATGCTATCATGTCAAAAGGACAACAAAGTGTAGTTTTTAGAACAATGGAACAACCATCTCTCTTAAAAGGAACAACCATCATGTTATAGAGTTATTGAATATGGCCATTATCATGAGATCATAGGGAAAAATACATCTATCTACTATTAATGAACAATTTATTCTATAGAGGCAATTTTGAATTGTATGCATTGTTTATTCGAATCCATCTTAGTTTTGACTATCGTTTGATTTCAAGTTTTAGTTACATTTACACAGTCAATTATGAATTGAACACATGGCTTGATTGTCATAGAAAACCTGATCATGTAATGGTTAGAGAGTTTTAATGTCACTGTAGGTTCATTTGTGCATCCACAGTTCTTGTTAGAGTTCATTTAACTAGACTTTGCAAACATTGTATTTTAAATTTGGTGTTGATCTATGCAAGAACCCAACCTCACTGATAGAATGACTTGGGAAAATCTATAGTCAGCTCTATCATGAAGGTGGAACCTTGACTTGCGGTTTCCCCATTGGCTTCCAATGCCATTGGGTGAGAAGCAAGCCAAGGTTATGCACTTTAATAATATAAGTGCTCATATTGTGGAAGGAGGCATATTGCTTTAAGATTTGATGCCCTAGGCATATTCTAGATTGACCCTAATCTAACTTGAATCATAAGTAAAGGAAAATTTGCATAATAAATCTTGATAGTGATTTAGAAAACAAGAGAATCATATTTTAAAAGAACTCCTACAAGGTAGAAACCTTGTGAATGAAACTTGGTAGAGATAGTACTAAAAAATTGGTGAATGCAATTAAAAACTTGTCTCCCACAGAAACAACAAACTTGAGAGCACATTATAACATGAAAAGACTCTCTATTGGATATAAAAATAATTGATGTCACTAAACTAAATAAAACTATCAGTCAGAAAGGTTTAGTTTGGGCTCTTGGGGAAAATAATCATTATCCAAATTAACTTATTAAACAAACCTAGTGGCACAATATTAAGTTGTTTGGTACAGAATAGATGGAGGTCCACAAAGATAAGAATTAAGATGAAGCAGACATATGAAAGCACAATGAAAAAATGAGGAAGGTTCCCAACCTGCATTGAAGAGGAGCACTAATTTTTAATTCCATGAAAGATGGCTTCATATGAGGTATAAGAATTAACAAGATTTGAATTAGAAATTGTTATTGCCTCTGAGCAGTGCAAAGATTTATATAAAAAATCAACACTTCTATAAATAATGAATAGTCAACAATCTATTAAAAAAATAGCAATCCACTTGACACAATTTACTATTGCTCTACTTAACCAGAGATTCTGAAAGTTCTCTACTTAACCAGAGATTTTGAAAGTTCTCTACTTTTTGCATGAAAACAAAGTCCCGAGACAGAGATAGTTCTTGGATTTCCTATGGCACCCCCCAATTTAAATTTTTAAAACAACCAAGCCCTTATTCCGATAACCATGATTAAATTTGAAATCTAGACATTTTTTTGTTCATAATTTTTTTTTTGTAAAGATGCATTCTGTAAGGGGCAGCATTTGAAGGAATGTTTGAACTTGGTTCAAAGGGTTCAAGGAGTTCATAGAGTTCAATAGGTTCAATGGGTACAACCAGTTCAAAGTCACAGTTTCAGCAGTCCAAGTTCAATGGTTCAGAGGGTTCAAAGGGTTCAACATGTTCATAGTGTTCAACCATGTTCAAATGATTCAAATGCAATGCAATAATGCAGTCAATTAGTGTGAATGAACCTCTTGTTGAAAAAATATTAGAATGTCTTCAAAGTCTTAGGATGTCATGGAGGAATATGAAAAATCCAAGATAATCACCCAAATTTTTATCTAAAACATGTGGAAAAATCTCTTCATGACAACGAACACATATCTTTTCAGGATGGTTCCTCTGTAATTATAGATAAAAGAAACAAACGTCTTACTGGAAAAGTTGGCCTCTTCCCAATTCTTGTACACATAAAAGAAAACAATTCCCAATTAAATAGAAAGGGCTTTTTATTATTGAAGATTGATTCACCAATGATGGGATGTGTTAATAATCATATGGTTTATGGATCGATTAGCAATTATGAAATTTTGTCAGATGTTGTAGTTGCAACTGCCCTAGTAGACATGTATGCAAAATGTGGAACTATAGACAAGGCACGTGAACTCTTTGACAAAATGCATCAAAGACATGTGGTATCATGGAATGCCATGATTACGGGCTATGTACAAAATGGATTTTTTGAAAAGGCTTTAGAAATTTTCAAGAAAATGCAAATGGTAGGTGTAAAGCTAAATTCCACAACCTTTGCCAGCATCCTCCCTGCCTATGCCAAAATGGGAGCTTTGGAAGAGGGTAATTAACTAGTCACTATTAATATATTATGCAGTCACATTAAATATATTATGCAGTCATTGTTACGATCGACTTAGTTGAATATTGCTTGATCCCACGATAACTAGTAATTAATGGTTATCGTAACATATTGTTAATGTGTTATGATAGCCACTAATTAGTAGTTATTTCTATCACTGTGTAAGATAATGAAACAAAGCCAATCAACCGATAATGAAATGATGCCAGCCATGTCTATTCATATTGGTATTAATAATGATTGTGTGGGATGGGAAAGACTCACTAGTGCCATATAATTGATAGGAAATGATCAATGATACCCTAGCTTGTATAAATGGATGCCATAGCTCATGGGTAACCAGAGAATCCAATGAACACACATTAACATGCATGATGCCCTAGTTCACTAACACATCTAATGCCATAATCAAATCATCCAAAGAAATGAACTCAATGCCATGGACACAATAGAGTGTGGAGTAATGAATATCATAGTAAGATGTACCCTTGAAATGCAGAGGATATAACACAATCCCTACCTCAATGAGCTTCTATTTGATAAGGAGAGGAAAAGCCAAGTTTCAAAAACCAAGCTCAAAGATCAAAGGCCCAAGTCCAGATAAAAACTGCAACCCCTATACATAGTGCCAAATCTACCCTAGCTCATGATGTGGTTTCAAGCTCAAAGATCAAATTGAATCCACCCTGGCCAATGTGGTTTTGTGCACTGCCCCTTGAAAAAATTTTCCGGTGTGATAATGAAATGAGAAATGAATTCTTTTTTATTAAAAATTTATACCTATGTTCATCAAAATTTTGACATACATAGTACTAGTCAAAATTTTGACTAACACAGGCATGGATTTAAAAAAAATGAAAGTTTTCCTTTTATAATCCGACCAACCAAAACCTTTTTATTTCATGGTCAAAAATTTTGGTAGAAAAATGGTGCAAAATGTACTAGTGATAGCAGACAATATGTACTTAATGAAGATCACATTAATGGGTAATAAGTGTAGGGATTCATGTGAGGATGATGAAGGACATTGTGGTGATTTTGAGATGATTATTTCCTTCAAATCGCATGATTTGTGGGTCTTTCGAGGCTTTAGAGGGTATTATTGTAACTTCAAGATTAAGCTTCAGATTGTTGTGAGAAATTATGAGTAGTTTTTTTGACAGTTGTAGAGCCATAGGAGGCCATAAGGAAAGGTGTGAGCCAGGGAATTGTAATGAGTGGAACCAAAACCTAGAGGTTTGGAACATTGTTAAGGAAGGGGGGTTGGCAGTTTATTTGGAAAAGCTGCATTGAGGGAAGATTATTTTTACCAAGCATTTCATCAAGACTTGGAACAAAGGGAAAATTATGGTGGGAACATAGAGCATGGAGGTGACTGAGGAGATCATCACTGAGGTGATGGGTCTTAAAATAGAAGGGATCAACTTCTATAGGGATGGGAAGGTGTCGGTTAAAGCTCTGGAGGTTTTTGCACCAACAGACTAGGAAAGGAAGTGTATGGTTAAGGTTGATAATTCTTATTTTAACCCTAAATGCATTTCTAGGCCATGGAGACTGGTTCTTTTTGTTATCATCAGTTAAATTACGCTAGATGGTAGATATACCAAAATTTACAATCACCATATGATTTTGCTAAATCATTTTAGACATGGGGTTAAATTTAATTTCCCCTTTTATCTTTTGAGTTCTTTGAATGCTACTATTCTTAACTAGAAGAGGGACCCTGATGATGACCAT